>JAJJWW010012475.1:0-66130 GCA_023531295.1 Papaver armeniacum
ATCATATATCTAGAAATTTTATTTTCAATTCAAATTATTTTATAATTATTTTATGGCATATTATGTGCATAAATGTATATGCTTTAATGTTAAAATTAAAATACAATCATTTGAACTCAAAGGAGTAGAAAAAAATTAAAGATGAAGTCCAATGTATGATAAATGTGAACAAAAAAAAAAAAAAAAACCTTAGACGCCTAATTTAATAAGCACCATTATATAATGTTATCACACTGATTATTAATTGATATATCAGTTGGGCCCTATTGGAAACTTAAAATTTTTATTATCTTATAAATTTAGCGGGATTATTAATTTAGCATACTGGCCCAAGTCGGGACTGACAAGAATTATTATCTTAGCGAAATTATTAATTTATCGCGAATTAATTTAACGAAGTTCTACTGTAACAATTTTCTTTGAAGTCATGGCTCCGTTCTTACAACCAAGACAAATCGTGGCTCTAGCCTCTAGTCATCCAAGAGAAAGCCAAACATCATGTTATTGTTTATTTCTTTCTTTCTTTTCCAACAAAAAATGGAAAAAGAAATCACTACTATACTTCTCCGTTTATAGCTGAAATAATCATCATATAACTTGATCACGGATCATCCATAGTTGTCCACACTTGCTATCTTCATTTCTATTTACTTATTTATTTATGTATAATTAAAATGTGGGCCGTGTATGCCATCCATCGTGTGCACGTAAAGGCTGTCCGAACTACTACTAGGATTTAAAGCTCTCTCATATGACATGGCAAACTTAAGAAGGTAGCAGCTGGTTTGGCTCCCACACAACTAGTTTTTAAAAGTTAAAGAGGAATGTAAACTAATTCATTAATTAAGAGGCGGATCCCCTCGTACTTTTATTATCACACTATCTCACACGTTGCAAGCATTTACGAATTAAAACCAAACGGTAAGGATTTTGAAGCTAATATTTTGAGGATATGTTCCTCTTAGCAAGTTCTACATGCCTACCAAAAATGAGCGTATTCCGAGACGTATAACATCATCATCTACTACTTTAAAAATGAGCCGTTGAAAATGCTGCGGGTTTGGCCCGTCAAAATTGAGGCCATTAGATCGTGAGGTTTTATATTTTGGAATGTGCTCATTTTGGTAGGCATGTATAACCGTAAGAAGAACATATCTCAAACTATAGGCTTCAAATCCGTTACGGTTTGGTTTTATTTCACAAAAATGACGTCCAGGCGTGTGAGATAGTGTGATAATAAAAGTGTGAATGGATCCTTCCTCATTAATTAATCAAACAACAAATAATTGTCAAGCTTATCCGATCCATCCAGATATACATACATAAACAAAATATAATAAAAAGATGGAAGTACGTACCAAACAAAAACATGAAATACAGTATTAATTAATATGAGCAGAATTTAATGAACATTACCGGTGGGAGACTAGAGTAGAGAATAGAGAGTAGAGCCAAAGAAAGAGAGGTAGCGTAGCGAGACAGAGTAGTGGCGGTCAAAAGACTCAAAACAGAAACACAGCAGCAGTTGCAGTGTCATGCGTTTAACTCCTCCTATCATATCATATCACAGATACTTACAAGAAGAGGAATTCATGGAAGGATTCAAGGGACCCTTTCTACGGCCGTGTACAAACCATGTGATGTGATCAACTTTTTCCGTTTATTATTTGTCGAAAAGTATTAATAGACCGAGAAAAAATCAATGAAAAAAAAAACCGACTCTCACAACTGGACCCTTGCACGTCTCGAGGGTACGGCCAGGGGGCCGTAAAAAAAAAGCGTGAGAGGTGGTTATAGCCTGGTTTTTTTTCTCGGTCCGTGAAGAACCACTGATTATTTATCTGCTTACCTTTTCTGTTAGAGAGGTGGAGCAATAAGTCTAGTTAGGATGGACCAAAAAAATATCAACTTTGCGCGGTCACTAGTTTGTACACTTTGCAAAGATGGACTCCGTGGGAAACAAATAACTAGCGGCCCTCGGTAGAATGGCCGAAGCGGCCAGCGGACGAGCCAAGACTTGTAGATCGGACGTGTAAAATTTTTGTTAGGGATGCAAAGACGCAAAATTACGCTTGCAAAACATCTTTTATTGGACAAATTTAAGCTTTAAAACCAGCTGACCTGTGGACGCAAATGCACACCCCTACACTGGGCTGGTTCCGCCCCCAATGGCCATGCCATGACCTAGCGTGAAAGCAACAATAACTCACATCTCGTGCATGTCGCTCATTTTCACAAATTTCTTCCTATTTCCTAAATACATTTTTTTATCAGTTTTAATTGATTTAATATGTTATAAATGAATCTTAAATTTGATTTTGATTACAGAGAGAAATTGCATATGGATGAAGCTAGTTGTTTTGAAGAGCAGCCAGCATCGGCGCGCGGATCGGAAAAATCGGATCATTTGCCCGATGAGAAAGGCGCATAATTTTGTTCGGGATGGACTTCCAGAGCGAACCCGTATTCGCATCACAAGAAAATAAAAAATTAACTCAAAAAAAAAAAAAGTTAGGTGACAAAATTTTTACCACAAGAAGCAGATTCAAGATGGACTTGAAAATAATAGCTTACAGGTTGTAACGAGGCATATTTTACACAACATGTATGTATCTGCTTTGTGGAGTACTAGTTCCAAGCCTAGTTTCGCGAATTTTTTTCCGTATCACGAATTTTCTTTTTATTGTGACGTTTGCAACTCCGAACCCAAGTCGCGTATTATGTGGCATTCCGGATTATTCGCGAATCGTTCACGAATTTTCGTATCCCGAATCCCGAATGATACGCCCGCTAATTCGCCATAAATTATTTAGCTTTTACGTTTTTAAAGGCGCACTTTTTGGGGTTTACGCCTCCAGGGCATACACGACCCGATATTAGACGTTGTTGTAATTTTTATGAAGTAAAAATGATTGAAAAAATTTGAAGGTGAAGGTGAGAGAGATCTCAAGCTCATCGACCAAGATCTAAACCACTATACTACGTCCTCTTGGATGACTAATGTTGTATATATTATTAATATCATCATATTAATTTTATTTTTTCTTTAAATAACTCACACATATGGTTAAAAATTGGTCTATGACCTTATAAATATAAATTATTTAGTATATATAGATCTAGGAGGATTTTGAGCCGAACTCACATTTATAAATCGAATTATACACGTACGTATCCGTTCGAATTACTTGACGAATCACGTCCGTTGACGAATCTTGAGTAAATCGAATATTACAAAACCGTATAATACTCGTGACGTTTTCCGAATTAAATTGCTAACTAGGGTTCCAAGTAGTTGGTTTTATCTCTCTCTTTGTCATCTCAAACCGGCCTTTGTGAACTGAACAAGCCAATTACTCCCCCTCTCTCTCCTATTTAATTCCTGAAAAACAACTCACACCATACAATAAACAAGGCCATAACACCAAGAGCATTCACTATATTATACATAGCCTTGTGCTCATAACTAGTACTACCATCTAGTTCTCCTTCTTCTTCTTTTGTTATTTCTTTGAGAGGAGCAAGCAAATGGCTTCTTCCAATGGAAATAACAACAAGATCATGCTTCTCTCTTTCTACTTCTCTTGTTATCATCACTCACTGTAAGTAGCGGCAGTAGTAAGAGTAGAGCAGAAGAAGAAGAACAGCATGATAGAATATCAGCACTCCCAGGACAACCCAAAGTTTCTTTTCAACAGTTTTCCGGTTATGTTACTGTTAATCAGAAATCCGGCAGAGCTCTCTTCTACTGGCTCACTGAAGCTGCTGTTCGTGATCCTCTCTCTAAACCCTTAGTCATCTGGCTCAATGGAGGTAATCACTTCTCTCTCACGTTATAATCATCTTTTGCCCATGATTATGTTCTTCATTTTTTTTGCCATTTTTGATGACATATATATATATACTCGGTTGTTCTTAATATATGATAATATATAGATATATATAACTGACAAAAAAAAACATCGACTGAGATGCAACATATATACGGCATATTCTTGTTACTGTTCTTGTTATCATTTTCTTGTTACTGTTTTGTACTTAGGATCTCATCTTGTGTCTCTTAAACCGACATTTGTTTAACAGCCCAAGTAAAACTCATCATCATCGATCATATCAAATCAATGAAAAAACAACATCATGACCAGACAAATCAATCATACCAAGAGATTGATTTTTCATTCATTCATTCACCAGTACTTTGGGGGCCCAATAGTTTTAGTTGCCTGGATTGGTCCATGATTTCATTTCATTTTCTTTAATGGAAAATATTTATGTTGATATTAAAAACAGCATTCATCGCCAGTTAACTACTCCTCTATGACATTAAAAATATCTCATGGAGAAACTCAAAAGGAATTGAATGCCAGCCAATATGAGAAGCAACCAAAACCAGTATGTGTCATTTATTACTCAATACACCCCCTAGTTGAGGCCTTGACTAGCTTTGACTGTGATTGACTAGCCAATGCTGTTTAAACAGCTGTTGGCAGGCAGGGTTTGGTTTAGAAAATGAGAACTCGATGTTTAATGTTCTCAGTAATGGGAATTTAATGGTGTTGTTGACCACCGCTTTGAGTTTATGTCTGGTTGTTGTGCATAACTCCATGCCAGGGACCAGAGTAATTATATACTAGTCTAATTAATTTACTGTTGATATTTGGTTTTGCAGGTCCTGGCTGTTCATCTGTAGCTTATGGTGCATCAGAGGAAATAGGTCCGTTCAGGCTAAACAAAACTGGTACAGGTTTATACTTGAACAAGTTCTCATGGAACTCCATAGCCAACTTGCTATTCATTGAAAGTCCAGCCGGAGTCGGTTTCTCTTATTCTAATACGTCCTCGGACTTGTTAAATTCCGGTGATCGGCGTACCGGTATGTACTTTATTATGTCTACTCTTAGCCTGAAATTTTGTGAATTACGTCTGATACATTTTTGTTTTAAAATGGTGATTAATTTCAGCTAAGGATTGTCTGGAGTTCGTGATCAATGGTTAGAACGGTTCCCACGTTACAAGAACCGGGATGTCTACATTACTGGAAAGCTACGCTGGTCACTATGTTCCTCAGTTAGCCAGGAGATAATGGCACACAACAAAATCGCTAAACATCCCATTCATCTGAAAGGAATCATGGTTCGTAACTAATCAATAAGTTACTTGGTTACAGATTTCGAGTGTTTAATTAGTTTCATTAGTATCTGATTAATTTGTATGAATTTTTGTGTTTAGGTTGGGAATGCAGTGACAGATAACTACTACGACAACGTAGGCACCATAACATATTGGTGGAGCCATGCAATGATTTCAGACAAAACGTACAGGCAACTACTCAACAAATGCGATTTTCATAGGCAAAAGAATTCAAACGAATGCGAAACGTTGTACTCGTACGCAATGGACCAAGAATTCGGAAACATTGACCAGTACAACATTTATGCTCCACCATGTAACAAGTCAGATGGTAGCCAGAGGTCGTTAAAGTTGCCGCATAGACCTCACCAGGTATGTATGTTTTTGTATAAGTTCAAGCATTTTATTCAAATAGATTTGGTGGATTTCTTTTTAGAAGTGGAATTTATTTTTGACTTGTTTGATGTTTCTATCAGGTATTTAGGCAAATTTCAGGATATGAAGGATACGATCCATGTACAGAGAAGTATGCAGAAATCTATTATAATCGGCCTGATGTACAAAAGGCTCTCCATGCAAATACAACTAAAATCCCTTATAAATGGACTGCTTGCAGGTATAGTCAAAATTAATCTAGAACGCAATGCACATTGATCATTACCCAATTTTTGTAATTGACTGTTAGATTTTTTGTTTCATTTTAGTGAAACTTTAAACCGAAATTGGAACGATACTGAATCATCGATGCTTCCAATATACAAAGAGATGATTGCTGGTGGATTGAGAGTCTGGGTGTTCAGGTGCGTTTCAACATTTGTTAAATTTTCCATTTTCATATACAGTGGCTTCTTTTTTGCTGAATGGTCTTGTTCTTATGCTATCTTTTATGTAAAATCTATTACAGCGGCGATGTTGATTCAGTAGTGCCGGTTACTGCGACTAGATTCTCGCTTGAGCGCCTCAAGTTATCGACAAAGATGCCATGGTATCCATGGTATGTCAAGAAACAGGTGGGAGGATGGACAGAAGTATATGAAGGATTAACATTTGCAACAGTAAGAGGTGCAGGTCATGAAGTTCCTCTTTTCAAACCAAGAGCTGCTTTTCGACTTTTCAAGTCATTTTTAGATGGAATTCCTCTCCCAAAATCCTCAAATTAAGTTATAATTGATCTGTATTATATATGCCTCATTCATCCCAATTTAGAAACAATGTATGTTTCATTTACCAAAAAAAAAAAGAGAAAGGAAAAGCAATGTTAGAGAGTGAGAGGTTTTTCCATTCTTAGTGTCGTCGCATGTAAGCAGAATCATCATGTCATACAAGAACAAGAAGAAGAAACGTTCATCTTTGTTTGAATTCTTTGTTCTAGCAGTGTTTTAAGAACCAGACCGGACTCGCCAACTGGACCGGTAAGCCGGTAGCCCAGTGAAACAATGGTTTGGTGTGTGACCCATTCATTTTAGGGGAAAATAATTAAATATTCTTATATTTCATACCCTTTCCCAAAATAAATATATCCCTACTCATTTTAGAAGCTAGAAATCTGAATTATTAGATTACTAAAATGTCCCCATATATATTTCACATCATAACCTTTCCCAATACGGTAGTTTCATTTACGTTCTCCCACTTTCTCTTTCTACTCTCACTGGATTTCTGAAAACCAGATCTGAAAAACCGAGAAAACTTAAAACTTAATAATTAAATCAACGAGCCGTTGCTCATAATTTCATTTCTTTCTCTTTGATAATCTCACCTGATAACAGATCTAAAACAACGATCTCAAAAAAAAAAAAAAAAAAAAAAAATCCCTGAAAAACACGGTTGAAATTAGGTTTCATCAACATAAGACCTTAATCAAGTTTCATCTTCTTCAAATAGATTACATATTAATGAAATAGATCAACAGAGTTTGAAGATAGCAATTAAGACACGTTTGATTTTGATATCAGATTTAGTTGGGATTTCTGTGAGGGGAATGATTTCTCGTCAAATCTGAGTATGTTTGAGCTTATTTTCCCCCAATTTTAACATTCAGTATGACTGAACAAGCATGATTTGGAGATTTTGTTGGTTTAGATATTTTTTACATCAACAATAGTGGCTCATCCCATAAAAATGGTGTCAACAAACAGTAGTTGATCCCATAAGTAGGATCAACAACACTAGTTGATCCTATAAAACTGAAATGTTGACACAAATAACTGGTATCAACAATCCAAGTTGATACAAAAAATTACTTGTTAATCTGAAAATATGAATGCTAATATCATTGTTTTTGAACCCAGGTTGTGAAAAAATAATACTGAGGAGATCACCAAGGAAAAAAAAGAAGAATCAAGAAGAAGATGTACCGAAAAAAAATACCAACAACTTACTGACTCTGTTTAAGAAATAATACAATTACCAGACTCAGTTGAACCAGTCTTTGTGATTTTTGCAGAGAGATTTTGAATCTCTCAGAGATTTTTGCGGATAGCTCAAAAATCTCTCTGAAGATTTTCTTAACGGATCTCTCTGCGGTCAGCTGGGACTCGGCCTGGAGAGAAAGAGAAAAAGGCTTTGTACGCCCAATTAACGTCTTAGCTCACTTGTCTTTGACCAGCGTATCTTGTAGATATGTGCTAGGAATCAATTGCATGTCCATATAATGAACCAACAAGACCAGTGTATCTCGAAAAGATGTTCTAGGAGTCTGTCGAAAAGGCTCAGAGGTAGAATAACCAGCGTATCCCTCGGGGATGTCCTAGGAGTTATCCAGAAAACCTCGATAAGTCGAGTCGAGCCTAGAGAAGACATGACTTGAGTGTATCTCGCGATGATGTACTAGGAACGTGTGAAAAGAGTCATCACGTTCACTATCCATGGATATTGAAGACATATTTCAAACATAAAAATCCAGATTTCAAACAAATAAATTTTGAAGAAAAAGTTTAAGATATCACCTTTTTGGATAGCAAATAAGAAGATTTGAAACCCAAGGGTGTAACCAGCATCATTCAAATCGTCGGTAAAGAAATTTCATGGAACCAACATCAAAAAAACGATAAACCCTAAGTTGTTGAAGTACAAAGGGAAAAGATAAATAAATGGCAACTCGTCTCTTCTTTATTTTATTTTTGACACGTATCCAACTAGTGTAAAGAAAATCAAGACAAATCACGTATAGAGATGTTTATGGGTAAAAATTGTTTCCCCGATTTTGGTAAATTCGGTAGGTGAGTGAGAAACTGGTTTAAACCCTAAACAAATGTCCGCACGTGAGCACTTTCTAGATTCGAGAGATCAATCTATACAAGTCCGGCCTAAACCAAGAAATGGCCGTTCCGGACTTGCTTCGGTCACAAAGTGGAGGAGAAGGGGTTGATTTGGGGAGGGAAGCAAAGAAAGGTGTTGAGACCAGAATAGTGCGGGGGAGAGTAGTGTCTCGACTTGTATCGAAAGTGAAAGCTTAGGAAGCTTGCAAGAGATGAAAGCTTTTGGAGAGCTTGCAAAATTGCCTTTTCCCGAGAGTGTTGTATTTTTCTCCTGACCGAGACTTGTTGTCTGGGTGAAAATAGGTAAGACCTATTTATACAAGTCGAGATTGAAACGTACTGGCCTCATGAAGGAAGAGAGTAAAGGGTGAAATAATGGGAGGAGGTGGTAACCGCATGGTGTTTATGGGTGAAAACGTTTTCACCATTATTTCCTCATTTATTTGACCGCTTTATTCCTATTCACGCTTTCTTAATGTGAGCGTAGTGTACGCTGCATGCTGTGACCACCAAACCAAGACCCGGGAAATCATCCCCGGTTTGTGTTGATGTCTCGAGTGTTGGTTGCACCTTGAGTGCAAGTGGCGGCGCTTAGGGCGCGTGTGGCATGTGCATGGAATTCCTTTGTTGCGGGTTGTACCTCGAGCACAAGTGGCAATACCAGAGCTGCTAGTGGCGTGTGTGGCATGTGCCAATGGCATGTGTGGAATGCCTTGGTGGTAGGTTGCATGGTTTGCAAGTTAGGCTACAAACGTGTCTTTTGGCATGTGCCAATGGCGCGTATGGCCAAGTTGGCCTAGGTTGCACGGCTTGCAAGTTCACTACCCGGCGTGCATGTTTGGCATGTGCCAATGGCATGTGTGGCCAATTTGGGTCACGACACAGTAAGAAAAAGCTACTGATGATGCGTGTTGGCGTGTGCCAATGGCATGCGTCGCCAATTTGGGTCGCGTCCTGGTAGGAAAAGCTACCAGCGAGCGTGTTGGCATGTGCCAATGGCATGTGTGGCCAATTTGGGTCGCGTCCTGGTAGGAAAAGCTACCAGTGAGCGTGTTGGCATGTGCCAATGGCATGCGTGGCCAATTTGGGTCACGTCCTGGTAGGAAAAGCTACGCCGAGCGTGTTGGCATGTGCCAATGGCATGCGTGACCAATTTGGGTCGCGCCTTGGAAGGAAAAGCTACCAGCGAGCGTGTTGGCATGTGCCAATGGCATGCGTGGCCAATTTGGGTCGCGTCCTGGTAGGAAAAGTTACCGGTGAGCATGTTGGCATGTGCCAATGGCATGCGTGGCCAATTTGGGCCGCGTCCTGGTAGGAAAAGCTACCAGCGAGCGTGTTGGCATGTGCCAATGGCATGCGTGGCGAATTTTGGCCTAGGTTGCACGGTTTGCAATCCTAGGTGTGGGCGCTACTTTGGCATGACGCGGCTAGGGCCAAGGTAAGGGTGTTTGGCTTGGCGTGGCGTGACAGCGTAAGCTAGGGCCAAGGCAGAGTGTGTTTGGCATGGCGCGGCTAGCTTGGGCATGGTGTGGCTAGCATGATTTGCCATTGGCATAGAGATGCGGATAGCATGGTTGGCATGCTTCGGCGCGTTTGGTATGGCTGGCATGGTTTGCCATTGGCATAGAGGTGCGGCTAGCATGGTTGGCATGCTTCGACGCGTTTGGTATGGCTGGCATGATTTGCCATTGGCATAGAGGCGCGGCTAGCATGGTTGGCATGCTTCGCCGCGTTTGGTATGGTTTGGCATGGTTTTCCATTGACATAGAGGTTCGGCTAGCATGGTTGGCATGCTTCGCGGCGCGTTTGGTATGGTGGCATGATTTTCCATTGGCATGAGGTACGGCTAGCTTAGGCTAGGTGTGGTCGGGCATGATTTGCCATTGGCACGGAGGTGCGGCTAGCATGGTTGGCATGCTTTGGCGTGTTTGGTGTGACTAGCATAACTAGGGCCAAGGCAAGAGTGCGTTTGGCATGGCGCGGCTAGCTTGGTCTAGGTGTGGGGCATGATTTGCCATTGGCACGGAGGGGAATTAGGGTTTTGTTCGTTGTAACCCTAATTTGAAAAAATACCCACTATTAATTTGACTACATGCATTAAATGTTCTAATAAATGTGTCATCGGTGACATTAGGTTATTTGGGGTTTTACGATTTTACCCTTTGTTCAAAATCCACCATCAATATTAAGTCCCCTGCTAGCTCGGAGCAGGAGCTTTGTTGCGAGGTAAGCATAAGATGGTGACAAAATATCAACGAGAAATCGTAAAGAGAATTGAAGAGGCTTGTCGACCTTTTTATAAATAGGATTTGGAATCCTTGCCTCACAGCGATTTTGCGCAAATCGGGAGGTGGCACAATTGGGAAGTCATCGTCATTGAGAGGTAGGAATCGGGCGGCATTGAGAAGTTGACACGAGTTTGGAACCGAGCGTGCTAGTCATGGACCGCTCAGCATGGGGAAGCTAATCGCGCTTAGTGGCGGGACCAGCGCAAGGTGGGGAAGCCGAGCGTGCTAGTTGGCGGGGCCAGTATAAAGTGGGAAGTCGATCGTGCTAGTTGGCGTGACTTGGGCGGCGTTGGGAAGTTGGGCGCAATTGGTGGGACCGGTGCAACTTAGGCGCGTTGGGAAGTTGGGCGCAATTGGTGGGACCCGGTGCTACTTGGGCAACGTTGGGAAGTTGGGCGCCCTTGTGGGCCCGTTCTTTATATGCACGATTTTGGTATAGGGAAATCCTTCCCTATTTCAGGATCTCCACGCCCATATATATAAAATCTCTTTCTGTCATCTTTGTTCTTTCATCTTTTCATACTAGCGTGATCATAAAGAAAAACTGGTTTCAGGTATGTCTTCCAAGATTTCTCTTGTTTCCCTTTTCATTTAGGTGCAAACCCTAAAAGTAGGCGTTTTTATAATCCTTGCAATGATATTGCGCATATGATTTCTTGGCGTGCTTCTTGTAGAAAATATTGTATATATGCACCTATGGGAAATACGTATATATGATTCGAACCGTAGAAAAACGCTCCATATATAATTTTGAACCCGAAGAAGGATACCATAGACGCCTCCGAGCCCGTAGAAAATGTTGCGTATATAGTCTTGAACCAGAAGAAGGATCTCTGCGAGACGCACTTGAGCCGTATAAAATCTGCGTATATAATTTTTGAACACTGAAGAAGATATTGCGTGTGCATTTTCGAACTCGTAGAGAATATTTGTATATGTGCTTCATATGACTTGAACCCATAGGAAATATTACATATATGAATTTCGGACTTGAAAAAAATCTTTGCATGGGTAATTTTGAACCCGTAGAAAAATGCTCCATATATAATTTTGAACAGAACAAAATTTCGCCTCATCGAAGGATGTTCATAGTTCCAAACCAAACACGGATGATGAATTCTTTGCTAGACCCCTCGCCCCGCTTCGGAAGAATCACCCAGGTTTCGTGCCAATTTTGTTAACAGGTGGTGAAGATGAAAAGAAGACAAGTTCGGTTCGCCCAGAGAACACCATACGGTTCTGTCTTCATAAAGGGGTATATTCTTCTTCCAACATTGATTTCAGGATGTGTCAAAGCCCATTATGTTCTTTTGATAGATGGGTTGAGTTCATGGTGAGTAGGAGCACATAAATACCAACTTGACTAGAGCGCAGATTATTGATCTTTGTCGAGCTTGATAAATCTCCGATTAGGAAGGATATCCCGGGCTTGGTTGCTTTCATCTCCGGATGGTGTTCGGACACCCATACGATCATATGTAGATGGGGTGAAATAACTTTCTCCTTGGAGAGTGTGGCTCTCTTCTTGAATCTTCGTAGAAGGGGAATCTTAATATCCGAGGTGTCGAAGGTGAGGAGAAGATGCGGGAAGACCTTGCCGCTAAGTTGGGAGATTATGCTCGAAAAGACTCCCTTTGCTGAAGTCGAAGGATTCTGTCAGGAAAGAGGATGAAAAGTGCTTTGGTGGTGGATATCTCAATGGTTTTGGACGAGGCGGAACCTAAATGAGAAAAGACGATGACCTTCATGTTGCGGCATTTTTGGCTCTCTCGGTTGTCTAGAGACATTTTTGATGACAGTTACGGCAAGAAGGAAATAAGACCAGAGTTGCTAGTGATTCTTTGTGAAGTTAGCAAAAGGTGAAGTTCTTCCCATTGGCAAGCTATTCCTTGGTTCCTTGTATGTGCATCCTGGATCACCTAGTTGCGAACATGCGAGTTTCAAATGGTTTCATGAAAGTGGATTCATATGTGCACGTTGCTTTTAAACTGGCTATGGGAGCACTTTGAGAAGTATGCTCCAAAACCGTTGCCTTCGATTCCCGCGAGTTGGGGCGGCTCCGGAATTCTTCGATGGGTGAACAAGCGTCTAAGAGTTGGCATGAGCTTGGTTAGTCTTCTCGATAAGTCGCATGAAATCGGCGCCCATGGAAGCCGGGACCATAGGTCGGTGACTCAAATTGACACCTTTGCTTCGCTCCGATCATGTCTTTATCTTCGACGGCAACTTGAGTGTTGGTGAAAACTTGTTTATTCAAAGTTGCATGTCCGGTTATATGCCGAATAGTGCTTATAATATTGACCGTCTTTGCTCGTCACATGGGTTTTGATCAAGGGGTGCCTCTTGCTTACCGTTTGGTGGTTCCTAAGGATTCATTGCATGCCGCCCTCAACGCCCGATTGCCCTTGAGTCGGGTGTCCTCCTTCCCTTCTTTCGCATTGGGAAGAGTAACCCGACGACTTTTGTGTATAATGAGTTCGAGCACGATGAGTTCACTATGATCCAAGATTTTGTAAATAACGTGGTGGAGAATGTTCGTTGTAAACCTTCCCCGTGAGTTTTGAAGAAGTATCCAATGTTGAGAGATCCCAGCGAAAGTTGCCGGCAACTCGGAAAGTCCCCGAGCAAAGGAACAGAGAACGAAGAATCGTCTTTGGCGGGTTCCAGGCGGTTTCAAAAGATCCTCCTGACTCTCGTGTCTTTGTTCTTCCAATAACCGGTATGTGTCGCCTCCTTGTTGGTTTGCCTCAAAACACGTGAATCTTTCTTGAAAACATGTGTCTTGTTTCTTCCAGGGCCCGGTAGTGTTAATGCCTTCGCTGCCCTTGCACGTTGCCAAGAGACGGAAATTTCTTAGAAGAATTCCGATGCAGACCGAGCCTCCTCATAGCGGGTGATGAGTCGGAGAAATAAGAAAGTTGAAAAGTGAGAGTGATTCCTCCTGGCAAAGACCTTTGGTTCTTTTCGGGAAGTGGTTCGGTGAGTTTCGCGCTTCTTTTTCTTTCTTCTTCCGTTTCTTCTTTTGAAAAATGTCTAACTCAAGTTCGTAGGAGGAATCGGTTGGAGGACGATGCTGGGGGTGGAGCCACACGAAAACTTGCCTTTGGTGACCACTGCATGGTGACTTGGAGATGAGAGTTAGCCAATTGTCAGGGCACGAGATGTGGTTCAAACGGTGGATGATTCTCACGATGGTTGCTGCCAGTAGACATGGAAGAAGACCCTTTGCGAGTCGTGAGGCCGATTACGGGTGCCATTTTTGATCCCCGTACTTGGTTCCTTATCCAGTCATGTCTTTGGTTGGCGGTTTCACGTCATGGTGGGCTAAGTATGAGGCGTTGTACACCCTAATATGGGAGAAGTACGGACATATGGCCACAACCAAGAAGGTCACTAGTCGATTTGCGCTGGTTAAAGCGTGTGGAAGAGGCTTTATGTAACACCAGTGTTTTTAGCATGGCGCATGCTAAAAGATGCGCCATTTGCTTGTGATGAAACTTCATCCAAAGCTTCCGCAGCGTGAAAAAGGTGGATTGGGTTAAGGCCAATACCGCGCCAAAAATGGCGTATTGTGTTTGGCATTTGGCCAAGGGACAATATTGCATCATCATGATGCATTAGGCCGATTAGGTAAGTGGCCTTGAGCTTACAGAAAGGTAATCATTGCGCATTATGTGAGTTATTGGCCAACAACCAATATCGCACAATCATTGTGCATCAGACCAGAGAGGGCTGGTCGAGAGAATATTGCATAATCATTATGCGATATGCCAAAGAGAATGTCGCATAATCATTGTGCAGCAGACGGAACGAGTGGTGCGTAATCATTGTGGGTGAGATCGAAACTTCGACAATCATTAGGTCCTTGAAATATATGGCAACGGCCATGAATAGTGAAGCAAGCATGTCAATATGCTCCCCTTTCCATACTTGTAGAAATTCCATTAAGACATATATAGGGAGGGGTAGTTGGTTGAAGGTGCATATGCGGACTATGTACCAAGTAAGCTTCATAGCTTACTTGGAAGGGTATAAATGATGCCTAAGGCTCATTTATAGTTGCGTAGCCTTTCAAAGAGGGTATTTGATGCGTTGGCATCGCTATGCCACATCGCGGACCCGATGATGCATAATCATTATGCATCTTGGCGGAATGGCCTATACGGACAAGGCCATTACCGTTTTTGCTAGGCCACTGACCTTTGCAAACGATTTGGTTTAAGTTTCGTCCCTTCGGGGATGAACTACGGTCTGTGCTTGATCCCTTTAGAGTAGGGAAGGGTACGTAGGCAGCCGCAATGAGTTGCAGCATTGCCGGCCCAGCACGTTGGCCCCTCATATCATCTAAGCTTGGTAGCTCGACGCAAGAGATGATTGTGGCCAGACTTGATGAGGCTTAGTTGCATGCCGGTAAGTGGATGCTCATACTTCCTATCAAGTTATAAAGAGATGGTAAGCGAGGTAACGTGGGAAATGGAAAGGGCTTGGTGTGGCCTACGCTAAAGTCTAAGGCTTATGCCCTGGACAAGACACGGCAATGTGACGGTTGCTCAGCTAGCTAGGAAATTCATTTATGAATTCCCATGTAAAGGTAAAGCCGAGACGCATGAAAAATGCATTGGCATTGGCCTTATGGCCTTAAACCCTTTTGCGGGACAAGGGTAAGTTGGAACGAAGTGTGGAAGCTAAGTTAGCTGCGTCATGCTCCACGAGCATGCTTGCAAGGGCAATTGGACGTGCATTTGCCTAGCTTTGAGGCCCGGATCTTAGCTTCACTCATTGGCGCAGGAGATTACTGCTGGGGCAACGCGCCAAAGGCGTAATTTTCCGGTCCGTCACGAGATGGTATCGAGCAAGTTCCGAGAAAACTCTAGGGACTTGTGCGAAGTGGACTCATTGGCGAGTATTTTCCTTAACGGGAAAAACTTTAAGTTGGAGAGTAGGCCAACTTATGCGCGGAAAGAGTTGGTAAGCTGCTATGCCGGTTACATTGCGAATCGAGTTGAGCTTGTATAAGTCTTTGTGAGTTTGCAGTGCCTCTGTGGCACCTCGCTTACGAGCATCCAGGAAGACCCCGTCGGGACGGTGGGTAGACAATGGGGACCGATCATCCCCACACGTTGGCACTTTGTCCAACGGTGTGCGTTGTCGAGCATTAGCATAGCATCCCACTTACAGTGGCGGCGAGTAAATCCGTAAGGGACGGTGGATTGCATCCAACTGCACTGCATTAGAGATTGGTCCTCACGGTGTTGCGTTATGTTTTGCTTTGTCATTTCGATGACATCTTCCAACCTTGTGAACTTTAGGGACTTCTCGAGTACGTAGTATGGGATGCGCATTCGGGATACCTTGTCGAGATATCCTCTTGGCAGCGGCCAATTGCGATTCTTTGTTTTGTTGTGGGCACTTTTGGATCCCCACAGGCGGGTGGTATGGGACATGTGCTCGAAGGTCTAAATTGTTGTTCATGACAACTTGAAGAAACCCGCGATTTTTGAGCTTCTGCACGGGACTTTTTGCTCGGGAAATCCAACTCAAGAGATTGTCCACAATAGCTTTGGTTTTGAATTTGGGGATGAAATTCTTTGAAGTGTGTGATAATGTAACACCCCGTGTTTTTAGCATGGCGCATGCTAAAAGATGCGCCATTTGCTTGTGATGAAACTTCATCCAAAGCTTCGAGCGTGAAAAAGGTGGATTGGGTTAAGGCCAATACCGCGCCAAAAATGGCGTATTGTGTTTGGCATTTGGCCAAGGGACAATATTGCATCATCATGATGCATTAGGCCAGTTGGGTAAGTGGCCTTGAGCTTACAGCGTAATCATTGCGCATTATGAGAGCTATTGGCCAACAACCAATATCGCACAATCATTGTGCATCGGACTGCAGAGGGCTGGTCGAGAGAATATTGCATAATCATTATGCGATATGCCAAAGAGAATGTCGCATAATCATTGTGCGTGACGGAACGAGTGGTGCGTAATCATTGTGCAACAGATCGGAAACTCGACAATCATTGCGGTCCTTCGTAAATATATGGCAACGGCCATGAACAGTGAAGCAAGCATGTCAATATGCTCCCCTTTCCATACTTGTAGAAATTCCATTAAGACATATATAGGGAGGGGTAGTTGGTTGAAGGTGCATATGCGGACTATGTACCAAGTAAGCTTCATAGCTTAGTAGGAAGGGTATAAATGATGCCTAAGGCTCATTTATAGTTGCGTAGCCTTTCAAAGAGGGTATTTGATGCGTTGGCATCGCTATGCCACAACGCGGACCCGATGATGCATAATCATTATGCATCTTGGCGGAATGGCCTATACGGACCAGGCCATTACCGTTTTTGCTAGGCCACAGCCTTGCAAACGATTTGGTTTAAGTTTAGTCCTTCACGGATGAACTACGGTCATGCTTGATCCCTTTAGAGTAGGGAAGGGTACGTAGGCGGCCATGCAATGAGTTGCGGCATTGCCGGTCCAAAGCACGTTGGCCCCTCATATCATCTAAGCTTGGTAGCTCGACGCAAGAGATGATTGTGGCCAGACTTGATGAGGCTTAGTTGCATGCGGTAAGTGGATGCTCATACTTCCTATCAAGTTATAAAGAGATGGTAAAGCGAGGTAACGTGGGAAATGGAAAGGGCTTGGTGTGGCCTACGCTAAAGTCTAAGGCTTATGCCTGGACAAGACACGGCAATGTGACGGTTGCTCGGCTAGCTAGGAAATTCATTTATGAATTCCCTATGTAAAGGTAAAGCCGAGACGCATGAAAAATGCATTGGCATTGGCCTTATGGCCTTAAACCCTTTGCGGGACAAGGGTAAGTTGGAACAAGTGTGGAAGCTAAGTTAGGCTGCGTCATGCTCCACGAGCATGCTTGCAAGGGCAATTGGACGTGCATTTGCCTAGCTTTGAGGCCGGATCGTAGCTTCACTCATTGGCGCACCGGGGAGATTACTGCCTGCGGGGCAACGCGCCAAAGGCGTAATTTTCCGGTCCGTCACACTTTATCTTCCATCGAGGATTTGCGTGAGGTGACTGGACACACTTGTTTCAAGACGCTATTGCCGATCGGGAGCACCATCGCGACGTGTGCGTAGAAAGGAGTTCAACGCTTCGTGGTTTGTCGAAGGCCTTCTTTGAGATCCGAAGTCGAAAGATGCAAGCAATCGAAAGCCTTCTGCACAGAGGAGATTGCACGACGGGGAGGTAGAACTCTAAAAGCTTTCCAAGATGTTAACTATGAAGAGAGCGGCTCTTGAAGATGCAAAGTTGACTTTCTCCAAGAAGAGAGAGACCTCTGTTGGATGATTTTCCTTGAATGTTTCTCTGTTAAACTTTCATTTAGTTTTTTTTTTTTTTTTTTTTTTTTTTGAGAAAACATACAGGATGTCTGGTTCAAAGTTCAACCGGTTTTGATAGACAACTGGTAGCTTTTGAGGATATTGGATTATTTAAAGAGATGAATGGTTTTGATAATATAACTCGATTATGTTTTGTGAAAGGAATATTGCTTTTATGAAGTGTGTGCTAGCAATAGGCACAAGACACAGTAATATGACGGTTTTATTAAGAACCTAAAAACAGATCGTATATCTTGACCAGTCTGAATTTACTCACTCCATAGGTTTTTGCGAACACGCCCCTCTCCATGTAAAAGGCGGCTTTCTTTGGTAGCAAAGATTGCCAACAAGTCCCCAATCATTGGTAGCATCTTGCCGAGTCCCGTTTCTACGGTGTAGTTTTTACAATCGTAAAGGTTGTACGGCGATTGAGTCGGATTGAGTCGCCTTCCCCTATCATCTTGATATCTGGGTGAAGAACGAGATCGACAGATCGATATTGTAACGATAGATCAATCCTCCCGCTGTGGTCGCCAATTGTTTATGGGTAAAAATTGTTTCATAGATTTTGGTAAATTCGGTAGGTGAGTGAGAAACTGGTTTAAACCCTAAACAAATGTGCCGCACGTGAGCACTTTCTAGATTCGATAGATCAACTGCACAAGTCCGGCCTAAACCAAGAAATGGCCGTTCCAGGACTTGCTTCGGTCACAAAGTGGAGGAGAAGGGTTGATTTGGGGAGGAAGCAAAGAAAGGTGTTGAGACCGGAATAGTGGGGGAGAGTAGTGTCTCGACTTGTATCGAAAGTGAAAGCTATAGAAGCTTGCAAGAGATGAAAGCTTTTTGGAGAGCTTGCAAAGTTGCCTTTTCTGAGAGTGTTGTATTTTTCTCCTGACCGAGACTTGTTGTCTGGTGGAAATAGGTAAGACCTATTTATACAAGTCGAGATTGAAACGTACCCTGGCCTCATGAAGGAAGAGAGTAAAGGGTGAAATAATGGGAGGAGGTGGTAACCACATGGTGTTTATGGGTGAAAACGTTTTCACCATTATTTCCTCATTTATTTGACCGCTTTATTCCTATTCACGCTTTCTTAATATGAGCGTAGTGTACGGCGCATCTTTGATGGCCAAACCAAGACCCTGGAAAGCATCCCCGGTTTGTGTTGATATCTCAAGTGTTGGTTGCACCTTGAGTGCAAGTGGCGCTGCTAGGGGCGCGTGTGGCATGTGTGGAATGCCTTTGTTGCGGGTTGTACCTCGAGCACAAGTGGAAATGCCAGAGATGCTAGTGGCGTGTGTGGCATGTGCCAATGGCATGTGTGGAATGCCTTGGTGGTAGGTTGCATGGTTTGCAATTTAGGCTACCAACGTGGGTTTTGCATGTGCCAATGGCGCGACGGCCAAGTTGGCCTAGGTTGCACGGCTTGCAAGTTGGGCTACCGGCGTGCATGTTTTGCATGTGCCAATGGCATGTGTGGCCAATTTGGGTCACGGCCTGGTAAGAAAAGCTACCAGTGATGCGTGTAGGAGTGTGCCAATGGCATGCGTGGCCAATTTGGGTCGCGTCCTGGTAGGAAAAGATACCAGCAGCGTGTTGGCATGTGCCAATGGCATGCGTGGCCAATTTGGGTCGCGTCCTGGTAGGAAAAGCTACCAGCGAGCGTGTTGGCATGTGCCAATGGCATGCGTGGCCAGTTTGGGTCCCGTCCTGGTAGGAAAAGCTACCGGCGGCGTGTTGGCATGTGCCAATGGCATGCGTGGCCAATTTGGGTCGCGTCCCGGTAGGAAAAGCTATCGGCGAGCGTGTTGGCATGTGCCAATGGCATGCGTGGCCAATTTGGGTCGCGTCCTGGTAGGAAAAGTTACCGGCGAGCATGTTGGCATGTGCCAATGGCATGCGTGGCCAATTTGGGTTGCGTCCTAGTAGGAAAAGCTACCAGCGGCGTGTTGGCATGTGCGAATGGCATGCGTGGCCAATTTGGCCTAGGTTGCACGGTTTGCAAGCCTAGGTGCGGGCGCTACTTTGGCATGGCGCGGCTAGGGCCAAGGTAAGGGTGTTTGGCTTGGCGTGGTGTGACGGGCGTAGCTAGGGCCAAGGCTGAGTGGGTTTGGCATGGCGCGGCTAGCTTGGGCAAGGTGTGGGTGGCATGATTTTCCATTGGCATAGAGGTGCGGCTAGCATGGTTGGCATGCTTCTGCGCGTTTGGTATGGTGGCATGGTTTGCCATTGGCATAGAGGTGCGGC
Source organism: Papaver armeniacum (assembly GCA_023531295.1). NCBI lineage: Eukaryota > Viridiplantae > Streptophyta > Magnoliopsida > Ranunculales > Papaveraceae > Papaver > Papaver armeniacum. Next base: position 20,275 of record JAJJWW010012475.1, read on the forward strand.
TAGCATGGTTGGCATGCTTGGCGTGTTTGGTATGCATTTGGCATGATGTAATTTAGAATAGTGGTAAGTAGAGTTGTCGTTCACTCGGACTTGCTGAAATCGATTTTAGGATTTAATAAACTAAAATAAAAGAAAAATATATACAAAATATTGTCACGAATATTAGGAATAACCAAGACACCGATTCCACTATTACATATGAATAAATTATGGTAAATAAGCCAAAACTCTAATTATCTTTTAAGTCCCTTATTTCTTAATTCACATATAATCGAGACAAATTCTCAAAAATTAATTGTATCCCCTAAGCATAGATTATCTTAATACAAAGCATAACCTATCTAATTGAATCACAACTAATAAAGGAAATTATGCAAACAATTAAAAACTCTTGCAAAAAGCGGTGATTGAGTGAATCATAAATTATAAATTAGAGAAAATAAATAATTACCAATTATTCAAGCGTAAGTAGCTTCCTCATTGCCTTGGTTGTGGGAGAATTAGCTCAAGCATCATGTTGGAAACACGCTCAAAAATTATTTTTATTGCTCAAAGTGTTTACCGAAAAATGGGAGAAATATATTAAAGCAGTGATTTTTTTTTCTCTCCAAAAACTCCCCCCCTCAAATGTGCTTTCTAGCTCTCTATTTATACACACAAATACACATTACTCAAATATATTCTTCCATAACTCCAAAATCTTCTTCTTTTTTAAAAAATATCTTCATGAATTTTTCTTTCTCTTTATTCTCTATATTTCTTTACTTAACCCATATCTTTTTTAATTCGCGAGAATAAAATCCAAGATAAAATCTTCTAAGGATATTTTCTTGTTTAATACAAGATAACTTCCTTTTTCTTCACAACTTCTGTTTATAAGGCAAGAAGATATTCTTATGTTAAAGATAATAAATCCTTTCTTGTTGAAACCACCCGCCATTTTTCTATATGTACGTGAGGAAGAAAGGTAGCCCCTTATCCAGCTGCTTGGGTGCGAATATCTTGTGGGTGCCCCTTAGTAATTGAGGTGCCCCTTATCCTACATTGAGAGTCCGAATAACACGTTTCCTCCGGGGTGCCTTTTAACACTTTTTTGAGCCGAATTTTCCAAAAATGTTTATTCCCCAAAAATACCTACACACACATAAAACACCATAATAAGTACAAAATCGAGTGCCAACAATATATAGTATTGAGATCAAATTAGACACAAAAATGTGTCTATCACTAGCTTAGGCTAGGTGTGGCTGGCATGATTTGCCATTGGCACGGAGGTGCGGCTAGCATGGTTAGCATGCTTTGGCGCGTTTGGTGTGACTAGCATAACTAGGGCAAGGCGGAGTGCGTTTGGCATGGCGCGGCTAGCTTGGGCTAGGTGTGGCTGGCATGATTTGCCATTGGCACGGAGGGGAATTAGGGTTTTGTTAATTGTAACCCTAATTTAAAAAATATCCCCTATTAATTACCGACTACATGCATTAAATGTGTCATCGGTGACATTAGGTTATTTGGGGTTTACGATTTTACCCTTTGCTCAAAATCCACCATCAACAAGAGACTTAGAGATTATCCAATGACGTGTGTGGAGATAAATGTCAAAATCCACCTAGGATACACATCCATTTTCTTTAAAATCATTCTCCAACCCCGATGTCTTATATCAATGTATATCATTCACCTTGACATTATCTACTATCCTAGTCGGCTTTTCTTCATTAAAAATAATCTTTATTTATTAATTTTTATAAACTGTAATATATTATACAACGAATCTAGTTTCCACCTATCTTTTCGGTTTGAAAAATATTGCTACAATGATCATTGAAGAAGCTCTCGAGAGAGAACCATAGTGGATGTAAGGACAAAAAGATTTCAAAGAAGAATAATACTCTTTTACCTAGAGAGACTTAAGAGACATACTATCACTTTATTTATGCACCAATACAATCAAAGTAAACAAAGAATGAAACCATCAATGGCATAATCTCGATACCATGATAACTTTAGAGAAAGTGAATACTATGTCTTATTCTTACAATTAAGAAGGAATAATACAATGGTTCATATATACAAAAAAACAATATAAGCGTAAAAAAAAAGCTAAGAAAATACGGAAACTAAGATATGTGTCTAATATTGCATATCTTTGGAATAACCTTGAAGACATTATGTTAACACTCATAAACTCGTTAATAGTACGAGGAAATGGAAAGCTAGGAAATAAATTTTATGGCTATCAAACTAGATATGTCAAAAACCTTTGATATAGTAGAATGAGGTTTCCTTGATGCAACTATTAAAAGGTTAGGATTTGATGAAGATTTGTGTCTCCATAGTTTTTGCCTCTTGTCTTGTTGAATGGATTACTAGGCGATGTTTTTTTATTATTCAAGGGGTCTTAGGCAGGGATACCCCTTGTTTATCATGTTTATGAAATCTTTTTTCTAGATTACTTATATTTGATAAAAAAAAAGACTTTTATTAACTAGAAAGCAGAACCGGTTACATGCTTGTCAGAGCTAAGTTTTTCAACCCATAACTTCTTCCTACATTGTTGCATTTCAAAAGAGGTAATATGATGATTAGCAAAATTTAGCAACATTTTTTCTAGTCTATCGACAAGACTATTACAACACATGATTGCATAATTAAAGGAAATAGAACGAAAACCCCAACATAGATCACTAATATTTATTAAGATAGATTGACATCTCCACTTTACCGTGCAACTTTTTTTTAGAAAAAAAAAGTCTATAGTATTTTTGTTATCATTGAGTAGACTTATATCCTTCGGGTTCTTGTTTAGAGTCCATCGATAGCTTCTCTTCCATCCCCTTGTTCTACTTTGCAAGAGTAATTGCACCACCCATTCCACCTGCAAAGTCACAAAATTTCACCCAAGTTATTAACTCTAAGGACTCCGTAAGCAAATCTTTTCGTCTATTTAATAAAGGCAACATCAAACATGATATAATTGGTGTCTAAATTCAGATTAGTCTTTCCATTTTTGCAATTCAAATGATCATTATAACAATATATTATAATCCATGTATTAGAAAAGCTTTAGTTTCCTTATAGATGCTTAGTGTAAGCTCTTTAGGATCTGGATTTTTTTTTCTCGAAAACTACTTTGCATCTGTATTTCCAAATAAACCGAGAGAACACAAGGTATGATTCCTTTCCTCCCAATTGGGTCACCCACTCTTTAGAATTCAATGAGAATCATAATTGTAGTCCAACATGGAGTTAGATTATGGACCACGACGACTCTGAATGTTGAGCAAGCATAAGTTGCACTTTTGACAGAACATGTCGCACATAAGTTAGGCAAAACATGCAATTCCAAATTTTATTAGAATCAGTTGAGACCATGAACAACCTGTTTGGGTAAGAGATATCCTCCCATAGGATATAATATAAGCAAATACGTTTGTTTAATTCATTTATCATTTTCGTTCATCAATCTATTTTTCTATATTAAAAAAAAGAATGGGAAAAAGAAGAATTTATCCTTTCTCGCCAAATAAATAAATAATTATAATTAATTTTAGAATGATAATAATAAATAAATAAAACCATCTCTTTGAACGATTTTTTCTAATTTTGGGTCGTGTTTAGGAACTGGGATATCCCAACCCAGGTTGGGTTATCACCAGAAAAACGGTTGAAACGTGTTTGTTTACATTTTATTCTATGTCGGGATAAGGATAGCTAATTTATCCTTGGTTTTAGGAGACTAAAAAGTTAGGTTTATGGTACTCTCTTAGAAACATGTTCTCCCCATTTCCCAACCTAGGTTTGAACCACAAACTCCACGATTTAAATATTTTAAGACTATTTTGTCATTTGCTCCTACTAGTTTACCTCGATATCTGATATATTTGTGCAAGTTGAGTTAAAAATGATCAATCTCAAGGTCAATCTAATGATGGATTGAGTGTCAAACAGACACAAATTGAGTTAATCTAATAATGTATAGAATTTATACAAACAACACTAAACCTGATCAAGCTCAAGGTTATCATAAATTAAATTAAGATACACTCTTCCAACTCCTTGTATATGTTATCCCAATCTCCCAAACAGATCCCTAATGTTTTACGCCCCCAGAGCAGCTACAAATATGACATGTGGTAACAAAGTAGCAAAGCACCAAACGCATGTGAATCGAAAATTTCTTGCCCAAAATATCTCATAAGCACTCCCGCTTTTTCCCTCGATTTTTTTACACTTGCCACTCTTTTCTTCTCCAATTTTCCCCCTCTCATTTATAGATCTAGATCTCTCTTTCCCTGTTATAGTATTTCCGGTTTGATAAGAAGAACTTAAGGTTTTTATTGTTAAAACCTCACATTGTTTTTGTTTTTTTCTATCATATCTTCGTCGAGATCAGTAAGGTTTTTATGTAAATCTGTCTGAGGTGTCAGAGTTACGGATTTAGGATCCAATTCGATTCGATTTTGGTATATTCTCATTCGATTCATCTAGTGAGATATATTCGTAGATATAATCCCTAATTCTTTATTTCTCCATTATGATTCGATTCATATTCTTTATCTTTAAAATCATTAATAACAATTGTACCACTAACATATCCCCACATATCTTTACCAATCAAGAAATTTTTCATCACATAAGCCTAATATGTATAATCACTCTTATTCAATCGGACACTAATTGATTGCAAAGAGTCATCACGTTCACTATCCATAGATATTGAAGACATATTTCAAACATAAAAATCCAGATTTCAAACAAATAAATTGGAAGAAAAAGTTTAAGATATCACCTTTTTGGATAGAAAATAAGAAGAATATTTGAAACCCAAGGGTGTAACCAGCATCAAGAAGAACTTAAATTCATCGTTAAAGAAATTTCATGGAACTAACATCAAAAAAACGAAGAACCCTAAGTTGCAGAAGTACGAAGGGAAAAGAGAAATAAATGGCAACTCTTCTCTTTTTTTTGTTCTTTTTTTTTGACACATATTTAATTAGTGTAAAGAAAATCAAGACAAATCACGTATAGAAACTTAGAGATTCTCCAATGACATGTGTGTGGAGATAAATGTCAAAATCCACATAGGATACACATCCATTTTCTTTAATATCATTTTCCAACCCTGATATCTTATACCAATGTATATTATTCACCTTGACATTATCTACTATCCTAGTCAGCTTTTCTTAATTAAAAATAATCTTTGTTTATAATTTTTTTTTAAACTGTAATATATTATATAGTGAATCTAGTTTCCACCGATCTTTTCAGTTTCAAAAAATATTGTTAACTCTAAATTAAATATTATAATTATTAAAAAGATAATTTACACCTAAGAAAAAAAAAGTACTACAATAGGGTTGGAGATGGATTTTTTTTTCCTACCTAATTTTAAGGAAAAACTAAACTAAAATATAAGGAAGATGTCTCGTTTGAGTAACCACAAGGTAACACACACAATGATCATTGAACAAGCTCTCAGAGAGAACCACGGTGGATGTAAGGAAAAAAAGATTTCAAAGAAGAAAAATACTCTTTTACCTAGAGAGACTTAAGGGACATACTATCACTTTATTTATGTACCAATAAAATCAAAGAAAACAAAGAATGAACCCACTAATGGCATAATCTGATACCATGATAACTTTAGAGAAAGTGAATACTATGTCTTATTCTTACAATTAAGAAGGAATAATACAATGGTTCATATATACACAAAACAATATAAGCGTAAAAAGAAGCTAAGAAAATAAGGAAACTAAGATATGTGTCTAATATTGCATATCTTCGGAATAACCTTGAAGACATTATGTTAACACTCATAAACTCGTTAATAGTACGAGGAAATGTAAAGCTAAGAAATAAATTTTATGGCTATCAAACTAGATATGTCAAAACCTGCTTTGATATAGTAGAATGAGGTTTCCTTGATGCAACTATGAAAAGGTTATGATTTGATGAAGATTGGTGTAAAATGATATTTGAATGTGTCTCCACAGTTTATGCCTCTGTCTTGTTGAATGGATTACTAGGCGATTTTTTTTTATTCTACAAGGGGTCTTAGGCAGGGATACCCCTTGTTTATCATGTGTATGAAATCTTTTTTCTAGATTACGTATTTGATTAAAAAAAAGACTTTTATTAACTAGAAAGCATAACCGGTTACATGCTTGTCAGAGCTAAGTTTTTTGACCCATAACTTCTTTCTACATTGTTGCATTTCATCAGAGGTAATATGATGATTAGCAAAATTTAGCAACAATTTATCTAGTCTATCGACAAGACTATTACAACATTTTTTTACATAATAAAAGGAAATAGAACGAAAACCCCAACAGAGATCACTAATATTTATTAAGATAGATTGACATCTCCACTTTACGTGCAAGTTTTTTTTAGCAAAAAATTCTATAATATTTTTGTTATCATTGAGTAGAGTTATATCCTTCAGGTTTTTGTGCAGACTCCATCTGATAGCTTCTCTTCCATCCCTTTATTCTGTAAACACTTCATTTTTCTGCCACAGTCAACTTCATATATTCTTCTAATTGGATAGTTTCTCTTAACTTGATAATTATATTGTATTATATTAATCACCCTAGTTAACAATTCGAGTCTCAGAACATTGTATTAATGGACATCATAAAATTGATACGCTTAAATTTGTGTGGTTTATTGTGCCGAAAGAGAAAGCCAGATCAAGGAGCTCGAATTCAAGCTGAAAGAGAAAGCTCAGCAACAATTTGAGTATTTGACTATGTGGTCCTTCAACTAATGATTTGTTGATTCTGCGTCCTTATAGTTGTTTCATGAATGAACTAGGTCAGTAAGGTTTGATGACATCAATTTTTTATTTGATGTTCACATTAATTGAATTCAGTTAACATACCACCAAGGTTTGACAACATCAATTTTTCACGTTGGAAAACACGAATGAATATGTTGAAATTGTACGTGTCTTTCCAAATTCTTCTAAACAATGAATAAAAATCATAGGTATCCTGGAGTTTCTGGCCAAATGAATTCGTGATTAACTAATATCTGAATGGGATGCGAGAATTGGACTCATATAATTACAGGTGAAGAAATAATACGATATGCAAGGTGGCGCCAGCTAGTTTTGTGAAATATCAGTAAGCTAAAGAGAAGAAAAGTTTTCTATTGAAATTTTTGTTTTTCTCAATACACAAACAGGCTCTTTTCAGACATAATAAAGAGTATTTATTACAAACTTAAGTCATCCAAACTATGACTTGACTTGACTATTAATCTTGACAAAGTCTAAGACTGGCCTTGACTAATATTCCTAATAGACCCCCTCAAGTTTATATTGGCAGACACAGTAATAAACTTGACAAAAGAAAAACAAACGAGAACAACAAATAGTATTTTAAGATACATAAAAAGAGGCGAGAAGCAAAGCTCAGTAAAATGAATATCATCTTGAGTATTGGATGAAACAACCTTTATAGCAAAGAAGAAGAGAAAATTGAGAAAGTGAAACACACAACAACCGTCGTAGTAAAGCGAGAGACCTTTAGTGAATAAATCCGCAAGCCGATTTTCAGAAGCAACATCTTTGAACCTTCAAGAATCCAGAAAGCACCAAGTCCCGCACTACATGATATTGAACTTCTATATGTTTTTCCCTGGCATGAAACACTGGATTAGATGCTAAGAAAATAGCAGAAGTATTGTCACAATTCACAGTTATTGGATAAGTAACCGAAATATGTAATTCCATAAACAGATTTGATAACCATTATAACTCGGATTCTACAAATCGACAAAGACTTATATTCGGCTTTTTGCAGATGATCTTGACACTTTGTATCTTTGCTTTTTCTTTGGACCATGATATTAATGAATTTCCATAAAAACTGCATAACCTGAAGTAGATCTCTTGTATCAGGGCAACCACCCAATCAGAATCGAGTAAAAGTTGTAATTGAACTGGTATCCCCTTTTCTTAAAACAAGTTCTAAACCAAGAGATCCCTTCAAATATCTCAAAATCATTTTAACTAAAAGTAGATGAATATTTATAGGAGCATGCATAAATTGGGATACATAATTTACACCATAAGCTATATCAGGTCTTGTAATAGTGAGATATTGTAAACTACCAACTATAGTTCTGTATTCTGCTGCATTGTCTAACAAGACTCCATCATGAATAGAAGCTCTAGCTTCTTTTACCACAGGTGTATTGCAAGGCTTACAATGAAGCATATTAGCTTTAGTAAGTAACTCTAATGTATACCTTTTCTATGTTAGAAGTATAGAATCCTCAGTCCTAAGGTTTCTATGCCTTAAAATAATTCAAGTCCAACTGCTTCATGGCAAATTCAGCACTTAATTTTTGAACCAAAGTACTCATAAGAACATTTGAACTACCAGTGAGTATAATATCATCCATATAAATTAAAAGAATCATCACAGCAGAAGAAGAAGTATTAACAAACATTGAATAGTCACACACTGACCTTGTAAAACCAAATTGAACTAAAAAGTACTAAATCTCTCAAACCAAGCGCGCGGTGCCTGTTTTAAGCCATATACACTCTTTTTCAAATGACAAACATGATCTGGAAAATTTGGATCAACAAAACCTTGAGGCTGAACCATATAAACATCTTCATTCAAATATCCATGCAAAAAAAGCATTGGAAACATCCAATTGCTTAATACTCCAATTATTAGTAACTGCCAACACCAAAACTACTCTTACAGTGGTTGGCTTCACTACTGGACTAAAGGTTTCAGTGTAATAAACTCCATCTTGTTGATTGTAGCCCAAAACAACTAATCTTGACTTAAATATGTCAATTGTACCATCTGCTTTCAACTTAATCCTATACACCCACTTACATCCAAGTATGTTCATATGTGGTTCTGGTTTTACTAAGTCCCATGTGTCATTATCTTTTAGAGCTTGATGTTCTTCTTTCATGGAAACTTGCCACTTAGGATGTTGTATAGTAGTTCTCAAAGTTTTTGGCTCAGATGGAATGTACAACAAAGAAGAGAAAGCAACTGGAATTGGATGTTTAACTAAAGCAGAATGCATAACATGATCATGATAAATTTTTGGCTTTGAAATTCCTTTCATGGATCTAGTTACAATAGTACTAGAAGGAGCAGTATTCATAGAAACAGATGGAATATTATGAGAAGAAGCAGGAATGATATCAGTATCAGTAGATAAAGATTGTGAAGATGATGATGATGATGAAGGAGCTGAAAAATAAAACTCATTTGAAAAAGTAACATTTCTTGAAATATGAAGCTTTCTAAGAACAGGATCATAGCACTTGTAAACCTTATGCATAGAGCTATAGCCAATGAAAACAAACTTAAGCGATTTAGGGGATAATTTGTCTTGTCTAGATGTCCTAAGAAAGGATATCATACGATTCCAAAAACTTTAAGAAAACTGTAATCGGGAGAAGTGTTAAACAAGACTTCAAAAGGTGACTTATTTTTAAGAATATGAGTAAGAGTCCTATTTATAAGATATGTAGCTATTAAAAAAGCATCAAACCAAAAAGACTTAGGACAAAAAGAATTGAAAAGTAATGTATTGCCCATTTCAGGTGATATGCCTATGTTTTCTTTACGGCAAGTCCATTTTGCTCGGGTATTTTTGGACAAGAAACTCTAACATCAATCCCATTTGTATTAAGATAATTGCCTAATGGGCCTTTAATAAGTTCACTAGTACCATCAATTTGAAAGTATTTGATTTTGGTAGAAAACAAGTTTATAGTTAAAGTTTTAAAATGAACAAAACATTTTAAGACATCAGATTTTAGTTCCATTGGATATATCTAATGAAACTTGCTAAAATCATCAACAAATAGGATGTAATACCTATAACCTTGCAAAGAGCAAACTGGAGAAGGTCCCCATTCATCACAGTGTATTAAAGATAAAGTACTAAGAGCATGAGACAAAGATGTTTGAAAAGGCAATCTCTTACTTTTAGCAATTTGACAAGGATGCATGTGACACAAAGAATTTGACTTGGAAGAAGTAAGAACAATAATCTTAGAAGAATTAAGATGTTGAATGATTTTAGTAGATGGATGACCTAGTCTAGAATGCCATATCTCACGGAGATGCATGCAAAGAAGAATAAGCATGATGAAAACATGAAGAAGATATGGGATAAAGATTATTGACTATTCTACCTTTTGCTAATACAACATCAGTGGACAAGTCTGTAATCTCATATCCATTTGGATCAAGCCTAAAATAACAATTATTATCTGTAGTAAACTGACCTATAGACAGTAAATTTTGTTTCATATCTGGTACATGAAGCACATTATGTAATTTAAAATTTTGAGCAGAAGTGCATAAATTTGAGGTTCCAGTTAATGAAATAGGTAAGGACTCACCATTTCCAATAACAACATTGTTCTTTCCCTTGTAAGAAGAAGTATTCTGAAGTAATGAAGGATCTCCAGTCATATGAGAAGATGCACCAGAATCAGAAAGACACTGAGTTGATCTAGAAGGATCATCATTAGCAGACATCATATTCACATTAAACCCACAAAAATCATGAGAAGTACTAGCATCGCCATTTCCACTGTTATTTCCATTATGCTTTTGAAATGAAGAATCAGAAACTCCCACAAAACCAGTAGCTGGGGGTGGATAATATCTAAAGTGACATCTACTTGCATAGTGTCCTTTCTTTCTATAAATTTGACATTCTACTTGAGAGAAGTCCCATTGGCCTCTTCTGGAATCACCATTAGATGAAGAAGCACCTCTTGTATCACCATTATTATTATGTGGAAATTGCACATTTTTCTTTGGACCATTATTATTCTTCTGATTTCCATAATTTGAAGTAGACCCATTTTTCTTCTTGTTTCCATTACTTTGATTATAACCTGAACCATTTATATTTCTTCCATAAAATGTAGCAGGATTTTGAGCATCAAATATAACAGTACTATCTCTATTTTGATCTGCAATCCATTGTTCATGAGCAATAAGTCTTGCTTTCAATTCACCAAAAGAATAAGGAGTATCTCTATTTTGAGCAGTAAAATCACAAAATTGTCATATTCTCTGCCTAATCCATTTAGAGCATGTATCAACAAATCAGAATCATTCACTCTTTCTCCAATAGCTGCCAGAGAATTGGCAATTTCTTTTATTTTGTGTAGATACACCATTATAGTCAGATTTCCTTTCTTGATACCAAATAATTGTGCTCTTAACATATTTTTCCTAGCAAGATATTGAGATATAAAACTGGATTCAAGATAATCCCAAATTTCCTTAGCAGAAGTTAACCCAAATACTTCACCAGAAATAGTTGCAGTAAAAGTTGCTTTCAAACAGCTAACAACAAATCTATCCATTTTTCTCCAATGAACCCATCTTGGATTCAGAGTACGAACTCCATCAACTAAAATTATTTCCTGAGGTTCTTGAATTTCACCATTAACATGACCATACAAATCTGTTGTAATTAAGATTGACTCAAATTGATCTTGCCGCCAGAGAATAAAATTTGAACCATCTAACTTGAATGAAACAAAATTTATGATATTTGTAAATGGAAGTTGAAAATTCAGAGAATTACCAGATGCATCAACGGAAGACATTGTGTCTGTGTTGTTGTCGACGTGATTAACTCGTTTATTACGCCTTTCGTAGACAAGCATAGCAGTATTAAAAACCCAGATCAAAAATATTGCAAGAACTTAGATGTTCTTGATGAAGAAAAAAAAATATTCTTGAGAATTTGTTGTAATTGATAGGTAATCAGCCAGAAAGAGTATTAGAAAAGATATTAAGCTTGATTGATTGAAAAATTTTGTGCGAAAAATTAGGGTTTGGATCATAACCTATCAGATACCATGTGAAATATTAGTAAGCTAAAGAGAAGAAAAGTTTTCTATTGAAACTTTTGTTTTTCTCAATACACAGACAGACTCTTTTCAGACATAATAAAGAGTATTTATTACAAACTTAAGTCATCCAAACTTTGACTTGACTTGACTATTAATCTTGACAAAGAGGAAGACTGACCTTGACTAATATTCCTAATAAGTTTCTATCTGGTCAAAGAAAGGAAACCCATTAACAGCTCTTTCAGCATCCTCCCAAGTACTAATACTTGAAACATGGAGTTTTTCTACCGAACTAAATCTCTAATCTCGTATACCAGTAAATATGGCAGTTTTAGAATGTGAAAAAACCTTTCTTCTAATTGGTTCTTCATCAATAGAAGTTTATTCCATTTGTTGAGTGACATAATCTTAATTCTAGCCATGAAAACAGAAAAAGAGAAAATGAAATTCAAAAGGGTATGAAGAAAAATATAGAGAAGAATAAGTAAGTAAGACGTGCCAAAAGAAAACAGAAAAGGTTGTACGAGGTGTTGTTGAAATAGATAAGAATGAACAAAATGGCTAGAAACCAGAGGATAAAATCGAAACAACCGGACTGATTCTGGTATATCAAATTGTTATGATTGCAAAAAGAGACCTAGAAATCAATCTTTAATAAAATTAATAAAAAGACCTAGAGACCAAAGCACCAATGCAGCTGCAAAATTTCTATCTTTGATAAGTCAACCTGGGTGGAGGGATCAAGATCAGGGAGTAGTAGTCCTATTAACAGTACTGCTTGTATTAGAGTTAGTACCATAATGTAGAATCATGACATGATTATCAGTACTAGTAGTGGCCGAAGCATCCTGAAGCAAAGTCATCATCAGCAATTGATCACGATCATCTTTTGGATTCCAAATATGATCTCTTACATGTTGCAACGTCAAAAATGGGTCAAGCTGTTGCCCTCTACATCTTATCTCTATCTGCATGAAACAAACCCCACAGGATCATCAAATTTTGTTGTAATCATTAGCTAATCTCGTTAAAACATGAAGCCCAGCTCTTCATTTTGCATATATTATAGTAGTATTAGATTAGATGATAATTTAAATTTACCCGATGATATGATATCATTTACCGGAGTTGAAATTTTCGGGTAGTCAAGTGAAAAAAAACTCAAAAAGTGTATCGGGTATCAAAAGGTGGTGGGTGGACACAGCGTCTTTCAACATGGTGATTATTATTCAAGTTATCGCTAGTTTTCAAGCTTCATGGGACAACTAAAACAAAAATATAAATTCGTTTTAATATTGATGTCATGCTCTATCACAAGCTTACGTCCAAACTCTTTTTTTTTTTAAATAAAAAAAGAGTATTCCACCCTTCTGGTCGAGCATGTGTTTTTTGTTTTCCGGATCACATGTCATTATACTGGAGATGCATATGTCCTAGACGTTGTTCATCAAGAGCCAAATTTTAGTTTATTGCTAAATAACCTCTAAGTAATTTCATATTTTTTTTTTTTTTTTTTACTTATAGTGGTAACCAACTATTCGACCCAGCTGATTATCAAAACAAAACAAAAAAAAAACTATTCGACGCTGCTCACTCCACCAACATATGTCTCAATATGGCACTTACTAGCTACATGAAAATTCATCATTAGATCAAACAAACCCCACCCTAGCTAAGACAGACTTTGGTAGTAAGCCAAAATCATGTAAGTATGCCACCATTGAAGACTTTCTCTTAATGTCATAAGCTCTAGCTAGCTACTTTCATTAGTTTCTTGCTTCCTACAGTTAATCAAGGGAAAAAACTTAAGTACCTAACGATTTGTCCCTATATTTTTGTACTTTTAAGTTAATCTCCATATATGTCAATTTCATGGGCGTCTACTTCAAGGCTTGCTTTGTAAAGCGAAATTGATATTGTCCTGATAGAATAATATATGTTTTTTTTTTTTTTTTTTAAGCATTTTCTATTAAACAGATCCTAATATATGCTTCAAAAAAAAAAAAAAAAAAAAATCTCACCTACATACTATAATAATGAATAAAAATCAATAGCATTTTGTTCTTTTCGAAAATTTTGTTCCTGTTAAATTCCGATTAATTGGTCACTAACACTAAGCAAAAACCACCTTTCAATATATGAAATGTAGTAACCCTCATCATGTATATTTGGTAGTTCCCGTAGGAGCCTTGCCTTATAACTCCTCCTTTTCAGATTTCTTAAGATTTAAACATTCTAAGGACAACTTACAACGTTAATTACAAATATTTTCTTCATCTTCTTCTGATATAGACATGCAAATATGCAGATAGGCCTACATATATTCAAGCATGAGATTTTCTCTCATATCCATTTCTTGATCATCTTACTTATACCACATGCATTACTTTACTTATTACTTCATTGGTCGACCAAAGGGAGACCTTCTATAGGGTAGCTCATATGGATTTTGTCCGTCACACTTTTATGGTCCTCAAAATTGAGTTCCAAAAAAAAAAATTTGATTTTCCAAAATTGATCAATTCTAGATCGTTTTGCTTCAAATTTTTTGCAATAAACAGATCTTAATCATAATATATCTCATAAATCGAAAGAAATATCGAAAAATATCATCCATGATCAAATAATTTCTTGATTGAAATTTCATTGAAAAAAAAAATGTTTTCTTAAAATTTTGATTTTTCAATTTTCATAAATAGTATGTCGTTTTTCTTCGAAAATCTACCCCAATATAGTTTATAATCACTTAATTTTATATGGGTTGAAAGGAATTTTGATAAATTTGATCAAAATCGAAAAAAAAATTGTTTGAAAAAAACCCAGAAAAACGGGTCGCGCGCTGTTGATTCGGGCGGGGAAGAAAGGCTCCATGGGTTATTTTGTAACACATATAACTGTTACAAATTCCGTGACCGAGACCGTTACTAAGAAAGGCTCATGGGTTATTTTGTAACACATATAACTGTTGCGGATATTCTTTTGAACCGTGGTCAAATAGTTTATAATTAATATATCTGTTGCAATTTTTTTGTTTTTCTTTGGGCGACCCAACTGCTGCAGCAGTAATCTAGTATATACTTTTTCTAGCCAAGCTAGATAGCTACATCAAAGCTACGCGTTTTCATTCTAAAGTCAGTACTTAGTGATGTTGTGGATACATATATGATTGGTGGGATATTCTCAATTATTATTATTATTATTATTATTATTCCAAGAATGTGTGTGCACTACCACTTATCACTTATTATTAGGGTTTTCATTATACATGCAGAAGACTAACTCGAGTTTTATGATTTTACTTTTCTTTCGTTCGGCAAATTAGGTTGCTAATTACCATCATGGATATCAGATACATTTTTATAAAAGTATGATTTGGTAAACCAAAGCATGAAATAATGACAACCTGACGAAAGGTTCTTCCTCTGGTAATGATTTTTCCTTTGGATGCTTCATCATATTTTATACATAATGATAATTGGTGTAAGCAAAACAAAACTAGGTCATAATTAGCAAAAAATGACGAATCAAAATTCACCTTCTTTTAGCTTAGACAAAGTCAATCAAGACATTCCATAATTAAGCTTAAAATCATAAATAAGAACTCAATTAGTAGCATTAGCATACCCATGTGATAGGATATTACTACAACACGGATGCAGTACAACAAGAAGATTAAAATAATTGATCTGCTTTAAGAAATCAAAGAGATTAGAAAAACAGGTCAACGAAGCTGGAATGAAAACAAGAAATCAATAAGAAAAATAGTTTGACTAGGCTGACTTTTGGCTTGACCTTATCTCTTCTGACTAGTTTTTTCCGATCCCCCGCTACAATGTCCATGGTTGGATCACCTGATAACAATTAACAGCTTACACTCCATATACATCACTCTGTCACTGTCAATCCACGTGTAGCGTTTTTAACTAGTTCATTCATCAAGGATGTTAGTTGCCCCGCCATGTATTCTTTCATCTGGGTTTTGCTTTTGTGTTTCGTTGTTTTCTGTTGAGACGGACCGACTTTGATCAGCAACTGTAAACTGTATTCAGTTTTTCCGCCATTAATGGATTACTTCTCCGACTCCATTAAGAACTGAGGTAAGCAATTATTATTTCGTTTTCGTTTTTCCTTTATCAAAACTACTAGGGTTCCTTTGATTCTTCTTTTTGTTGGCTATTACATTTAGGGGTCTGGAATTGATATCTATATGTTTCGATTCCAAAGGAATACTTACTGAATTTGTTGTATTAGGGTTTTGATTGTCTCGATTCCCAATTTTTTGCGTTTCTATTTCTTCTTCTATTTTGTATGCTTTGGACTCACAATTGATACAGTTGTATTAGGTTTTGTGTGTAATTTTGAAACTCAATGCGAGAACATTAGGTTTTGAAACTCAATATGAGAATAAAATGAGTATACTGGACATGGATGGTGTTACTACTCATTTGCTTGTTAAACTTCACATATTGTATCCTTTTTTTCTTGTGTAGGAATTCACTCATGGATTACAATGCCAATGGCTTTACAAGTCTGACTTTACAGTTAGTTAGAGAAGAGAACAAAACTAAGTTTCGTCCAGGCTTGAGCTTAAATTTGCTTCCCGAGTTTGATATGGAGGACAACGCTAACTCGAGGTTTGATAGTTTAGTTGGATCAGAGGGTTTACTCGGTGTACAAAGGCAAGAAGAAAGTTCTTCAACTTTAAACAAGAAGAAGCATCAAGGAAATATAAGCATTACAACTGTAACGAATTATACATCTAGTCTGCAGGATTCGAATTCCTGGATTCCAACTTGGGCTTTTTCTCCACATCCTTTCACTGATTTGCAGCAAAAGCAATTACGTGCCCAGATAATTGTTTATGGATCATTAATATAAGCCATTTTTTTTATCAATATCTGAAATTCAGTTTATTTTTCAGCTCGACATTGTTAACTAGTTTAATGTTCCATGATTGCAGTCAAGAAACCTTACCTGATGAAAGATGCATGGTGTTTGCCTTTGGAGAGTCTGGTTTGGTGGAAGGAGTACGTGGTGGTGGAAGGAGTACATGGGAGACTGCGTGGCTTGTCGCTCTAGAAAGGCTTGAGCTTCAAAGTGATACATCTTCAACACCTGGCCGAGCTGGTGGTGTTGGTGACGCTTCTTCTCCTGTTCAACCTGCATTAGCATCAGAACCAGTTTCTTCTCTCAGAGATGGTCATCAATTGCCAACTACTTCTGTTACCCCCATCGCAGGAGTTCCATCTAGTTTCGTTCCTAATGTTTCTGCTGGGAGTAAGTTTGTCTTGTCAACAACATCGCCCACGCCTCCTAGGCCAAATTTTCATGTATCAGCTGGTCATGTGAACACAGAGCAGCCTAATGGGATTGCCCTGTCGGATGAAACATGTAGACAGATCGATCAGGCTCAACGCCAGGCTGAAGAAGCATCATTTCTAGCTGCAGCTGCAGTAAAGTACAGCCAAAGTGTATGGACCCAGCTAGCTATCCAGAAGAGCTCTGGTTTTGTTGCTGATAAGGAAGCTAATCTAGCTTCTGCGGCAGTCACAATAGCTGCAGCAGCTGATGTTGCCAAGGCAGCAGCTGCTGGTGCCAGGATTGCATCTGATGCTGCTCTGCAAGCCAAACTCATGGCTGATGAGGTTCTAGTTCTTCCAGGCAAACTTGGAAAATCGATGTCTGATGAATGTCTTCATGGTGGTGTGAAGAGTATGGTGAATTTTGTCTCTCCAGCATCCATCTTGAAAGGAGAAGACAGAACTAACTATTCGGAGTCGATTCTTGTTGCCGCTAGGGAGGTATCTAAAAAGAGGGTTGAAGCTGCTTCAGCTGCTACAAGACGAGCTGAGAACTGGGATGCTGTTGTTAAAGCGGCAGTAATGGCAGCAGAAGCTGTATCACAAGCTTCAACCATCACTGCGATGGGTGAACCCATACCCTTTACGCTTCAGGAATTAGCCGAAGCTGGTCCAGAAGATTATTGGAAAATCCACCAACCTGATCAAATTGCCAAACCAGATTCATACGCCACAAATATGGCAGAACAACTTGAAGCAGTTTGTGCAGAGGAGGGGGTTACCAGACACATTGAACGTAATTTGGAAGAGACAGAAGGTACCTCAGACCAAGGGAAGAAGGTACTTTCTCCAAATGAGTTGTCAGAGCAGGTAGAAAGCAGCAATTTGCCGGTGAATGGCATGCGCTGGGGTCCTGCAGGGAATAGTGAAAAAGGGCTGGTAGAACCAAAACCTGGTAGAACTTCCGTTTTTGATGAAACCGTTGGATCTGCTCCTAAATATCAGGTTGGATCTATATGTGCTTTGCAAAATTCCCAGAGTGAGGGAAACAGAGCAGCACAAGAGTCAGCCAGAATATCTACAGAGAACCAAATTGAGGAAGGTTCCGTTCCAGAGGTTTGTGACCTAGCGATGATGTTACATTTATAGTTTGGATAGCTCTTATCATATGAACGACTGATCCCATAGCTTGGTGGTTATACATTTATGTCATGGCCTTCACTAGGATTGCATACTTCCATAGTTCCCTTTTCTGAATAATTCAGACTTCCATGGATTATGATCATAATCACTTGATAAAGGTCTGTAGTGTCCGTCAAGTTGTTGTGTAACTGAAGATTATTTGAATCTTTTGCTGCTTACTTGCTAATTCCATTTGAAACTTTTAGGTTCTCTCCTGCGAGGAAGGTCTGGGGTGGTTGGTGTGGCTTCCAGCCAAGGTACTGAATTTGAAGGATGGCAAGGCATATGTCTGTTGTACTGAGCTTGCACGATGTGAAGGTAATTTTAAAAAAATAACTTCAATTTTTGTCCCTTTTATCTGTTGTTGCTCTAAATATGTGACCTTGCACATGTATGACCTGTAAAGGACCATGGCCTTGAGAAGCTCATAACTGAGAGTTGGGTTGTTATGTATGTTGTAGTCGTTAGTGATTGCTGTTACTATCTTGCTAATAATTATATACTATATTAATATTATTGTCGTTCTTCAGGTTTGTCGCATGGTTACTGTTATTATTTGGTTGTGTGTTTATTTTAACGTGTATTTGTATGTGTTTTGCAGGTCCTGATCAGAGAGAGTATGTATTGCTTGACGGAGAAGGAGGTCAAGCTCTGCGAATTCGCATTCCGCATCTGGTGAGCGGCTTAAAATATGAAGGAACAAGGAAGAGGCAGAGATCAGCCGTAGGGGATTGCAGTTGGTCTACTGGAGATAAGGTGGATGCACATATAAACAATGGGTAAGCATGTGATGTGCAAATATTTTCGTTTAGACATCTAGTCGTTTAAACTGCTACGAGTCCTTCTTGCTGTATAGTTTCTTAAGGCTTATTATGGAAGTGGGTGCTTATATATGAAAACAGCTCTGAACTTGCAACATGGGTTACGGGAGTAGAACTGGATCCTGCAAAAGTGGACACTTCTGAACTTCAAAAGTTGAAAACCATGGTAGGAATCACATTGGTAATTTTTAGACGTTTCTTGAGTTTCCTTACAAAGTAAATTTCAGAACTATTGAGTTAGTGGTGGAGTTGCTGTATAATCTTGTTGCTTACTCTTTTTTTTTTTGTTTCTAACTATCCTGAAGCTTGAGAAAGCAATGCAAGAGTCGAGATCTAAAGATGAGTTTTCAAAGAAATTACAAACCAAAATATTAAACTTGGAATCCAGAATGAGATCAAAGGATCAGCTGTGTAAAAACCAACAGGAAGAAGTTGAAGAACTTGCAAGGAAGATGCATTTAAAGCTGGAAGTGCAGAGCCAATATGAGAAACAAGTTTGGCAACTTAATGACAAATTGAAGGGCAGAGAAGAAATTTGCAATGATCTTCAACGCAAGGTTGTTCTCTTAGTGGTTAATTTTTTTAAGCTTTTGATATTATTCATTACCACTCTTACAAGGAAACTGGCAACCATTTCTGATGCATCGTCACTTCTAATTTCCTTGTTTAAAGGTCATAGAGCTTGAAAGTAAACTGAAAGAACGAGAAACCTCGGTGTCTTTGGCACTTCAGCGTAAGGTTTGTTTTATAAACACTTCATTTTTCTGCCACAGTCAACTTCATATATTCTTCTAATTGGATAGTTTCTCTTAACTTGATAATTATATCGTATTATATCAATCACCCTAGTTAACAATTCAGAGTCTCAGAACATTGTATTAATGGACATCATAAAATTGATACGCTTAAATCTGTGTGGTTTATTGTGCACAGATCAAGGAGCTCGAAATCAAGCTGAAAGAGAAAGCTCAGCAACAATCCGACTCCGTGGTCCTTCAACTAATGGTTTGTTGATTCTGCGTCCTTATAATTGTTTCCTGAATGGACTAGAGCCATGTAAAATTCATTAATATGAAATGTTTGCTCTTGCACAGGCGAGGCAGCCTGAATCTCTTCATCTTGTACCTCCCAAGCCTTTAAGTTGCGGGTTCCGTGATTCTATATTATACAGGCCCGTACCTCTTCGTGAAATAAAGAGAAGGCGTGAAATGAATAGAATAGGACTAGCAAATGACGGTTCGTTGAATTTACTCAAGAAAAAGGCCGTGCCAGTTGGAGGGAAGGTTCCAACAGATTCAGAAAACGGCAGAATTGACTCGTCCAAAGTATATGCAAGAATATTAAGAGGAAGAAGACTTAACAAAGATGGTGCAGCGGGCATCAAAGGAGATGTGACAAAAGGTTGGCCTAGATAGTAACTGTTTGACAGACCTTTACAGTTTACATCAGAATAGTTTAGGATATATATACATATATTAGGTGTTACTATCTGTATAGAAGAATGTTTATAACAGTATATACGACTTGACCATACTAGGGCTCCACCAATTTAATAGAAACTACGGCCATGTGTGTATTCCACATTATATCGTTTAATATAACCTATATATGCTGTTATATCGTGTGATAAGTTTATCAATTTGGAGTTTTTAAAGTTTTGCTCCAGTAACTTGGTTTGATTTTTAATGCCTCATGTTACCTATAAACATACAAAAGAAACTGATACAACCGAACAGGCGTGGATGATGAATGGTTGCTGGCGCTCTAGATGTGGATGCTTACCATTGAACAGGCGTAAACCCATTCTTTTCATTTCGGGTACTACTCGAAATGAAATACGAACATTATGTGACAGTTTACTAAATGTTATTCATGATTGTTGTGTGTTTTGGCGATGAATTAAGGTGGGAGGATGGACTGAAGTATATGAAGGATTAACATTTGCATCAGTTAGAGGTGCAGGTCATGAAGTTCCTCTTTTCAAACCAAGAGCTGCTTTTCAACTTTTCAAGTCATTTTTGAGTGGAATTCCTCTCCCAAAATCCTCAAATTAAGTGTTAAAAATTGTTGATCTGTATTATATATGCCTCATTCATCCCAATTTAGAAACAATGTATGTTTCATTTACCAAAAAAGAGAAAGGAAAGGAAAAGCAATGTTAGAGAGTGAGAGGTTTCTTAATGTTCTTAGGCTAGCCCCAATCATGTCCAAGATCCAAGATTGGGCACTGTGGAACCTGTCGTTTATCCGTGAATAGTGTGTGTAATCCGGATGAGGTCTTTGCGTTCGCTTGGATCCAAGTTGGATCTAAGCAAGGCTGTGATTTCAAGCTGCGTGTGAAAAAGGCAAAAACGCAGTTACAACTGCGTATGGAAAAAAAAATTCGGGAATATTCTTAGGACGCAGTTTCAACTGCGTCGCACGCATATTGAATCTGCGTATTTCTTAGACGCGCGATTCTAACTGCGTGGCCGTTCAATATTTGTTTGACCTTTTTTTCCTACACAGGTTTACACTTTGTAATGTTAAATTCGAGTATTTTTCGTATACTATCTCAAATAGAACTCGGTTGAACATAGCCCAGATTATGTAGATAAAAGCACTCGTACTACTCAAATGCGAGTTGCCATTAAGTCATCCGATTAATCGTTTTTGATAACCAGATTTCGATAAAAATCTTGTTATCCTTATCAACACACCGTAATGTGAGATTTTTTTAAGGGGATTTCCTTTATAAATAATAATTATTTCTTCCTATGAATACACTCAAAGAAACACGCCATCAAACATAAAAAACTTGTTCAAATTTATCCGGATAAAAATGAATTCTAATCGCAAGGGAAAACAAATTGTGTGTGTAGAAGCAAACCAAATTTGTCCGCTCTGTTTCGTTGATGACCATTCGGCCATGCAATGCCCTTGGATGTATTCCAAGTGCCCGCAGAGAGGTTGTCCAGGGAATCAAATTGTTATTAGAAGCGGAACACGGAAAAAGTAGGTACCTTCGATGCCGATTCGATAATTGTCGTGAAGAAGCTCGGTGGTTAGAAGATGCAATCAAGTCCAAAGATGATAACAACATCAACGTACTGTGCAAAAACTTCAAAGAGAAAGGTATGATTAAGGTTGAACATGAAAAGGGGGCGTCATGCCCGGTCCCCGGATGTAGGTTTTTATGAAACTACATCGTTCAAAAGATAAGAACACCTATGGTAAACAATTCTGGCAATGTCCTGGGTGTAATTTGGTGGAATGGGCCGAGTAATTAAATTTTCGAGTTTTGCTCTTTAATATGACTAAACTTATGTTATGTGTTTATGATGTAATGTTTAATCCCGTGTTTAATTTCGGTCAATGAGGCGTGGTCTCGATGTAATGTTTTTTTTTTTTGTATTGTGTATTATTTATGTTGTTTATGTATGTTAACGTTTATTTGGGTTTGTTTATGTATGATTATTCTAGGACCTCAAGTTAGGGACAAACTTCCTGGCAAACTCTCAATCGTGAATATTTCAACTTAAGTCGGTAATCTCCCCAACCACCAGATCCCAATCTCAAAGTATTCCAGTCCACGTGTATGATAATAAATCAAAAGGGCAAGCTGCATAATTCAATGCCCATCTTTACACTTTAGTCTGACATACAAGTGGTGGACAACTCAAGGGGGCGTGTTACGAAAACACAATGTGACGAGTGATAATTGTAGATGTCAGAGACTACTATTACACGTCTAATAAGTAATAGCGTACAACCGTCTTTAGCTGCCTCCTCTTTCAAAGGTTATTTTCTATTTAACCATTACCCAGGATACGTACGTAAGATGACATGCAAAATAATGCCCGACCAATGATACGTACTCATGCAAGCAAAGTTGGCAATATTTATAATTTATTCCGTATCCGAATTTCAAAATTACATTTAAACCCATCTCGAGAGTTTTAGTAAATATTTGTGATAAACGCCGCACAAATCTGTAATGCTCAGTAAACTCGACCAAAAGATAAAGTTTTTTCAATCCCAAATTGTAAAAGTTTCATATCTTATTTCCACAACATTAATCACACACGATGCCTCGTTTTTCGATGCATGAAGATACCGCTCTAGTGATTAGTTATTGTAAGGTTGCGGATATGGATCATGATACGTAAAAATCCTCCCGCCGGTATGGCGTTTTGGATTCGAGTGAGGGAATACTTTTTGATTCAAATTGGGAATGGAAGCGTTAGGTATTCCGCCATACGTATCCAACACCGTGTTAGCATCCGAAAAGGATTTGTGGTCGTTTTAGGCGAAGATCGCGTTGTTGCAAATGGAAATCGTGCTCGTGCGATGGCAATGTATGAAGCGGCAGAAGGGAAGCCTTTCGGGCATTTCGTGGCCAATTATTTTTTCTATGGGTCGCATATAAAATTGAATGTTGTTCTCGTGAGATGTTTATGAGTGGTTAATACGATTCGGTTGAAATCGTATCGTTTTTATGATGTAATGTGTTTTCTTACTTATTGCAATGACGTAATGTACAACTTTTTAAATAACGACTTTCATGTTTAACATCGTATTACATTAGAACAACGTAAATAAATAACCTAACTCACTTTCGTAGGAATCACGGTTACACTTAGCACGTGTAACAAGCCTTTAAACCCTTAGGTGACCCTAAAGGACGAGTTTAGTCTCGTGAGGGTTCAAATGAGACTAACCCACAAGGTAGTTACAAACATAGATCCCAGTTTTAGACTTCACTCGATGAAGTCGATGAATTGACCTAGGTGATCCATACCGGGATTTTGGATACCATGAAATTATAGCATTCATCGAATGTGAATGCCTCACCTTTTTCCTCTAAATACCCCGCTTTAACCAATTCGTGCTACAAAAACACGGTGAAAATATACTCGCAAATTTAGAACCAATCAATTAAACAATGGACGGAATAAATTAAACGACACTCACAAATTGTCGAGATGACATTCTAATACGGCCGTGTTTGGTGAGTCGTTGTTGAATATCTATAAAATCGCAAATGGATTTTTGTATAATCTGGGTACCTATCATGAATCATGAAGACTTCTTCCGTTTGGATTCCCATATTCCCTTATATATTGGTTGTATATATTTGCCCAAAAGGTTTGGCTCCGGCTTTACCGGCGAGCGGTCTGCTACTCGAGATTCTTTGTACCATGTTTGAGTGATTTGCAAATCTTCAAACGAATCAAACGATCCCATTGTTGTGTACGTACGATGAGTTAATTTAGGGGTAGAAAGCCGTGAGAAGATTTCCCAGGTCTATGTTGTTTGGAGGAAGATAATCCGATTTCCAATTACTCGGTGGGTGAGAAGTACCTTTGGGTAAACCTGGATATTTATAGGATCCAAATTAATAATCTGCGTGGAAATTGTTAAAACACATCCAATTCACTCGTAGTAAATGAAAAACTGTTTGCACGCACAGAGCGCTTTCAACCGACAAGCCTTCTCGCTTTAAAACACACTTTTGATGTTCACATACGCCCTTTCTTGTTTGAAACTTGACTTTTGGGGGACAAGGAAAGACCTATCTCGGGCAAGAAGAGATGGTACAATGACCATTGTTGGGGTTAAATCAACTTGTACATATGGTGTCATAGTATAGGGTTGGAAATGAAAGAAGACTGCGAATCATGATTTGATGACTCAAAATAATGCTTCAACACAAATGACAATTCATGGTGGAAATGAATCCAAAGAATATTAATAAAGACAAGACTCAAATTATTAACCACCCACGAATCTTTATCCAAAAGTCGTTTACTGTTACCAAGGGACACTTACCGTTTATATAGCGACCCTTACTATTTATCGATAACCCCTACATTGCATCGACCCAAATTCCTGTCTTCCCAAAGAATCAAATATCTGTCTGAAAAGCAGTTTGCGTGGTGAAACCAAACCAAGGGGGACCCATGACGATATTTATTACGGAAAATGTCATTATGAATAAAATGAAAGGAGAAAATACCATTCGTAATAAATTGATGCTGATACATTGATGGGATGATTAAAGATTGCTAATTTTTTTTTCAAAAGTATACTTAGCTAACTTTTACCAAAGACATCTACCATTTAAACCGTTATGTGGCCATAACGGACGAGTTTTGTCTCGTGAGGGTTTACAAAGAGGTTTGCCCACAAAACCATTAAATTGATATCATGGTGTTGATGCGGTATTGTTAATCTTCATCCCCTTGTTGCGGAGGATTCGGTGGCGGTTGTATCGTGTTTAGTTGGGGGATGTTAGCCTTCATGATTAAGTAGCATTGGTAAAACATGAAATCTTTGCCTGTATCACGAGCGTATTTCCAATTTGCATATCGCTCCTTTGGACAAATGGTTCATAACGCATTTAGTGTTCATGTTAAAGATTAAAAAAAAAGTGGTATTAGTAAAAAGATAAACTACTTACCAGCCTCTGAACTGTCCACAGTGGAGATTGGTTATGTGTCATATAAATTTCTTTCTGGTATCGGACGTAAACCCTCACCCCCTTTTTAATTACTCCAAGCCTAGCCTTTACAGCAACTGCTGTTCTTTGATGAATATTTGGGAATAGTTGTGTGTAATTTTCAAATACGCATTCCCTGCACCAGTATTAGCCGGAACCGGTGATGGTCCACCTCGGGAAGGGTAACAACACTTGCCCACGCATTAGTGATAGCAACATCCTCTTCGACGGTATACCTAGCCATAATACTATTGTTGTATGTTTGAGATAAAAGAGACGAGATGAAACAATGTTACAGGAGAAGTCGAAACTAGATGGATTTGAATACCTTATGTTTTGCACCTTCATCCCGATGGCGAAAAACTTTTTTATAGAGGACCTGGTAACAGTCCTTTCATGTAGCGATGAATAGACACCCAACTGTCAGACACTTTAGTTATTTGCCCTTAATTCATGGTAAAATAATAGGAATATTAAATATGATGGTACTCCTCACGTATTCCCAAAACATTTATTTAGGATACAATGACCGGTAACAATTAAATGTCATCGAAACATACTTTAATTTTCCTCATTAATTTAAAATCATTACACGTACGGCTAAATTTAAAAATACAACGATAATAAATGGCCTACGAGCATTCAAACTGGTCGGTGACAATAAAGGCCGAGTAGTCTCTTGGGAGTGTTTACAAGAGGTATTCCAACAAAAGCATGAAGCATAGTGATGTTACATTAACCCATGTGCCTTGCTATCCACGACGGGTTGAACTCCTCCACAGCCTCCTTCAAAGTAAGGTAGCACTCATAATACTCAAATTTAATGTCGTTTTCTTTTTGGAAGCGTAGTTTCGTCATCCAATCCTACATACGTTCAACAATAAAACCTTTAAATACATCATCAAAAATAAGGTTTTACAAATATGGAACGAAATCGTAAAACAACTTACGATATTATTTGTACTCGGAACCGGTGTCATCCTTCTAAGTAGCTTGGCTTGGATGATGGCATACATCCTAACATGCCTCAGTATTTTTTGACATGACGTCTTAGATCAAAATTGTTCTTTGCTTTGGATTCATAAAGTTGGCAATAAAATGAGCATGTACCCGTGGCCAAAAGTTATGTTCATCCTTTTCAACTCCTTCTACAACCGGAA
This sequence comes from Papaver armeniacum, assembly GCA_023531295.1. Lineage (NCBI taxonomy): Eukaryota > Viridiplantae > Streptophyta > Magnoliopsida > Ranunculales > Papaveraceae > Papaver > Papaver armeniacum. The sequence goes on from JAJJWW010012475.1 coordinate 47,097, forward strand.
CAGAGACCTTACCGCGATCCATGACGCTATGAATGAATTTCTCTCCTCGATGGTAGATGTATAATCCATCTTGTTGAATATAAATTCAAGATTGGATGTAGAGATTAAATTGGATGTGGGGAGTTGTGGTCAATAATTATCTATACAGAGGACTTCTTTTATAGGATATTAATGGATGAGTCCTCCCTACGACCCACTATAAAAAAAAAAAAATCACCGGCGAATAGTATGTCGTTGTCATACACACAGCTTTCAAAATTTCCGTCTTTTACTTGATTAGTCTCTCTACTAGGGTTTGTCGGTGGCATGTAATTTCCCATCATCCAAGGCATGTTTCAAACAAGAAGACGGTGATTATGAACATTAATTATTGACCAGAAATTTTTTTATGTCGGCCCGCAATATAGAAAACCCTAAAAATGGATTGGTTTCCTTTACCCTACCGGATCCTAATCCGCAATGATCGAATTTGATTTCACCAAAGATCAGTCAATAAGGAAGTTTATAATAAAACTCGTCATTCTTAATAAGGTTCATGACCTAATTGCAAGAAAGATAAAACACACAATAAGTAATACCATGGTTAACATCATAAACATCGTTAACCAAACTAAAAACAAACGATAAAACGCGTTTACGCGTCGAGACATCTTCAACTTCAGCTCGTTTAACTATTGCGATTACGAGATCTATTATGGTAAAAGCCTATATAACCTCGTCGGATTGTACTCGTTCATGGCGTCCTTCATAAGTAAGTAGCATTCGTAATATCCGAAAGGACGTCCGTTTCTTTCAAGGAAATATGCTTGGGTCATCGTTTCCTCGCATGAAGCATTCAAATTATCATATGCTATATTATGTTTGTTAAAATTGGGTATTTAATGACGAAAATCGTTTACAATATCCATATCCTCCGTAAGGATCGCCTTGGTGGAACGCATATCATTAGTCTACCTTTAGGCAACATACAATTTTACGTCTCTTTTTATACTCCCAATCCGGTATCTTAATGCTTGGCTCGATCTACGTATTGGATCTCCAAATCTTTCGACAAACTTGGTATGTACCTGATGCCAAATGCTCTGGGTGGGTCTATCAACACCTTCAGCCACCGGCGCTATCAATACAGCAATCCATGTGGCAACAACTGCAACGTCCTCCTCAACGGTGAATTCGGCAGCCATATAGAAAGAATAGAATAAAATAGTAGAGGGAAAATTCTAATGATGTGTTAAACATTGTGTATTCCATCTTGGTTCAACAAAGATCCATTTATAGGGAAATGTCGCACCGTAGGAGTCCCGCGATACAATTTTTGCACGGGCTTGCAATGTCATTTAATGATGGTGTTGCACATAAGGTGGTACATGTGTGCCCACAAAATTAGTGTGGTATACTTTTTTTTTGCCTTAAATGTTAAGAACCGATTGTCCATATGAAATTAAATTTTTATTTATACGATGTAGACCACGCTCTATAACTACCAAGAATGTATTTGGCCCCAAATACATTCTCCCCCTGAAGTTACCAAACAAACCAAAATTACAAAAACATTAAAAATGGATGTCATTGTCGTGTGACACGCGATTACACTTAGCCCGTGTAACAAGCCTTTCAACCATTAGGCGGCCCTACTGGACGAGTTTTGTCTCGTGAGGGTTTTCATAAAGGTTTACCCACAAAGCCTTGGACAATGTGTCGTTGTCTTAATCATGCATAGCATCCCGATGAGGAGGAGGAATCGAATCGGTTGTACATAGATCTCAGGATCATACTCGGCCAGAAATTGTGATTTCATCACTTCAAATACCGCATGTAGACGCCATCTCCGGGAGAATGTCCTTGTTGTTCGTAAGCCATTTTACCCTCCTCATACTTGGATATAAATTTATAAGATGTGTTAGTACCCGGATTCATTAAAAGGATTTAAATTTAAAATAAATTTACATTTTACTCACACATCGTGCATTGTTCCATCCATTAGGTACGTTCATCAAAAACGCCGAACACAAACAACATATCTTGTAACTTCCCTAACCAACAACCTAACCCCTGTTCCGCAACACGTGATCGTTCCTTATTACCGTCCCATTATCCCATGAGGTTAGGTATCCGATTCTAACCCGGGACCAAAATTCAACGCTTTCTTGGTCGTGGCCAACTGGATCTAATCTAACAGAACACCATGCACCAATTAGAGCGACGTCCTCGTTGCATGAAAACCTAGCCATTCTTTTAAAAATGTTGAAGACTTGATAATTGGAAGACGATATATAGATGGATGAGATAAAGAAGAAGGTTTGTTTCTGTGTTTTATTTAAGATGAGTGATGCTATATTTATAGAGTTCACAATAAACGGCGTAGAATGGTGAATCAAAGGTGATGTAGGGGACGCATAGGTGGTCACTTAGGGGACGCCAATATTCAATAAAATAAAGTGATAATAATTATGACAGGTCACCCTTACTCGTAAATGAAAATTGAAAATATATGTATATCCACCACAAAACCAATTCACCACCAAATTTGGTTGGAAAGCACACCAATTTATTATTAAATATAAAAGGATGTCATTATCGTGTGACACGCGATTACACTTAGCCCGTGTAACAAGCCTTTAAACCACTAGGCGGCCCTACTGGACGAGTTTAGTCTCGTGAGGGTTTTCATGCTGGTTTAACCCACAAAACCTTTAGACGTTATTTGTCATGTCTTAAGCTTCTTCCCCATATCGATTTCCTCAGAATCGAGGAGGAACGAACTCGGATCATAGCTCTCGCCAAATGTATCCTTCAAGATTTGAAAAACTGTTTCGTGCGTCCATAATCTCCCCTCCGCCTCATATGCGCTTTGTCCTGCGGTCTTGATCGCGCGAAATTCATTTATGGTGTTAGTCTACGGATAATATGTCATACAATAACGTAAATGATACAATCTTAATAAAACTTACAAAGCTGTTCTTAGGTCATAACCCCCATCATCCATTCCCCGTATACTCACTCTCACAAAACCGACGTATCTCTTAATATGTTTTTTTAACATTGAGACTCGACACTGGATTGACTTTGTGGATCTTGCATTGTCGTTGTGGATCACCGATCTATATTCTGCAAGGGTTCGCTCCCAAAAACTCCTAGTATTCATGTCTCTTCCAATAGTAGGATCACTGGCAACGCGACAATAAACGCGAATTAACGCGACATCCTCTTCGTTTGAATATCCGGCCATAGTTTTTTTTTTGGAAAAAGATGAAATAGTTGGTATGAAAGTAAGAGTAGTTGAGGGTGTTTCTGATTGACATTACACATACCCCCATTATATAATTTCTAAAAAGTGGTTGGTGACTATCATTTATCCTACGCACTGGGGGCAAATAAACCCTTCATTGATGGAAGGGACAAACAATGGTCCAAAAAAACCCCATCGTTTCTGAAGGGAGGATTACTGTTTTCCCGGTGAGGTACAGGATAATAAACTATATTTGATATGTCAGAATCGCGACCTATTTTGATATGTCAGAATCGGGACCTATTTTGATATGTCAGTAATCGGGACCTATTTTGATATGTCGGTAATCGGGACCTATTTTGAACTAATCAATCGGAAAGTCAAGGAATGAAATAGTTTTTGCTTTCATTTTGGAAGCTAGGCTCAGATCGTAGAGAGAAAGCATTTTATGAAATTCCCCTTGTTGCTGAATTGTTTTCTTCATTCTTTGTAGTTATAATCACATACACTACGTAAGATTCCCACAATTAATAAAAATATCGGGAACATGTCGAAGCCTAAAGGGACGCCTAGTGAGGTACTTTGGAAGTTTGTAATTATCACCATACGCAAGTGGGCGTTGTCCAACACAAGTGGATGTTAAAATAGCACCACACGCAAGTGGGCCGTTGTTTACCTCGCTTTTGTTGGTTTATATAAACCAACACTAGTTTACATAATATCCTTCAAACTTGCTTCGATAAACCAATAGGCAACTAAATTTGTGTCCATTCTTCCAAACATACTAATCATCCACAAATGGCCGACGCCGACCCATGGGAAGGTTTTGATGATGAAGAGCTTGCAAAGCATTGTTAGATAGTTACTCGGATGGCCCACTAGTTCCATGGAGTACTCGACAAACACACCAGATGTGGTCTGCCATATCAAACCCATATCATAACCGCAATAAATCGGTTGTCGTTGATCTCACCCCATGTCCAAAAGAGTGAAAAAATCGAGCAGTTTAATCCAGAACTCACGCGGTGCATCCAAGTAGTAGAAAAATCATTCCGGACCAGCGGGGAGAGCTTCAAAAGTTACAAGATCACGTACATCGAAGGATAGTAACTCCAAGCGAGGCTGATGTATCTACACAAGTCCTCCAACAAATAGTTAGGGATGAAACAGAAGGTGTTAACGATCTTGATTCGAGACTAAACCTTGGTTCTTTGCACACAAAGTGATTACTCGGAGGGGCGAACCGCTACCGGGATCTATCAAACCAATTAACCAGAGAATCGAAAGGTTGGTTGTAATTGGTCGAGGAGGTACGACAAAATTTTGGTGACTTGACTTTGAAAGTGAAGGTGATTTGTCCATTTAGTTAATCTTATTTAATTTCGTGATTAATTGTTGGATTCGATTACTCATTGTGGGGTTTCTAATAAGATTGGCAGGATCCTAGTGGTAAAATGCCAACAAACGTCCATCGCAGGTTGTGGAACATCCGCAATATGGGAAGCATATTAGGGTGGGAGCGGTATTAGTTCTGAAGAAAGTGGTAATCTTTTCTCCAACGAAGAAAAACCATTGGATTAACATAACCCTACCCAATATAGAAGAGGTATGTTCCAAAAAAAAACCAAAGGTCGTGTGTTATGTCATAGACCTTTATGAAAAAAAATTATTAACTTCATTTATATACTACAGTCATACCTTCGATTCCACAATCGGTGAGATGCGTCGTCGACAAGTATGAGATATCGTTGATTGCGTCCTCCTCGCTTTAATTTCATGTTTGGTGTTACGATTGTACTACATTGTTTAAGTATCTGAATAAAATGGACTTATTTAAGAATTATTTTAACTGGTTGTACCAGAAATTTTTATTTATGCCAGATTACATAACGATAATATAACTGGGAAATATAAAATTATGTGTCTTCGGTACTACAGTGTCATAATCAAATTATAGAGTCAAAATTGGTGTCATACTCAAATTATAGAGTCAAAATTGGTTCATCTCTTCATAAAACCGTTGAAGCCACCCACTAGAGTTAAAATACCATCCACCCACAGAAACCATCGGATTCTTATAACCGTTGTGGATCTAACGGTTAGTTCATGCACGCAACTGGAAATAGCGTGGAACGCAGTTTCAAATTCCGTCACACGCATCTTGAAATTGCGTTCCATTTCTTAGACGTTGGATCACCAACGGATCGATTGATCCGATGGCTACTAGCAGCGTCCCGTTAATGAGGCCCAACGTTCGGATTTTCATTTGCCTTTAAATTCATGTTTGTTGCACCCAAACCAAACACCCCAAATACATTCTCCATCTCAGAACAACCATATCTCCATCTCTCGCTTCACACTTCCTTCAACTATTTCCGTCATGTCAAAATTCACTAGAATGGAAGATGTAGCGGTAATAGGTGCTTGGTGTGCGATAACTAGCGACCCGATTAAGGTGTAGGGAACAAGATTCTAGAGAGTTCTCGGGTCTCGTATTGTTGTGGAATACAACGCACGATGGCGGGGAGAGACAACAAGATCTCTCAAGTCGCTCCAAACGAGAGTAGCCACATTGAGAAAGGAAGTCAAAAGATATGTTGGTCATGTTAGAGAGGTTTTCATGGCTAACCCAAGCGGAAGCGACCCGCAATCTATGGTGAGCTTCAGAAATTAATTAATGCAAAGTGTTTATTATATATAAAAGGAATTATATCCCTAATCCGTAGTTGGTCAAATTTAATTGCATAAAGATCGGGATGGAGAGGTACTCTACGAGGAGATCCGAAAGATCCAAAACGCTGGAGACATCAAAAGGTTTTCGAAATTTTGAAGATGCACTATCCCAGGGAATATGATCCGTCCATCTTAGTTCCTCAAACTTGCAACCAAGCCTCCCAACAAAGCCAACCTATGAGCGGTACAGAGACCAATGATGAATCGTTTGACAATTCTCAAACCTCAAACGGTGAATCCTCAGACCAAGGACGAAGAAATGCATTTTATCGGGATCAAGGTCCCCGGCGTGCACCAGAGTAGGGAACAGGTCTAAACGAGCTAGAGCGGAAGAGAGAAGAGTCACTGAAGGGGTGAACCAGACACTAGCATATTTCCAACATAGGGATGTTCAAAGGTTTGAATGGGAACAAAAAGAGGCTGAGGAAAGGATGAATTTTCTAAGAACAGACGATGGCGGTCCGTCTATTAGAAATTTGGCGGCGAGCACCGAGTTGTTGGCTAGGAACACACAGTGCTGTGTGACCGACATGGAGATAATGAGAATTGACCTGGGTCAAATAACTGACGAGAGTGAAAGGGAGTATTTCGCGAATCTCAAAAATGAAATTATGATTCGCCAGGGGTCCAGTCGTCGTTACACCTAAGTTGGAGAAGTTGGTTGCATTTAACTATTGTCTGGAACTTAAGTATTTACTTAATCGTGTCGCATTATTTAGTTTGGTTTTTCCTTATATCCTTCTTGTTTTTTATTCCCCTCTAGGTTGTCGTTGTGGTATTTAATTTGCAATGTCGCAGTTTCTTTATATGTTGTACCTCTTAATGTTATTTAGACTATTCGATTCGAATGAGACCACCTTATATTTAGTTGAAACATTACTACATATTATTATTAGAATACATCTAAAGTATGTAATCATTCCACATTGTATGCGGGCATAACGTCCTTTAGTAGCTCGTATGAGATGATCATACATGAAAGGCTTAGCTAATTCCGCACGGAAATCGACCCGGGCTCTTGTTTTCTGTAAAAGGTAGTTAAAAAAATTAATTATGCGTTCGTATTTATAATAATGGAGGTAACACTCGGAATATATTGAAGGATATGCTTACTAACCCGAGCTTCGTACGATAGCGTAGGATGGCTTATGTTTACATGCAGCAGACATGCAACAAAAGCATCAACATCCGCTGTTATCGACCAAGCCTTTTTTTTTACCGAGGCTTTAGTGCGGTTGTTTGTCGTTTGCGGTAAGATCTTCAAAGTTTTGAAAAACACGGTTCCAGAAAACTTTTGGATCTTCTAAAACCCCCTGTGGTGTTCCATGATTTGTTGCCGCAATCCATGCTCTTACTACTCCTAAATCTTCATCACCGGTGAAGCGCATAATGGTGGGATGATATTGAAAGGCAACCTTATCGACGGTTTTATAGTGGTAGTCTGATGGAAAAGGTAATCTTGTGAACAGCAAAGGACGTTTACAAGAGCAACAGAAATGGGTCATTTGTGAATAGTAAACATGCTCTTTCCAAAAAGTATAGGACGTTTGCTATTTAAGTGTATGTCGGTATCTAGCGGTACATAGGCTCAATCATCACAGTTGGATTTGGCGAATGAGGGGTCGCATTTATCGGAAAAAATACTGAAGTAATCTAAAATGAATATTAGTAAGACAAATAGGAAAGCGAATTTTTTTAAGAAAAATTATATCTTAAAATATCATAATTATTAATTAAAATTATAAAAACATAACCAGTCTTAAGAAACAAGGGCGTAGTAGTCTTATAAAAGGCAACAATGGTGGCATCCTCACTTACTAAAGTAAGTGCCTGTTCCTCCTACTCTCCGTTCTCATAAAAGTTATCATCACCCAATGGGTAAACATCGGCGTTTTCATCCACATCGGTAGTACCCGCATCGGAAGTGAGGATGGCATCATCCTCCTCACCGGGGCCCAATTCACCGTCTCGCAATCCTAGGAGGTGACGCTGCCAAATGTGCTCCGTGATATCGGCTTGCAAGAATCTCCGGCGGGCATGGCTCGATAATACGCGCGGGCTTCGCCACGTTACCTTGTACCGCAGGTGTATCTTCTCGTTCATCCAAAGTTGCCCATTCCGTATCACGGTACTCATGTTCCACACACATGTTATGCATAATTAAACACGCTCTCATAATAGTGTGTATGTCACGATGAGACCAAAGAACGACAAGGATTCCTTATTATACCCCATTTCGACTTTAGACCACCAAAAGCACGCTCCACATCCTTCCTCTTTGCGTGGTGGTATTCATTAAATTTCTTCCGGATGGGCGCATAACATCACGTTTCTTATAGCTATGGACCACCCAGGCATTTGGTTGTAGATGCCGTCCACCGAGATAGTATCCATGTTTGTACTCGTTGCCCATGATACGGAAATTGCAAGGGGGCTAACGCGTCATTGTCTCTCATCAAATAATCCCGATCGCGCCAACACATTCAAGTCGTTGTTAGACCCGGGCTCATAAAAAAAAAAGTGCAGTAACCATCTATCGTACGATGCCACTGCCTGGAGAACAAGGTTTGGCTTCTTATGGTGTCCCACGTGTCGCCCTGCTTCTTCAGTAGGACATAACCTCCACTCCCAATGGGTGCAATCGAGGCTTCCTAGCATTCCAGGAAAACCACGAGATGCGTTTTGAGCCAATAACCTCTTAGTATCTTTGGTTGTTGGGAGCCTCATGTAACGGTCGTTAAATTCCCAAAGTAGTGCATCCATAAACTTCTTAGCATACATGTATATTGTTGTAGCAGCCATCGCGGTGTAATCGTCTAAGCTATCCGCCGCCACCCCCTTTGCCAGGTGTTTCATGACGGCAAGCATTTTCATATGAGGAGTGTGACCGGGGGATGTTACACGCATCTCTTCGCTGCAAAAAATCGGGATCTCTAGCGCAAATTTGAGGCGTATTCTAAGAAAAACTTCTGGGCAAACCATGACGTCCCTTAAAACGCCGAGGTCCAAACCGCATCCGGGTTAAAGTAGTCCCGCATCATCCCGGCATCCGCCTTCACACGACATCGGTGTACGGTTCTTCTAGTCAAGACCCGTACGGTTCGGGTTGGTGCAAGTCATGCGCCTCCCCGCAAAATTTGCTGATGCATGACGACAAAATCTCCATGGCTATCATCGTGGTTCCGTTTTCGGGTATGTCGCCTCTCCGCTTTCAAGCACATATATCTAACGATGTGCGACTCCATTTTTCAGCTAAATATCAATTGAAATCATCATGGCAACGGATTTAAAACCGGGTATTGTTTTGTAAGCGGAATTAAGAAAATTAAAAATAACGCACTTATACATGGGATATGAACAACATAAAAAAGGGATAAGACGAGGACCAACATACATGAGGAAAAACTTATTATATCATACAAGAACTAAATAGCAAACATGTACTCCGCCCTAGCTAATCAACAGAATTTTATCCGGGTTTTACTAGAGTAACCCAAAAAACCGACTATCCGGCACAACATCCATATCAGCTCCATCATCACCTCTAGGACCACTACCCTGCACACTACCTGGCCAACTACCACCCAAGCTAAGCCCTAAAAAATCACTTGAGGTGGGTAAGTCACTAATCACCGGGGAGGCATGATCCAATAACGGGTTATGCTCTGGAGGGGGGTTACTATCATGATGGTGAGGGACATAATAAGCATTCGAAGGGGAAGGGTCTCCAGCCGGACGCTTGCGACGGTGTTGGGTTTCCGGCAAGGATACTCCAGCGCAATATGTGGTGGGAAATGTCTGCTCTTTCCCGACTTGAATAGAATTGGCCTTCCGATGTTCCGGAATCGCGATGGGTAGTGGGGGTGTTATAAACCGCTTCGACGACGACTCTCATCATATGCCACCCGTCCGCTACTCGAATCAGCCAAGATGCCTCCCCCGCAAACTCCGCGTAACTCTTCCTAAAAACAAAATAAAGTTTTTTTAAACAATTATGTCTAACAATGAAGAAACTACAAATGAAAATGAAGATGAGATATAAAATGACTAACCTCCGAGACGTTGACGTCAGAAAAAATTGTATGGGTTCTCTCCTTCCATGGGGACCGGAACTAGCTCCTCAAACGAATCTTTGTAGAAGGGCAAGTCCCATTGTAGGTTTGGTAGTTGCCTCATGGACTGTCCGGCTTGGTCGTATGTGTATGTCTGGGATGACATGCTAGGGGGTGGACCTCGGGGCATCAAACTACGGGGTATACCGCCGTGACCAACTCCGATATCATCATGTGTGTCTATGTGAGTTGTTTTGGTCCTAAGGGCCCCCACGCTATGAGTTTTCCAAAATTTGGAATACACTTCTTCAGCGACAGGAAGGAAGTGATCACTAACCTCAACCTCCATACCATCTACTACGTCCTCCAATCTAGGTGGGTTGCATGGGATAACTATCGCACCAAACACCTGCCTCATACACCTCTCGGCCAGATAAACCGAAGCTCTCGCACCAACCCTGTCCTTAAAGACACATCTCCTCTTAGACATCTCTAGTGCGGTTTGGAATGCATCCGTGTGTTGGTGTTCACTATCCCCAAACCAGGGGTCCCAGATAACCGCATCACCCATCCTAATATCTATCTGAGCGCGTGCATCTGACAGAGAGTGTTTGTGAAGATCTTTTTGTCCCTTACTCCTAAGGTTCAATGCATTAAATAGACTTATAGCCGGGTGTGGATCCAGTTCATCATCTCTCAGGTTTTCCTTCAAAACAGGTTGACAATTACGGAAATAAAAATAATACCATAACTCTAAGATCATCGACATGCCACCCATATCCTTCTGTTTGCACGAACTCCAGTCATCCGGTGTTTGTACAGAACGCCCAAAGTTGGAGTACCCCAATCATAAGACCCAACGGCATCCAAATTATCCAACACTATACACCATCGTTTATCTACTCTAACACTACAATCCGTAAAACAAAAAGAACCAATACACTGAGCAAGAACATTCTAGTCGGGTTCTTCCGCAATGCCGCAGATTTGTCAACATTGTCCCTACTTAGAATGAAATTAGACAAGTGAGAAACTCGCATCGTGCATGCCTTGGAATCATAATCTCCGTTATCACATCGATCGTCTTCTCTGCTCCATAACATCCAACACACCCCGGAAATACCTAGCATCCATTGCTTCTACTTGCGCCCGTCATTGTTTCCTTTGGTACTCGGGTATTGGCTTACCTCCTCCAATTGGAATACCAGTCAGACGATAGAAATCTAGAGGAGTCAAACCTATTTCGAACTCTTTGAAGTGAAAAGTTCTAGTCTTCTTCCACCACCTCTCACATATAGCTTCGGTTAATCCTTTATCCCCATACTTAAAATGAAATTGGAATATAGACTCTAAACCACAACATTGAAGAATTAATAATGCACGGGGGTTGTTTCTAACCACTATCTTATAAAATTTATTAAGGTTGGTCCAAGTGCTCCTAAATGTTCCGTCTCGCTTATCTACTAAGTTGTCGGCCTTATGTTGTATCTCGCCGTCACCTTGAGATAGTTGGGATAACTTCTCATACCTAGACCAATCGATATCCTCCATAATCTAAAAGGGAAAAGACCAAGGGAAGCACAATCAACATGTGAATAACAAATATCAAACGCCTATGTTAATCTATGCACAATCAACATATGAAATTCACACGTTTACATTCACATCACATGGAGGGATGCACATTGCTCAAATGAAAATCTTAGTCAAAGTGATACTAACAACATCAATTCCACCCCTTGAATCTTCTACACATCTACTCAAAAGAATACATGACTTAATCCTAAAAACACATTGCAAAATGCTATAAACCACAAAATCAATTTCCAACAAAATAATATTTATAACAAAATCATATTAACAACAAATTCATATTAACTACATCATATTAACAACCTCAATTTCACCCATATATTCATCTCAACCTCAACTACATCATATTAACAACATCCATTTCCAACAAAATCATATTAACAACAACAATTTCACCCATATATTCATCTCAACCTCAACTACACCATATTAAACAACATCCATTTCACCCATATCAAATTAAAATTTTCAAATACATTATACCAAGCATAAACACAACTAATTCAATCCATCAAATTAAGTATCAAACAAGGTTTAATGTTTCACCAAAATTAACCACAAATTGCAAAAACCCTAACTAACATTATAATTTTTTTAAATCAATACAAAAATTATACAACTACAATATCAACATAATCAAAATTATGCATCCAATAACACCTAAATCAATCCATTTATAACTAAAATCAAGAATCATAAAACAACTAAATCAAAAAAACAAAAATTACTTACCTAGGGTGGATTTTGTTGATGAAATCTCACAAAAATACCACCAATCGATTACCCTCGGCTTCTAGAACAAACCCCTGAAATTTTTCCGCTCCTTAAACAGAATTTGTTTTCAATCCAACCATGAACAGAGGTGAGGTTTAGGGAAAAAGAGAGGAAGAAAGAAAGGAGAAGAAGAAGTGCGGCTTCTGTAGCTTTTAGGGTTCTCTACGAAACGCAAGTTCAAATTGCGTGTTGACGGGTCAACATGGTCAATACGCATGTTGAAACCGCGTTTTTGAGTTTCCTATGAGACGCAGTTTCAAACTGCGTTGCACGTAGTTTCCAAATGCGTCTCATCCGGGGATCTTGATTCCCATTGCGCCCGGCGATGTGTTTTGCTGACGTGGATCCAAGGAAAACCTTGAATCTTGGATCCCCATTGGGGGCTAGCGGTCTTTCAGCCGTGTGACCGATATGGAGATAATGAGAATTGACCGGGTCAAATAATCGACGAGAGTGAAAGGGAGTATTTCGCGAATCTCAAAATGAAATTATGATTCGCCAGGGGTCCAGTCGTCGTTACACCTAAGTTGGAGAAGTTGGTTGCATTTAACTATTGTCTGGAACTTAAGTATTTACTTAATCGTGTCGCATTATTTAGTTTGGTTTTTCCTTATATCCTTCTTGTTTTTTATTCCCCTCTAGGTTGTCGTTGTGGTATTTAATTTGCAATGTCGCAGTTTCTTTATATGTTGTACCTCTTAATGTTATTTAGACTATTCGATTCGAATGAGACCACCTTATATTTAGTTGAAACATTACTACATATTATTATTAGGAATACATCTAAAGTATGTAATCATTCCACATTGTATGCGGGCATAACGTCCTTTAGTAGCTCGTACAGATGATCATACATGAAAGGCTTAGCTAATTCCGCACGGAAATCGACCCGGGCTCTTGTTTTCTGTAAAAGGTAGTTAAAAAAAAATTAATTATGCGTTCGTATTTATAATAATGGAGGTAACACTCGGAATATATTGAAGGATATGCTTACTAACCCGAGCTTCGTACGATAGCGTAGGATGGCTTATGTTTACATGCAGCAGACATGCAACAAAAGCATCAACATCCGCGGTTATCAGACCAAGCCTTTTTTTTACCGAGGCTTTAGTGCGGTTCTTTGTCGTTCTTGGTAAGATCTTCAAAGTTTTGAAAACACGGTTCCTAAAACTTTGGATCTTCTAAAACCCCGTGGTGTTCCATGATTTGTTGCCGCAATCCATGCTCTTACTACTCCTAAATCTTCATCACCGGTGAAGCGCATAATGGTGGGATGATATTGAAAGGCAACCTTATCGACGGTTTTATAGTGGTAGTCTGATGGAAAAGGTAATCTTGTGAACAGCAAAGGACGTTTACAAGAGCAACGAGAAATGGGTCATTTGTGAATAAGTAAACATGCTCTTTCCAAAAGTATAGGACGTTTGCTATTTAAGTGTATGTCGGTATCTAGCGGTACATAGGCTCAATCATCACAGTTGGATTTGGCGAATGAGGGGTCGCATTTGTCGGAAAAATACTGAAGTAATCTAAAATGAATATTAGTAAGACAAATAGGAAAGCGAATTTTTTTAAGAAAAATTATATCTTAAAATATCATAATTATTAATTAAAATTATAAAAACATAACCAGTCTTAAGAAACAAGGGCAGTAGTAGTCTTATAAAAGGCAACAATGGTGGCATCCTCACTTACTAAAGTAAGTGCCTGTTCCTCCTACTCTCCGTTCTCATAAAAGTTATCATCACCCAATGGGTAAACATCGGCGTTTTCATCCACAACGGTAGTACCCGCATCGGAAGTGAGGATGGCATCATCCTCCTCACAGGGGCCCAATTCACCGTCTCGCAATCCTAGGAGGTGACGCTGCCAAATGTGCTCCGTGATATCGGCTTGCAAGAATCTCCACGGCATGGCTCGATAATACGCGCGCGGCTTGGCCACGTTACCTTGTACTGCAGGTGTATCTTCTCGTTCATCCAAAGTTGCCCATTCCGTATCACGGTACTCATGTTCCACACACATGTTATGCATAATTAAACACGCTCTCATAATAGTGTGTATGTCACGATGAGACCAAGAACGTGACACAAGGATTCCTTATTATACCCCATTTCGACTTTAGACCACCAAAAGCACGCTCCACATCCTTCCTCTTTGCGTGGTGGTATTCATTAAATTTCTTCTGGATGGGCGGCATAACATCACGTTTCTTATAGCTATGGACCACCCCAGGCATTTGGTTGTAGATGCCGCCCACCAGATAGTATCCATGTTTGTACTCGTTGCCCATGATACGGAAATTGCAAGGGGGGGCTAACGCGTCATTGTCTCTGTCAAATAATCCCGACTGCGCCAACACATTCAAGTCGTTGTTAGACCCGGGCTCGCCAAAAAAAAGTGCGTAACCATCTATCGCACGATGCCACCGCTCGAGAACAAGGTTTGGCTTCTTATGGTGTCCCACGTGTCGCCCGCTTCTTCAGGACATAACCTCCACTCCCAATGGGTGCAATCGAGGCTTCCAAGCATTCCAGAAAACCACGAGATGCGTTTTGAGCCAATAACCTCTTAGTATCTTCGGTTGTTGGGAGCCTCATGTAACGGTCGTTAAATTCCCAAAGTAGTGCATCCATAAACTTCTTAGCATACATGTATATTGTTGTAGCAGCCATCGCGGTGTAATCGTCTAAGCTATCCGCCGCCACCCCTTTGCAGTGTTTCATGACGGCAAGCATTTTCATATGAGGAGTGTGACCAAGGATGTTACACGCATCTCTTCGCCGCAAAAATCGGGATCTCTAGCGCAAATTTGAGGCAAAGTATTCTAAGAAAAACTTCTCGGGCAAACCATGACGTCCCTTAAAACGCCGAGGTCCAAACCTGCATCCGGGTTAAAGTAGTCCCGCATCATCTCGCATCTCGCCTCCACACGACATCGGTGTACGGTTCTTCTAGTCAAGACCTGTACTGGTTCGGGTTGGTGCAAGTCATGCGCCTCCCGCAAAATTTGTCGATGCATGACGACAAAATCTCCATGGCTATCATCGTGGTTCCGTTTCGGGTATGTCGCCTCTCCGTTTGGCGCATATATCTAACGATGTGCGACTCCATTTTTCAGCTAAATATCAATTGAAATCATCATGGCAACGGATTTAAAACCGGGTATTGTTTTGTGTTTTAATTAAGAAAATTAAAAATAACGCACTTATACATGGGATATGAACAACATAAAAAGGGATAAGACGAGGACCAACATACATGAGGAAAAACTTATTATATCATACAAGAACTAAATAGCAAACATGTACTCCGCCCTAGCTAATCAACACAATTTTATCTGGTTTTACTAGAGTAACCCAAAACCGACTATCCGGCACAACATCCATATCGGCTCCATCATCACCTCTAGGACCACTACCCCGCACACTACCGGCCAACTACCACCCAAGCTAAGCCCTAAAAATCACTTGAGGTGGGTAAGTCACTAATCACCGGGGAGGCATGATCCAATAACGGGTTATGCTCTGGAGGGGGGTTACTATCATGATGGTGAGGGACATAATAAGCATTCGAAGGGGAAGGGTCTCCAGCCGGACGCTTGCGACGGTGTTGGGTTTAAGAAGGATACTCCAACAATATGTGGTGGGAAATGTCCATTCTTCCCGACTTGAATAGAATTGGCCTTTCGATGTTCCGGAACTCGCGATGGGTAGTGGGGTGTTATAAACCGCCGACGACGACTCATCATATGCCACCCGTCCGCTACTCGAATCGCCAAGATGCTCCCCCGCAAAAACAGTAACTCTTCCTAAAAACAAAATAAAGTTTTTTTAAACAATTATGTCTAACAATGAAGAAACTACAAATGAAAATGAAGATGAGATATAAAATGACTAACCTCCGAGACGTTGACGTCCGAAAAATTGTATGGGTTCTCTCCTTCCATGGGGACTGGAACTAGCTCCTCAAACGAATCTTTGTAGAAGGGCAAGTCCCATTGTAGGTTTGGGAGTTGCCTCATGGACTGTCCGGCTTGGTCGTATGTGTATGTCTGGGATGACATGCTAGGGGGTGGACCTCGGGGCATCAAACTACGGGTATACCGTGACCAACTCCGATATCATCATGTGTGTCTATGTGAGTTGTTTTGGTCCTAAGGGCCCCCACGCTATGAGTTTTCCAAAATTTGGAATACACTTCTTCAGCGATAGGAAGGAAGTGATCACTAACCTCAACCTCCATACCATCTACTACGTCCTCCAATCTAGGTGGGTTGCATGGGATAACTATCGCACCAAACACCTGCCTCATACACCTCTCGGCCAGATAAACCGAAGCTCTCGCACCAACCCTGTCCTTAAAGACACATCTCCTCTTAGACATCTCTAGTGCGGTTTGGAATGCATCCGTGTGTTGGTGTTCACTATCCCCAAACCAGGGGTCCCAGATAACCGCATCACCCATCCTAATATCTATCTGAGCGCGTGCATCTGACAGAGAGTGTTTGTGAAGATCTTTTTGTCCCTTACTCCTAAGGTTCAATGCATTAAATAGACTTATAGCCGGTGTGGATCCAGCTTCATCATCTCTCGTGTTTTCCTTCAAAACAAAGTTGACAATTACGGAAATAAAATAATACCGTAACTCTAAGATCATCGACATGCCACCCATATCCTTCGTTTGCACGAACTCCAATCATCCGTATTTGTACTGTAACGCCCAAAGTTGGAGTACCCCAATCATAAGACCCAACGGCATCCAAATTATCCAACACTATACACCATCGTTTATCTACTCTAACACTACGCAAACAAAACAAAAAGAACCAATACACCGTAGCAAGAACATTCTAGTCGGTTTTCCGCAATGCCGCAGCTTGTCAACATTGTCCCTACTTAGAATGAAATTAGACAAGTGAGAAACTCGCATCGTGCATGCCTTGGAATCATAATCTCCCGTTATCACATCGATCGTCTTCTCGTTCCATAACATCCAACACACCCCGAAATACCTAGCATCCATTGCTTCTACTTGCGCCGTCATTGTTTCCTTTGGTAATTCGGTATTGGCTTACCTCCTCCAATTGGAATACCAGTTGACGATAGAAATCTAGAGGAGTCAAACCTATTTCGAACTCTTTGAAGTGAAAAGTTCTAGTCTTCTTCCACCACCTCTCACATATAGCTTCTGTTAATCCTTTATCCACATACTTAAAATGAAATTGGAATATAGACTCTAAAACACAACATTGAAGAATTAATAATGCACGGGGGTTGTTTCTAACCACTATCTTATAAAATTTATTAAGGTTGGTCCAAGTGCTCCTAAATGTTCCGTCTCGCTTATCTACTAAGTTGTCGGCCTTATGTTGTATCTCGCCGTCACCTTGAGATAGTTGGGATAACTTCTCATACCTAGACCAATCGATATCCTCCATAATCTAAAAGGAAAAGACCAAGGGAAGCACAATCAACATGTGAATAACAAATATCAAACGCCTATGTTAATCTATGCACAATCAACATATGAAATTCACACGTTTACATTCACATCACATGGAGGGATGCACATTGCTCAAATGAAAATCTTAGTCAAAGTGATACTAACAACATCAATTCCACCCCTTGAATCTTCTACACATCTACTCAAAAGAATACATGACTTAATCCTAAAAACACATTGCAAAATGCTATAAACCACAAAATCAATTTCCAACAAAATAATATTTATAACAAAATCATATTAACAACAAATTCATATTAACTACATCATATTAACAACCTCAATTTCACCCATATATTCATCTCAACCTCAACTACATCATATTAACAACATCCATTTCCAACAAAATCATATTAACAACAACAATTTCACCCATATATTCATCTCAACCTCAACTACACCATATTAAACAACATCCATTTCACCCATATCAAATTAAAATTTTCAAATACATTATACCAAGCATAAACACAACTAATTCAATCCATCAAATTAAGTATCAAACAAGGTTTAATGTTTCACCAAAATTAACCACAAATTGCAAAAACCCTAACTAACATTATAATTTTTTTAAATCAATACAAAAATTATACAACTACAATATCAACATAATCAAAATTATGCATCCAATAACACCTAAATCAATCCATTTATAAATAAAATCAAGAATCATAAAACAACTAAATCAAAAAAACAAAAATTACTTACCTAGGGTGGATTTTGTTGATGAAATCTCACAAAAATACCACCAATCGATTACCCTCGGCTTCTAGAACAAACCCCTGAAATTTTTCCGCTCCTTAAACAGAATTTGTTTTCAATCCAACCATGAACAGAGGTGAGGTTTAGGGAAAAAGAGAGGAAGAAAGAAAGGAGAAGAAGAAGTGCGGCTTCTGTAGCTTTTAGGGTTCTCTACGAAACGCAAGTTCAAATTGCGTGTTGACGGGTCAACATGGTCAATACGCATGTTGAAACTGCGTTTTTTGAGTTTCCCTATGAGACGCAGTTTCAAACTGCGTTGCACGTAGTTTCCAAATGCGTCTCATCTGGGGATCTTGGATTCCCATTGCGCCCGGGCGATGTGTTTTGTCGACGGGATCCAAGGAAAACCTGAATCTTGGATCCCCATTGGGGCTAGCCTTAGTGTC
>JAJJWW010012476.1:0-14774 GCA_023531295.1 Papaver armeniacum
ATATCTCCTCCAATAGGCTCTGCTCGGCTCTTTATATAGGGTATTACATAATGGATGACAATTAAGTTTGCCATTTATTTTTAGGAATTACTTGCGAAATATCGTAGAGTATACAAATATATAATCTCAAGCAACTCTCCTAGATCTCGTTAGGTCTTCATATCTTTCTCGTGTTTTAGCTGTCGTCATTCATTAGCGTCATTTATATTACTTATCTGCGAGACCTTCGCCATGCTGTCGTTTATTGATCTCGCAAGGTATTGATGTCGCGATATTCTGATCCTACACCTGACTATACGTGAGGTCAACTCCATATTCCATTCGTAGTAAATCTATAACATCAGCAGACTGTCTTCTTCTTCGATGCTCGTGAAATCATCCAATAATATATTCTTCCATAAACGATTTTATCATCCTAACTTTTGATGGATCCGAAGAAGCTAAACTACATGAATGCTCTATGGATATATCTCTTTCATTTAAATACACCATTTGAATTGGCGAGGAGAGAGGCGTGAAACCTCCGGATGACAATTTTCCTTCTATTTGAACTTGCACTCCACAAGTGTATCGTACAAAGTAACTCTTAACTAATTTGTATTTGCGACCACTACACATTTCATACTTGTGTAATGTAGTCCTTTAACTTCCTCAATACCACCTTCAAACAACTTCCCTACTCCGGTTAAGATGTTGACCCAAGCATCGACTTCTTCGGACCTTTTTGATCAAACACGCATCATCGGTGACGTCTTCCACAACAGCTGCCTCATCGCTTGAAATACAACTTGATGATGACGGCAAGCGTATGGAGCAGGAGCAGAAGATGATGATGAAGAAATATAATCAACACAAGTCCTTAATTGGATTTCAAACTTCACCAAGTCAATCCCTTGTGAAGTGCAGTAGTGAATGAAAAACCTCAAATCCAAATCGTGATTGATGACATTTTGAAATCCCTTCACAGCAGGTAACCAAAGAGAATGAGGTCTTCAGGAACATAAGGCCACTTTTGTTTCACCACACTTATCATCTCCTTGACAGTAGTTGATGCTGAAACGGGATGCGAGACAGTCTGATTGCAAAATTTGAACTCTCGAACTACTCATCTTTGGCCTAGCAACAAACCATAACATATAGTGGTATTCGAAATTTGGATCAACAAATACACTTATCCAATAAATATGAGTAAACAATACGATTGATCCAATAAATATATGTAAACAATCATAGATTTGGATCAACAATCACAGTTGATCCAATAAATATGTAAGCAAATACAGCTTGATCCAATAAATCTATGTAAAAATCATAGTTTTGGATCAACTAGTGACGAATGATCCAATAAATCTGTAAAATATCACATTTGATCCAATAAGAGGTAGTTAAAGCATGAATTTCAATGCAAACCAAAAAGAAAGCAAGATAAAGTACCCTAAGCTACATATAGTATTACGTCAGACTCACTTCCTGGGCTACGCCTCGTGAAAGTTATATTCAATGTAGAATCGTGAGAAACCTAAAATAAAAGCTACATTATCAACAAAATGAATGCAACTACATTACCTGAATCTACCAAAGAAAGAAAAACACAAAATAAAAACATATTGTGTTCGTAGAATTTGGATCAACAACAACAACTTGATACAAATAATCTAAAAATCATTCTAATTTTTGTATCAACAATCAAAGTTGATCCAAAAATAATGTCTAAATTTCATCACAAACAAAAACATAATTGATATCGATAGTTCATCAAATTCAACATTCACCATTATCATATGTTCTATATTCATCAAAAGAAAAACACAAACCTGCTTTTTGATTGATGAGCAGATCTAAAAAACATAAAAAAACAATTCAAAATTTGAAAAAGTATCACGATCTCTAGATCAAATTATATCAAGATCAACCAATTAATGTAATATAATAATCACGAATTCAAGCTTCCCACAAAAATCACGATCTATCGCAACAACAATAATAAAAAACTAAAACTGAAATCAAATGTTGAACATAAAATAGATGAACCGAACATGCAATCATCAAAAACAACTCTATGAATCTTCAAAAAAGCATAAACATTACCAATTTGTTTCAGATTAACATATCTAGCCGATTTTGTTGATTAACAAGAATTGAAAAACGTTGCTAAAATCAACGTTGTTGACTAAGACGATGACGATGACGATGAAGGAGTTGAAGAAGAATCAGTTGAAGAATAAGATAATTGACTGCTTTTTGCGAACTTGAAATCAAATCTCTCTCTCTCTATCGCTTTTATTTCCGTTTAATAACTGAAATTTGATTTAGATACTTGAATATATAATAGGGGGTATATTTGGAAGTCCATAAATTATTGATGGGCCCCTGATGGGCTTATAGATAAAGAGGGACATAATTATTATGTGATAAGGATATTTGTATAGCCCATCAAAAGTAGGGACAATAATTCAATTACCACAAACCAATAATCATAAAATAAAAGATCATATGAGGTAAATGAGCAATCGTCACCCAAATCCTAAGGTTTGAGTTTTCCCACAGATCCAGCCAACGTTTAATTCTACCCATATAGAAGGACAACCGAGTCTGTCCGTATGTGTTTCTTATGTTTTGATATTTTTTTCCAAATTTACCCCTCCATCAAAGTTAGTTATTAACCATAGTTAGGCTTTACTTGGGTTTGGAGCAATGGGTGGGTTTGAGAAAGTGATTGGAATATGGGTATACAATAGAGATGTTTTTTCTCTCTATTGGTGGGAGTAATTCTTTCAGTATCGGGAATATTTTCCCTTCTGTAAGTTTTGTACACATTAACTCCGCATGTTGAAACCAAATGACCTGTACCACCATTAACAGATTCAATATCACGAATGCAACGATAAAAATCGAAATTTTGCCCTAAACGTGAACATGACCCACTAATTCTGCACATCCCATATCAACAACGATACAAGTGTTATTCAAGGGAGACCCACAGCCATGGTGAATGACCAATATCTAAGTTATGGGTCAAATTGAGCCAAAAGAAAGAACTTCATGGAGGTAATCTTATGATGAAATATAATTATAGTAAGAAATAAAGAATATGGTTGTACTTCTCAAATATCACCTTTCTCAACAGAAGGGGCCTTGATAATATATTCTGGAAACATGCGAGCGTTCATATTCACATGCTCGGGATCTTGTAAGTCATCTACCCCGCTATCGAAGTTTTCACTACTTGGGTGAAACTGTTCAGATCCAGGTTGAACAAGTTCCATATTTCCCATTATAACGCGACATAACAACATACTCGACACCATTTTCGCCAACATCATTATAACTTGAACTCAGTAAAGACAACAAACAAAGTATGAGAAGAAAAAATCTCAAGATATATATTATACATTTCAAGTGAATAAGAGCAAATCTTAAGACAAAATAGGAGCATGCAACATGGTATCTTGAGCCGCTAAACTCAACAAATTCCTGTAACGAGAGGTCTCGTACCAAAATATTAGACACAACAAACAAGGTGTCATTAAGATCTCCACGTTCTAGAGATTAAATATGCACAAACAGCCTCATTCGTAGTTAGCAAACTTCCCTCCCACATGGACCAACGAAGTTTAAAAAATCTATTGACCACAATAACAAGCAAAAAATTAGCAAGAATAAGAAACACAGCTGACATCTGCAGTAAAGATTAACACCAAAGCCATATATAGGCTTAGTTTTAGCTACCCTCCATACCAACCAGCCCATCCATCCCTAGACCATGAGTGAGTATCCGCTGATGAAGCTTCCTTGGAATAAACAAGCCAAGAAAATCTAACATTTGCGCTGTCTTGATACTTCCTAGTGATCTCTATCTACTTTTGAAAGAGCTCCAACCTTGATACAGAGATACTTGAACCACGACATATTTCAAGTATGTTTTGTGCACAAAAGTATGAATCCATACCCTCGAGGAACATGTGCTGAACGGAATCCAAGGACAACTTCCCCTGGATAAACTCTAGAGTAGCATTTCGCCGCTAGATGTTGCATCGTGCAACTTATTCTCCCAAGTTACCTCCTTCAAATCAAGCAATGTTGTCATCCCTGCTCCATCTCATAATGTTTGTCGACAGTGTTTTCCATCAACTTTAAGCCTCTTAACATAAGTGTTAGACTCTTCAATGCATTCCACCATTTTCGATCTATCAACTCCAGCTTAGTGCACATATAGTATGAAGTCGATTTATCCCAAGTGGACGTTGGGTTATTTACTATGAAGAACACAACACCGTCAAAACTTATATTTATCATGAACGCTGCTAGCGAGAAAGCAACCTTGCTTGGCCATATTATCCGTCGCTAAGTTTAATTATCTATAAGCAAAAGTAGTGCATATAGTCTTTTAAACTTCCGTATACAATAAATTAGGTACCTTACTAACACGGTCGTATAAATAAAAATGGGTACCTAATTTTCACAGTACTATAAAATATAATGGGTACTAAATGTGACGGTCATATAAATTAACATAGGTACTATAACATAGGATAGTATAAAAAAAAAGGTAAAGTATATGGGTGGTGAAACTTCATCATAACAGCTTGCATAAAAAAATTCATTGTATGACCATAGGCTGAATGCTATACTAAGGTCATGGGAACATCTCGAAGTCTAAATTTAGATACAGATTATATGATTTCAATTCAGCAAAAAGTACTAGCCGACTTACATTCGGGTTATGTAAACAAAACAAGGACCATGCAACAAACTATAGTTCCTTTAACTAAACAACAGACTTGAACCAAACAAAATACTTATTTTCAATCAAGAAACAAATCGGGAGAAGAGATAATGATTCACTCAAATGGCAGGAGTTACCTAAGTAAATCCGTAATACCATGATCAAATGACAAAGTTGTTGACTACCTATAAGATTTCCTCAACTCACTCAACTTTCAGAGAAAAATATCCCTTTTCCCAAATAAATTTACTTAAACAATAAAAACCCACTAACCATCATTCAAAATCCAACAAAGCGTCTAATCCAAAAAAATCAAACAAAGGCAAAGTTTTCATCCAATTCCTAAGGTTTAACATTGTTGAGCAGCCTCACCTCAAGACTCCAACCGCAGTCTATCGAATTCAATCAAAATTAGGGTTATTATCGTAATTGGGTTTCAAGAACATTATCAAATCACCGTCAGACCATGGAGCACATTAAAATCAGAAAAGACCCTAGAGATAAAACTGGAACATATTTTATTAAAAAATTCAAAACATAACACAAATCTCATTAAAAACAAATATTAAGGTTCAATTACAAAATACTTTGCTTGATTAACAGTATATCATACACACAATTAATAACAACATAATCACAAGTGGAAGTAGAATCTTGATTTTAGGTCACCTGGGTTCGGATTCTCGTACATCACGCTCGATACAAGTATTTTTTCATCCAGCGGAGAAGAAGAAGATAACTGAGGGAGAATATGGTTGAACGGAGGGAAATCGAAGCAAAGAGGAAGAGCAGAGTTGTGTTCAGGTTCTGAGTAACGGGTATGGAATTTTTGCCCATATCGCCTACTTCTGCTAGGTTAACCACTCAAAAGGATGTTTAAGTCATTTCAACATGATTCACTTTCTACCAGGTGGTTGACCGAGTTGATTCTATCTCATTAATAATGGTTGAAATGAAACCTGTTCGTATATGGGGTTTTGACTCAAATGTTAGGATTTCTAAGATCATAGGCCGAGGTAAATTACTTTTGCCTTTAGTCAAGTGTATTTTATCTTGAACGAAATTGACTTGTTGGTTTTATTGTCACATGGGTTCTTTTTCCCCTTTCTACGAGTATGGCGGGGAGATAGGTTAGAGACTACTTGTCTTGTTGCTAGAATCTATATTTTTAGTGCTAAATATAGTGCTTGCAACCGGGATATTAGATATTGTGGTTGTAAGAATGAAAGTCTCATCTTATCATCAATATTACCCAACCAAGAATAATACTAATCTACAACGTAAGGCACCATCCAAACTGTAAACCCGTACCGTATCACACTGTTTAAGCCTAAAACGAGTCGTACCATCCATCCAACGGTTTGATACGGTTTGACATTGTGAAAACCGTTAGTCTTGGTTTGGTTCTGGTTTAGCACAAAACCAAACCGAAAACTAAACTTTTATGTTTATCCATTAGATTATTTCATTTATGACCATCAGATCATGACCTACAATTCCACCCCTTCTCTTCGAAAGGGGAATCAAATGTTACAGTAGTATCAAATAGAGGAAAAAAATGTGGAAATTTACGCAGGCAAAGAGTTTGGTTTTCTTTCGCAACCCATCATTAAAAGTGTATATATTTCTAAATTTCAAAAAAAGTATAATCTATGGTTGAAAATAAAAGTTTTAGATTGAGTTATGATTTTCAATTTCTTAGATGGACTAGTTTAACCTTTATCCGATAGGTATTATTAAAAAATAAATCTAAATATAATTTCTTTAATAAAGAGTCATCAGTCTGTGCATTTTTCGTGGGTGATTTTGTAGGGCTAGGAGTTTCTCCTTTTTATAACTTTCTTTTTAAGATATTCACTTTCATTATGGTTACCTTTTTTTTCTCCTGTTCTATTCTTCGGGTTCCGCTCTCTTCTTTTTTTTTTTTTCAAGTAGAAACCCTTTTCCCTCTCTTTTTTTATTCCTGGATTTCTATTTCCATCTTTTTTCTTTTCACGGTAAAAAAATGCCAACGTTGGACCTTGTTAATGGTCTTAACAGCTAATAAGAAGTTGATAGCAACCTTTATGTGTTTACTACATAATTGCTTTATAGCATGTTTTGCTCCGTTGGAGTGACTACATCGAGTCCTACTTCAATCGTATGGAGAAAATAATCGTTATCTGACGTTAGTTGTCACCTGTCATCATCGTTCATCGACTAAAAGTAGTAAGGGATCGTAGATAAGCTCCCGATGTTACCCTACCTGGAGAGGTAGATCAAGGTACAGTCAAAGATGCATTACCAATGTCTTTGTGGACATTACTTCCATTTTGCTTGGGTACCTTTGTGAAAAATTAGCTCGATCAATCCTCGTGAAGAATTAGTCGTATCAACTTTGAAATTTAATTAAAGTGATCAAAATTTTATTTTTCACCTTGTATATGGATGATAAGTAGATTTTTTCACATCATATATTTGGATGATAATTTGGTCTTTCACCCAAGGATGATAATTTGATTTTTCACCTTATATATTTGGATGATAATTTATTCACCTTATATATGTACACAATTTGATCCTTTCATTTTTATATAAAGATGATAATTTGATTTTTCACCTTATAACTTGTACTTCCATCCATGTTGCGGTAACGAAGAGGACGATCCGATGTCGATATGAACTCTTTTGATATAATGGCAAGATTTATAATTCCGATTTTTATCGTTCATTAAATGTGAAAACTCCGAATTTGCTTAAAGTTGATAATTGTAATTTTCACACATGATCAAACGTGAAAACCTTGAATTTCCTCAAGAGCAATTTGTTACAGCCTAGAATTTTCACCAAATCTCATGAGATGCTTAATTTAATTTTCATAACGACTAACTTTCCTTTATTATTTTTGTCCACAGTGGATGTGAATTATTAATCACAGCCGCCCAAAGATGACCAAGACACGAAGTCGCGTCTTCACGTGCCATGTGCCGTCTTGTCTTTGTCTGCGATGATTTAACGTGTTGTGTCGTGTCGTGCTTTATTAGTCAAAAGTTAGGCACAAAGATGAAGACATTTCATTGCGCAAGACACGAATAAACGTGTCAGTATTGCCGTGGCGACACACGTCTTTAAACAATTTGAAATTTTTAATGTATACGTTAAGTTGGACATTATCACAAGAATTTAATTAGACAACATATCATTCGAAATTATTTCAAGTAAAATTAAGAAGTTTATTCAATAAAAAGAATACCATCAAATATAAAAATTGGATTATTGTCATGTAAATTAATTTTCTAATTTAAATATATGTGACGACATTATAATAACGATATTGAAATATATTTTCCAAATATTAGGTATTATATGTGTTGTTATAAATAAGCCAACATAAAATGTTAAAAACTAGCTAGAATAGTGACTCTTTTGTGAAATATACAAAAAATGTGATGTATGCCTTGTTATATGTTGTATTTCAGACGTGTTATGACGTCTTCTCTTAACGTGTCAGACGGGTCGAGCCCACGTGCTTATTCGTCTTAGCGTCTCGTGTCGCGACTCGCATGCCAGTAGTCAAACCCAAGACGTCCCATTTAACTAACGTGTCGTTGAAATCTTTAGGCTAAGTCACGTCTTTGATTAGGTCAGGTTTCAAATATTAATATTGATAATCCAACAGGTTTAAATGTGTCGGCGACCCAATTACACTCTAGATGTGACCAGTGGAGGATGGTGTTGAATCTTTTGTTTGTACAAGCCATCAAACATCAGTACAAATCAAACTAAAGATGGGTATGTGAAAACTTGATTCATCACAATTTACATCGGTATGAAAAGCAAAAAAGTAAAAACAAATCTTCCGTTTCAATTTGATTTACCTAAACTAACTAGGAGAGATAAACAATGAAGAGTAATTTGCAATAAATGTTCTGTTTAAACACTTAATTGATTTACCATTAAAAGTTAAAGCCTAATCAGGAGAGATAAACGTAATATTGAAGAGTAATTTAGCAATATTCATATGTTCTGTTTAAAACTTAATTTGACTTGGATAAAGCCGTAGAAAATAATTGGCGTGGTAGCGATGATAAGCACAATAAATAGGTGAGCTTGATTTTGGGATTTTCCTAAATTTTTGATTTTGATTTTTTTGTTTTTTGTTTTCAGATAATAACCCGGATAATTACTAATATAAAAATAAGATAATTACTATAGTAAAGGTCGATTATAGTAAAATTAATAAATCTAAAGTTAATTTGGGTTCCTAATATAGGGTATCATTAATGGTGGACTACTAATATAAAAAATTTCAAGGTATTGCTAGACATATTTTTCCCGAAAAAATACCTGATTAAAATATGAAAGAAGCACTCTCTTTGTGTAGTATGCAATATTAGCAATTAGTTTCTTAATAAAAAATGTTAAACGTTCTTTTTGTAGTATACAAGAGGCTGGGCACGCGCTATGCGCGTGCAAAAAATGGAAAAATGTTGACAGGTATCAAATGAATACGCTATAGGTGTCAGTTACGGAGGATTCAAGGGGAGCTTACATAAACCCTCGTGTATCAACATCTTACGATAGTATTGTACTTACTACTTCTTAATCGTCGGATTCATTATAACTGAACCTGATTTTATTTCCTCAGATAATATACATTTTCAACCGTCCGATCCAGAGTGAACTGAGTTCACCACCACGTGGCCATATCAAAGAAAGTTTATATCTGGTTCAGGTATTCATGAGTTACAAAATAATATCACCTTTTATTAGATGAAGAAATTCATTTTCCCCCTAACCTCTCCCTACAGTTTCACAGAAGAACAACTGTTTCGGAGACCACCACCACAATCACCACCTCCCCCACCATTCTCATTCCCACCGTAACCACAACCGCCGTGAATAGCTAACCTTTACCATGGCCTCCATTGCAGTCCCCTTTGGTTAACCTAGATGAGTCGACGACAACCCTATCACTTCTCTAAGTTATTTCTTCTCTTACACATAATCACCAACACCTCCATTATCTTTCTATTTTCTCAAGTTCAGTGTTTGATATTCATGATGAAATTAATTCATAAAACCATAAATTGATTTTTTTTTTATTTTTTTTTGTGATTTTGAAACTTGGGTAGAGCATGGAATCTTTAAAATTTTCGTGGATTACCTGATAGTGATGAATGATGATGAAGGAGAAGTGAGTTTAATTTGTGGGATTTTGATTTTAAGATCACGCTCCACTGTGAATGATTATAATCTTATATGTTTCTTTTAAATTACCGATATGACCTCACTGTATTTATGAAACAAATTTTGTGATGCTATGAAATAGGGGCAAACACGGAATATCAAAATTTACGGCTTCAATTACTGTAGCAATACTGTAGAAGGGAGAGTTCCCTTTATATAATACTAAGTATGACACACACACGATACGCCAGCTACTCATCCAACAATACTAAAATCGTGTCTACTTTGACTTTTCAACAAAAAATTTACTATTCTTATTTCAGATCAAGTACGTGTATAATCGTTAAGCCTTTCAAATATATAAATTTTATAAAAATCCTGTGATATTTCGAAGATATTAAGTTTCTAAAAATTTTGATCTATTTTTAAAACAATTACATTTAAGGAATACGTAAAGAATATGACAATTAAAGAATTTGGAAAAAGCTCTACCAAAAAGACTTTTTCTTTTATATTAAGTAGATATATGTAATGTATATATTTTTAATCTTTTTGTCTTATATTTATAGTGGAAAATTCTGAGAAACCCATGTTTGGTTCCTCTCTCTTCTATAAACCCATTATTAAGATAACATATATCTGTAGCCCGAAACACAAGATGTACGGTTGAGATTACTTGTTTTAGATTGAATTTAGGTTTCCATATTTTATGTGAGACTAAATTAACCTTTATTCATTAGGTATTATTTGCAAAATAAATACTAATATGATTTGATTAATAATCGGTCATTAGTTAGTTAGCATTAATTAGAAAATTAATTACCATAAAAAAACTGAAATCACGGTTAGTTATATAATTATTGTTATTCTTTTATAATTCAATCACCGATTATTTCTCCGTTTACTTTGTAGCTGTTCTCTTTCTTCTCATCTTAAAAGAAACGTCATTAATGTGGTGTAATACCATTGTTATAAACAGTTCGCCATCACCATTTTAAACTTCCAACTCTTCATACTCCTGATGCCGTGAAATCATTTTGATGTCACGAATTTTAAATTCTCCGTGTTCAAATTCAAAGGATTATCGTCACAATTTGTATCACTAACCACCAAGTGAATTTGTGCTCTCTTAACCTGCTAACTTTGATTGATTTTTACAAACCTAACATTTTTTTTTCTTAATTGATTTGATCGATTTAATGTTGAGATATATCTTCTTTAAGCACTAGAAGCCCTATAGTCATTGTCTTTTTATTTTTTCTATTTTTCTTTCAATTTCTATTGTTTTGATTCTAGGGTTTTCCTTGAAGTGAAAATGGTAATTATCACAAAACGTGATAATTGCGATTTTCACGAGCTTTGGGTTAAAAGGTATGATTTTCACTAAACACGGATGATTATTAGAGGTGAAAATTACGATATCACAAATCACTTACTACCACGACTAATACTTATTACAAGTGAAAATTTGAGTTTTCATTAGAAATTGCAATTTTCACCAATTGCTCTAGCTTATTACATGTGAAAACTAGAATTTTCATAAATTTTCAATGACGATACCCACGGGAAATTTAGAATTTTTCATAAATCTCACATGATTTTATTAGGATTTAAGGGTTGAAAGAATTTTAGGTATTTTTGGAACAAACAAACAGATAGACGTGATAAAAATTAGCTAAAAAGGGAGTTAATTTAGGAATTAGTTTTAGGGAGGCGTCAAAGGAGTTAAAGGCGCCATTAAGGGAGGCGTTAATATTGGATTTTTTTTTAAGATTACGTTTTTTTTTTATTTTTTCTAATCGTTTGTTTCTTTTTAAAGAATAAAATTAAGTGAAAGGCTAATTTTGTAAAGAAGTATTTTTATAACTAATTTTGGGCTATACATATATAGAATCTTATTCATGGATTTTAGGTATAAAAAGTAAAATAATTGGGCTAGAAAAAAAGTTTCCCTATATTAAATATGAATCATGACAATTCATTTTGGTACTAAACCAAACGGTTTGGCATAGTTTCATAAACCAAGAAACTGTTCTGAGTAACTTTGGTTCTTGTTTAGTATCAAATCGTGCCAAAGTGTACTATGTATATCCTGGTTCTTTATATTTGTCGTAAAATCAACTAAAAAAAATTTGAAATATATAAGAAGGGTCTAATGAACTATCTGGATGGTAACTGCTTTGTCCAATCAACTAAACTTCAGAATATGACCACTTGCGAAAACCTGCCGGAAACTTTAATTAATTCTAATAAGGATAAAAAATAATATTTCTAGAACTGCACCAAGAATATTGAGCTTTAGGGGCGTGCAAGATCCACATGCACTGTAGTAAAAATTCATATTTTTTTGTCAAGCTCGTGTTTCCCTTTAATTTAGGCTTCTTTCAAAAATGATTTTTTCTTCTTAACCTCCAAGCATTTGGGTGATCAGGAGTTCGTATAGGTTTTTTTCCATATTAAAGTCTATTCAGTAGTTTCTGTTTGACATTCTAATGAACCCAATTTTAAGAAAATATTAGTACAAAAATTTTAGTATATACCAAAGACTTTTACTAATATCAGTGGGGACAATTTTATAAACCGTTAGAGGGATTAAAAAACAATAGCAAAGGAAAACAAAACAAAACTTGACAAACCTAATTGAAGTTAACAAAGAAATATTAAAAACCCACTTAAGAAAAATTACCTGATTTTAAAGTTTTTCAACTTTTATAAAAAAATGAAGTCACCACTCACAAATATTTAGCGAAGGATTACTTGTTAGAGTTTTTTTTTTTTGATGATGTACAGAAAACAGAGGAGGGGTAAAAATGAACTCTGAGCAGTAGAGAAACGAAGACCCTTGGGTTTTTCTTCAGCTCATCTTTTTCTCTCGTTCTTTTGCTCGCCCCTGCTAAGTTTACGATAAAGAAAACGAAAAATGAAGACAGAGGAGGGGTAAAAATGAACTCTGAGCAGAGAGAAACGAAGACCCTTGGGTTTTTCTTCGCCCATCTTTTCTCTCATTCTTTTGCTCGCTTCCTGCTAAGTTTAACAAAAATATTGCGATTGAAGTCAATGAGCTCCTAGCGATTTTGTCCTGGCGATTGAAAGCCTAACGATGGATTGACCGCAGAGCTTCATCATCCATCTAATCTAGGAGAGGAGCAGAATACTTACCATTGTCCGGTAAAACATCTCAATGGATGCCACGATGGTGTAAATGGCAGTGGGATATGCCGTGGCTTCTATCGTTAGTCATCTCGCAAGGTAAGCACTTCTACTGCTAACAAGACTAGTTGCAGAGCCGCCATTGCTAGTGATTTGCAGAGTTTATCAACTGTCGAAAGGGTTCTTTCCACCTTCGTATGTGGTTATGTAGTTCATACATGAACTCCGCACGCTTGAGAACTCCATGTAAAGGACATAAAGGCGATCACCGTGATATCATATCTAGTCCTTTCAATCTAGACTTCCGTAGAATTTATCATTCACTGCGTATTGATAAGCCATTGAGTGTCTTACCCGTTTTGGCGACCGATGTAGCTACAAGAGTAGAAGCGAGTATTGTTGATGCCCGGAGGTTGAGTCTTTCTCCTTGTCAACCGAGCTCCTCAATGTTGTTTTCCAACGACGCTTCTACTATCGTGTCTCAAAGTGTATCATATGTAGCGATCAGACTTTTCCTGACTTTTGAAGAATTGCCTTGATAGTGTGCTTAATGGCATCAAATTGACTTGAATGCTTGGTCATGGCTCTTACTCTTCCCCATTTGAACCTTGTCTCTCTGCTGACTCCAAACATTCAACGTGAGGAGAAGTCAAGCAATAGAAAGAGACTTCAAGTAGCTGCGATTCAACAAGCTTTATTGATTTGGAAGGAGCCCAATGGGTGTTATAAATTGATTTCAAAGTTGTTGCATCAACCTTGCCATCAAGACACTAAAAGGGACAAGTAAGAAAAGCCTGGAGTTGCTAACTTGAGTGCATGTCAGAAGAAGATCGGGTACGGTCATTATGCAAGCCTGCACTCGGTTTTTTCGTCGAATGGTGTTGCCCCCAGCGATGATAACACCTTGGCTAAACTTGAGTCCAAACATCCAATTGCCCCTCCACCTTCCATTCCGAATACAGACTTTTGCAAAGGACTCCCGTAAATGTTGATTCAAGAGCGGTCTTGGGTGCTATCAAGAGTTTCCCAAAAGGGACTTCGTGTGGTCGTGATTGCTTGCGTGCACAACACCGTAGTTGATGCTTTGAGTGAGTGCTATGCGCATAGCTGGGTATTGAGTTGATGGCCTCGATTACAGAGTAGTCAACCTTGTTAAGGTGTAAGTGCCCTAGTTCTCTAGGTGAATACATTGTCAAGCGGCACCTCTTACGCCACTACTCGAGCCGTGGGGAGGACTTAGGCCTATTGCTCGTTGGAACCATTTGGCGTCGTTTGGTCTCCAAGGTGGCTCGCTTTTCTCGCTTCTGGAAGACCATGTCTTCTTATTTAGTGCGATCACCAATTTGGTGTTGCGTATGCCGCTTGAGGAGAGAGCATTCTTCATGTGGTAAATGGTTTGTTGGAGTTAAGGGTCATTCAGATAAGATGTCAATGTTACTTATCGACTTCTCGAATGCATTCAACATGGTGTGCAGATCTCATCTCATTAAAGAGGTTCAATCATTGTCCGGTATTTTCGTTGGGTTGAGTTCATGCTATGCCAGGCCTCGCTAGACTTTACTGTGATCAACACATTTTATCCTCTCGCCTTGTGTTCAACAAGGTGATCCGCTCGACCCCCTTTTGTTTGCTCCGACACTTCACCCCTCGTGGAAGTCCATTGCCTCTCACCGCAAACTTGATCTCGCATGCCCGTACTTGGATGATGGTATCTATCATTGAGATACGC
>JAJJWW010012477.1:0-83536 GCA_023531295.1 Papaver armeniacum
GAGGTTTTATGGCATGAGCTTTCACGCTTAGAGACATGAGTCTCAATACTCATCCGATTGCCGGATCCTGGAGTAATCATCGAAATTGCTCAAGCATTCATGAGATGTGTCGTGGCCTCACTCGGGAGACTACACATCTACATACATACTCTGAGACAGCCTTCTGGTCAGAGATTTATGGCATGAGCTTTCATGCTTTAATGAGAGACTTGGGCTCAATACTCATCCGATTGCTTGGATCCGAAGTATAGTTTTGCAATTTTACCTCTTTGTCGAAAATCCACCATCTACATTAAGTCCCCTGCTTAGTGAGGAATAGTCATGTTCCTCGCTCGACATTGAATGGTGATTTTCCGTACAAACGTAAATAAGTAATTGAACTTAGTCATAAGATAAGATATTGCAGCATTTTGATCGAATGAGCAAACCATGGTTTGAGCTGAAACCCGATGGCATAATCGAGCATCATCCAGCGAGAAAAATTGGAGTAGAACCGCCGATTTAATGGTGGAACCCTCGGTTGGTTTAGGATTCAAGGGTCGGGCCCAAAAGGAAATCCTTATGGAATTAGGTTTTGGAAGTAAAATTTGATATAAAAGGAATTAATTCCTTTTTTTTATTATTCTTCCCACACGACCACCATCTTCTTCATCCTCCCATCACCTTCACGTCCGAGCTTAGCAGAGCAGGAAGATTTTTCCGAGCCACACCGTCCGTCCGGATCGGAGTTAGCACCGTCCGGCCAACTTCCAGTAGGCAGCACCACTGTACACAACTTTTTTTTGTTTGTTTGCTGATTTTATGAGTTGTTCATGTTGAAATTCTATACGTGTGTATATATTAGCGTGAGTTTTGTAGAAAAACCCTTATTTTATTAAACGTATAAGTTCGTTCGATCGTTAGTTTAAGAAACTAGCGACAATCCCTAACTTGAGAGAGATTTTTCTTTGGAAATAGACTCGTGTCCAAGTGATAAAATTTTGTTTATGAGCTTTCACGGAAACCAAAACTTTATCTTAAAAGGCGTGAGCTTTCACAAAACCGAAATAAACCTCGTTTTACAGAATAATGCTCGTACGAAGGAAAATTAGATATTTTTTTTTTTTTGAAACCGTGACATATTACGATGAATATGATGTATTTTGTTCACGTGGGTTTGTTCATATTATATAAAATTCGGAAATTTACGTGAGTAATTCACGTTAATTATTGTTTTGTAAAATCAAAACGTGGGTTCTGAGTAACCTCGAAACTTTGACAATTTATTTATGATGAAATATTGTCCTGGTGTAAATTTCATAGTTCAATTGTGGATGTTTGAACTATGAAAATTGTGTCTATGATTTTATGAAAAATCAGCTTTGAAAGTTAATAAAGTTTCGTTCGTTATTGCAGAGTTTCAAGAAACTAACTAATTTTGGAGTGTTAACTCTTGCAGTACAATCACTATTGTTAGTGGAATCAGTAAAGAGGTAAGAGTTAAGAGTTATCATTTTTGTAGATGGATTTATTTGCATGTCGATAATTTTATGCTCCCGGTTCCGTAGAAAATGTCGGCCTTCCAACAAACAGCTATTCCTCCAGCTCTTCCGATGAGGATTCCAAACCTAAATTGAAAGCTAAGAAAATTCATAATGAGGAGCGAAGCCTAGCATACCCCTCGAGCGAGCGGAGGGTCACTATGCGTCGAACTTCAGGAAAAGAAAGGGCTGAGGATGATGAGGCAGTAGGCTCGTCAGCGCAGAAAGGATCGAATCCGGCGAGAATACTAAAGGGCCGAGGGAGAGACGCCAATTCTTGTACAGGGTACCTTCTCGAATCCGATGTTGATGCTTCTGAAGAAGAAACTACATGGGAGTTACCAGAGCGTAAGATCAAGCCTGATCGGTATTCCAGAGAGTTCGAGAGAACCATGAAGCAAATTGAAGCTGAAGCTGACGAAGAAGATTCGACTCGGATGATCTTTATATCCATCCGTATTTCATCGATAACTCGACAGCTGATCCGAAGAGGATTGAGAAGGATAGTGATGAATTAAAGAAAAGTGATGATGAATCGACGGGTAACTTCTTTCAATCCCATTTTTTCTCTTTTTAGCATTTAAACGTTTTTATCTTTCGTAGTAAACATCTTCCATTCAATCAACTTTATTGAAGTATTAAGATTTTCCCTTTCAAGCGAGAATCCTTTCATTAATCTTATTTCTTCTTGATTAAATCAAATAAAGTGAACCAATCTTCGCCGAACCCATTATAATCTTTCTTTGCTTGATTTATGGTTTCCATCTGCCAAAACCTCAGGCACAGACAATGCCAACACACAAAGCTATGTGACTTATTGGCCAGTACTAGCTTTAGTCGATCCCAGTCATTATTTTACTCGCATCTCTAGTAATGACCTTGTTCCAAAGACTTAGGGTTTTCGTTAAACCGCCTTTGAAAATTAATATTTGCAGAAAGGTAAGTGCCTGCCATTATCTTGTATATATCTCAAAGAGTTTAGGGTTTAATACTTGTGCAAATATTTCTTCCATTCTGAGTTAGTTTTTCACAGAAAAAATTTGATTGCCATACCTTTCATACCATGTCTATGATAATACTTCTTCTCAAAACGGACTTCAGTCGAAGCATGAAATAGAAGCATCTATCTCGGTAAGTTGTACATCTTCTTCGTCCTGTTTGATCGTAGGGAATTATTTTGTTGCAGGATAATCAAAAAATCCTCCTTCTCACAATTCGAGGCTCAAACGGGCCCAGCCGTCGAACTCCTGCCCGGTATAGGTCGGCTCTTCAACAGCTGGATCATCTATTAAGCAATCTTACAATTCTTGAAGTTTTACCATGCTCAATTTCGACAAAATTAAACACTTCCTCATTTCGTCACAGACGGACGTTCGTGTCGTTGTTGATGCTAGAAGGAGAAGGAGTGGAAAGTCCATGACCGTGATTGAGGTTGAAGATAGCATCAACCAGGCATGTGAAGATTCTGTGGAACGTGGAGACAGGGAGACAAAAGCTGTTCATGCTCGTGAATACCCGACGACGGGCTCTTGTTCAAGCTCCCTTGATCAATACTTTCTCGGACAATGAGGTGGTCGGTGGATTCGTCATTCCCAAGTGTCATGTGCCTCTGTATACCAAGATCTGGAAAAAGTATGGGCACATTTCTACTACTGAAGTATGGAAAGGTTTTCTACTAACCCTCTTTACCACAGTTGCAGGGATGTTACCGATCATTGAAGAGATGAACCAAATTCACATGCGGGATGTCAAGAATCAGGAACTACACAAGTGGGATGTAATGGTTTCCAATTTTGAGACATTGCGATTCAATGTGAGCTGGCTTCGTCGTCGACTTGAGATAATCAAGATTCATAAGGCGGCGGAGGCTGCTGATGCGATTTCCATGACCACTGCTTTATTGGAGGAGGAGAAGATACTGGCTTTGGAGTCGGCTAGGGTCGAGAAGGCGGTCGAGGATTTGAAGGTAAAGACCAGGATCTTCCAGAAGAAACTTGACAGAGTTTCTTATAGGGATTATCCATTGTTGGACGGTTTGCTCTGAGTGATCATTCAGGAGAGTTGAAATGTAGGTTTCTAATAAGGTAGAATACTCTGATAGCATGAGGAATTTTTTGTTCAATTGATGAACGTTTGGTGAACAAACG
Organism: Papaver armeniacum; assembly: GCA_023531295.1. Lineage (NCBI taxonomy): Eukaryota > Viridiplantae > Streptophyta > Magnoliopsida > Ranunculales > Papaveraceae > Papaver > Papaver armeniacum. The sequence continues at coordinate 3,668 of JAJJWW010012477.1, forward strand.
AGCATTTTTCATGCTTTTTGAAGGAAATAAATTACATTTGAGATGTATTTGAATAAAGGTTAATTATCTGCTGCTGATCAAGCATAATAGGCTTTGAGCCATTTGTCGTTGATAATATTTCCTTCCTTTCCTCCAATGACTGCTAAAATTTTGTAGTATCCACTAGACACCGCTTTGATGATAACATACGGCCCTTCCCATTTCGGAGAGAATTTGGGAGCGGACATGTCTTGTTGAATGTGCTTCGCCGTCTTTAATACCAAATATCCTACTTGGAAAGTTCGAGGTTTTACCATTTTGTTGTAATCTCCGGGATATTCTCTCGTTTGTAGGCTTCCACATACTTTTCTACTTTAGCTCTCCTTGATTCGAGCATGTCCTAGTTCGGAACTCTTGACTTGGACACTTTAGCTTCATCCCATCGTATTCCACTAGCCGCTGCAATCCTTGCCGAAGGAATTTTTATCTCAGCCGGGAGTATGGCATCAGCCCCATAAACGAGCGAATACGGTGATGTTCCAATCAAGCTTCTTGGCGCAGTTCTGTAAGCCCACAAAGCCATGGGTAATTGCTCATGCCATGACCGTGGATTGTCATGAATTGTTCGACTGATGATCCGAATCAAAGTTTTGTTGGTGCTCTCCGCTTGACCATTTCCTTGGGGATAGTATGGCGTGGAGAAAATCTGTTTGATCCTGTACTCCTTGAGAAATTTTTCGACATCTTTGTTGGCGAAAGGAGTCCCGTTATCTGTTATGATATGTTTGGGGACGCCGAATCTAAAGATAATGTGTTCCTTAATGAAAGCTGCAATAGTTGCCCCTGTAGTACCTTTGAGCGGGATTGCTTCGACCCATTTAGTGAAATACTCAGTAGCCGTGATGATGTATTCATGTTGCTTTGAAGATGCTGGATTGATCTTTCCGATGATATCAAGTCCCCAGCTATAGAAAGGCCATGGACTATTCACAGAGTGTAATGGAAGACAAGGAGTATGAATAAGATTACCGTGAACCTGGCATTGATGGCACTTCTGAACGTATGCGGCTGCATCGTCTTTCATAGTTGGCCTCGTGGATTTGGAGAAACAATCGCCTTTTCCCTTGGTGTTCTCCTTCATGAGTTTCTTTCAAGACTGTCAGGATTTCATCTTCGGCCAGGCATCTCAACAAGTCTCCTCCAAAGCTTTTGCGGTATAATATTCCGTCAAGAAAGACAAATCTCTTAGCTCTCTGTATGAGCTTGATTGCATCTTTCTTTTATGGTGGCGACTTGTTGTCTCGAAGGCATTCGATGTTAGGTTGCCTCCAGTCCCCAGCGTGATGAAGTGTCAGGATCTCCAAATGATGAGGAGGCGTCTGACAATTAGGACAAGCTCCCTGCAAGGTCCTCGACTGTGCTTCCATGGAGGGCCTGGAGTATCCGAGTCTTTGGAGTCTTCTATAAAGTGTTATCACCAGCGTCTGTCCGCACACTTCCTGATGCACTCTTTCGAGTTTTTCCTTCGCTTCTTCTTCGCCGAGGCATCATGATAGAGATGCATATGGGTTACGATGGTACAAGGCTCCGTGGAGCAAGAAGAAGTTCTTTAGTTCTTTGAGACTGACTGCTCCTTCTGTAACGGAACTGCTCAGCTCGTGAATAATAAGTGTCCTCCTGTCATTTGCTTGAGCATCTTCAGTTTGACTAAGCCATGTGGATGATACAGCTCGTCTTTGAACTATGATAGCTTTCTTTGACCCTTCGAATTGCAGCTTGGAGGCGGGGGTTGCCAAGCAATCAGCATGTCTGTTGTTGGTTCGACCAGTATGAGTGATAGTTGCGTCGGCGAAATGAGTTAGGAGTCGTTGCGCCTCAGCTCTGAATGGAGCAAGCGTTATCTCCTTGAGAGAGTATGCCCCATTCATTTGATTGACTAATAGTTTTGAATCTCCTCTGATCTCCAGGTACCTCACTCCTGCCTGTTTAGCTAAGGATATCCTAGCAAGAAGGCTTCATATTCTGCTGAGTTATTTGTACAGTGAAAATCCAGCTTAAATGAATGTGAGAATACTTCACCAGATGGAGAGACCAAGACTATGCCCGCTCCTCCAGTATCATTGCTAGGAGTGACAGATCCATCAAAGTATAGCAGCCGCGTTTCTTCCTTGACGACTGAAATTTCTGGAAATTCACCTGGTACATCATCCTGTAGTGTCATGGAATCTTTCCCTGGAAAGCAGCCAATAAATCTGCTACTGCTTGACCTTTGATTGCTTTGGGAGAAACACATACTATGTCGTACTCTGACATTTGAAGCAGCCATTTTGCAGGTCTTCCTATCAGAGCGGGTTTGGAGAGTAAAAACTTTATGGGATCAGCTTTGGAGACGAGCACGACTCTGTTGGACAGTAAATAATGTCTGAACCTCTGCATTGCATGAGCTAATGCCAGGCATGCTCTTTCAGCTTTCGGATATCTGAGTTGAGCATCCTTCATGGTTCGGCTGTAATAGTAGATTGGATGTTCGACGCCTTCTTCGTCTTCTTGAGCTAGCAGTGCTCCGATAGCAACGTCACTGGAAGCTGTGTATAGTATCAATGGTCGTCCTTGTACTGGAGACCTCATGACTGCAGGTGATAAAAGTATCTGTTGTATCTTCTGGAATGCCTCCTGTTGAACATATGTCCAGGTAAAACTTGCTCCCTTCTTCAGCAGAGGAGTGAACGAAGCAATAAGTTGAGCCAATCCTGGTATGAAGCGTCTGATGTAATTCACCTTACCCATGAAACTCTGTAGTTCCTTCACAGTGCGCGGAGGAGGCACGGTGGTGATGGATTTTGCTTTGTCTGGATCGACTTTGATCCCTTCGGCAGTGACCAGGAATCCTAGAAACTTCCCAAAAGAAACTCCGAAAGCGCATTTTAGAGGATTCATCTTTAACTTGTATTCTCTGCATCTTTCGAAAACTTGCCTCATAACATCTAGATGCGATGCTCGAGCCTTCGATTTCACCACAACTTCGTCGACATAGTCTTCTACTTGCTTGTGCATCATATCATGAAATATTGCTGTCATGGCTCGTTGGTAGGTGGCACCCGCATTCTTCAATCCAAAGGGCATCACAGTATAGTGAAAATTCCCGATAGGAGTGCGGAACGCGGTCTTGGCAGCATCATGCTCGAACATCTTGATTTGGTTGTATCCGCTGTAACCATCCATGAATGAGAATATACCGTGACCGCTAGTTGCATCGACGAGCATATCAATGTTGGGCAAGGGAAAGTCATCCTTCGGGCAACATTTATTCAAAGTTTCAAATCTACACATCATCTGATTTGACCATTTTTCTTCTTAACTGGAACAACGTTAGCCATCCATGTCGGATGTTGAATAGGTTTGATAAACCCCGCTACCATCAATTTCTGAATCTCGACCTTGATTTTCTCCTCGACCTCATGCCTGAACTGTCTTGGTGGTTGTTTGACAGCCTTGGAACCGGGAGTGATATGCAGACGATGAGTGACCAGTTTGTCGTCCAGACCCGGCATTTCTTTGTACGTCCAGGCAAAGATGTCCCGATATTCTTTCAGCAAACTTACCAAACCTGCTCGTTCCTCCCGTGATAACGCAACACTGATTAGGATTGGTCTCGGGTCTTCTTCTGTGCCGATGTTGACTGTCTCAAGATCATCAGTAGTAGAGTTTGTGCCATCTTGCAACTGTTGTGGAGCATCTTGAACCTCGTCGTCAGGCGTTTTCTCGACCTGACATGATTCATTAGTGCGGGGAGACTCTTGATCAATCTCCCCTATTAATTGCTAATCTTTGCGTCGTCGATACGTGGTTGTTCCTTCCGCATCATGGATGGTTGTGAAGTTGGATTCTGGCATCGCGACTTGGTCCTTACGGCGTTTGACGGGCGTAGCAGGTGATTTGACTGGTCTTGCTTCCGAAGATGGTGACGACGTGTCAGCAGCAGCTGTTTCGATAGTCTTCCAGCTCGGAAGTGGAGTGTTGTAAATCTTCTTGGGAGGTTCAGGAATATTTCTCTGGGATTCGATGAATTCGGAATCATAGGCCAGGGCGTAAGGGGATGATGAAGAGGCTATGCGAACGGTCTTATTGTTGAGTAGAGCCTTCATACATTGATGGTAAGTCGATGGGACCACCTTGTTGTCATGGAGCCACGGTCGCCCAAGTATCATGTGATAGTCAGGTTCTTGTTCGATCACATGAAATTTCACTTTCGACTGAATTGGTCCTACCCTCAAATCTACATACGCATATCCATATGTATGGCTTTGGCTTCCTTCAAATCCTGTCATTAGGATGGGATGGCGAATGATTTTACCTTGTGGGAATCTGGCCATCATGAGGGTCTTCATAGTGACGACGTTCATGGAAGCGCCTGTGTAAACGAGGGCCCTCCTAAATTCGGTGCCTTTGATGAAACCAGTCACGTACAATGCCCGATTATGTCCTTCATCTGCCATGCGATCTTCTTCTCCAAAAGTGATGTTGTCGATCGAATGTTCAGACACCAGTGAGACTTCTTCAACTGCTGGGTTTGGTGGAGTTATTTGCACGTCAGACGACATCTGGCTGAGTGCGGCAAACGTGTCTGTACGCTGCTCCTTGGAAAAGTGTAAGAGTTCACATATATTTTCAACCAACTGTGCAACTTCCTGCTCCACTGGCTTCTCATAAGTGGTAAAACTATTGGTTTGAGGCAGATCATCAGTCGGAGCGGTTGGACGTTCCACCATCTCTGCTCCAAGTATTCTCGTTACATGTACTAGGCAGGTGAACATGTTGTCAATTGATGCTTTCAACCTTTGCACGTCTCTTGACAAATTGTTTTGCCTCCGTGCTAGTTCAGTCAAAGTCGGGATTTCTCCATCGTTCGTTTCGACGGAGATAAATGGAGTTGTGAAATATGACAATTCATTGTAACCAGAATTGTTCGAAGGAGTGTGAGGAAGGTTACCATTCGAGAGATTCTGGTTGGGATCTGGAGTGGTTGAATTATTCCTAAGACCAACCATCTTGTGAAAGCTTAAGATTGTAACCGAGAGATTAATCTCCCACCGTGGTCGCCAATCTGTAGATGGGGAAAAACGATTTGCTGGTTTTTACGGAATTGAAGAGTCGACCGTGTGGAGACTCCTTGAACCGAGCGAAATGTTGAACCTCACACAGATGCACTGCAAAAAGGGAGTGCTTTAAGTTCGGAAGATCAATTTGTAAGACTCCAGCCTAAACCAAGAACAATGGTCGTTCCAGTCAATTCGGTCACAAGAGAGGATGAGTTGATCCTCGTAGGAGGAAGCTGAGAAATGCGTGAGATCAATGGTGATCTGAGATTGTAGGTGTGTTGTGAATTCAACGTAAGAATGCTCTGAATGATTGAATTTTTCTCAATTGAGAGTGAATTCTCAGATGATGAGTTCGAGTAGACGAAAGATTGTCTGTATGAACTTGTCGAGAATTCTTTTAGACGAATGTTCGAGTGTTCGAATCTTGTCCTTTCAATCAGGATTCAGAGATATTTTATAATGCCGGAGTTGAAAACACCATGATCCCATGAAGTGTGACAGTTTGCTGGAATCAGAGAGTGGGGAAGTGGGAAATCGTGTTAAAACCAGTTGCTCATCGTGCGGAGACTTGGTTAATTTTCCACCATCCGCTTTGTCGACTCTTCCAATCGATTGCACGACTTGCTCACATTCTCATCGTGGGTGAACACACGTGCCGTAGACCGCCAGACCAAAACCCTAGTTAATATCCCCCCATGTGACACGATTGATATCTCGTGATTGTGGAGTCAGTTGCTGACTTTATGGGACGATGAGTCCATGTATTGTTGAATTTAACATGTTTTGCAAATGTTCTGAAATTCATGAATCAAATATGTCTGCTGAGAAGAGGTATTATTATGTTGATTACCAAAGACGAGCAAACTGTGTTTCTGAATTGTCGAATAATATTGATAGTTGAACCAATATTCTTGAATCTGAGCAAATATTGATGGTTCGAGCAAATATTGCTAGTCTGAGGAATATTGCTAGTTTGAGCAAATATTGCCGGTTTGAGCAAATATTGCTCGTTTGATGAATTGTTGGTAGCATGACCAAAATAAATATTAATTTAAGAAACTGACTGTTGGGTCAAGTAAAATAAATAAAAACGTTGATCATGAAATCAACATAAAATTATCAGAGTATTTGAATCGCTTCGTAATCATGTTTCTCTGTAGCTCGGATTCAAAACCCTAATTTTATCGAAATGATGATTTATTGCAAATAAATCTACAGAGTGAAGCAGGACCCAGCTACATGGGATGACGAATTCACCATGTAACACCCGGGATGCTCGAATGTGCAAAGTACCAAAGTCTTTTTGAGGACCAGTTGGGAAAGAATGATTAAATGCCGATTTAATCATTTATTGAAAAAATGCTCGTGTGAGCGACAAATAATAAATACCGGGTCATGAACCGAGGACCGACTCTTAGTGGCCGTGGGACCAATGGATGGTCGTTCAAGCAAACTCTTAATTGTTTGAAGAAGTTTGAACCTAATATGAGCAATTGAGCAAATTAGGTTAAAATCATTAAAACATGTGTGACCGGTCTGTTTGCATGCCTTAGAGCCACCCTTGGTCGGTCAAGGGGATGTGCTCGTGTCACCATAGTGTCCGTGTCTCCTCCCGAGAGTTTCAAGATTTTCCGATGCGCGTTTGAGCAACATTCCGAGAAAATATGCAGAATCCAGGGTTTTGCTGAAACTAGGAAAAATACATGAGATGATAAAAATGATAAATAAAACAGGGAATTGCAAGGTGTGGGACCGACCACGGCTAGGGCATGGCCGGTTGGTGGACAAACACTGTGACAGACTGGATTTTATCAGGTTTTGACCAAACTCAAAAGAGTTAGAAATCACAAATATTCACTTGCAGTGTGTTAATAATTTTTTTTTTTTTGTCTTCCTTGATAGTTAAAAATGCAACTGTTTTCTTCACACACGTGTACACTTGGTGGTGTACGTGTCCTATTTTGGGAAAAGAAAATAAAAATGCAACGGGAGAAAAGAAACGGAGCCTCAGATTTCATCTTCCTATTTTTCTCTTTCCCTCTCTCTAATTGAAAACCACAGGAGCAGAACTGAAACTTTTCTTGCATGAGTGAGATTCATAGCCTTGTAGCTATGTTGAGTTAGAAATTGGTTGGCTGGTTTCATGTACTAGATGGGGAGATGCTCTTGTTCTTCAAATTCAAAGATGTTTGAAGAAGTTTCATTATCTTTACTCAACTGAAAAAGTGTTCTTTTTCTTTTTATGAATCAATGGGTACGTGTTATCGCCCTTAACACATATTTGATTTGCTACCTTCTAGAAATTTTTCCTTGAATTGAAATTAATTGTTGTACATAGAGAAATTAGGTTTCATACTAGTTTTGGGGTTTTCATAGAATTGCGTGATTAAACTCCTATTGAAGTGAAACCAAGGCATGGGATGGCTGTATTTTATGTTAATTTCAGGATCTTAAATTTGTAAATTGATAAGTTAGGGAAAAGGTGTTGCTACTATTCTTTACGGAAGGGTAGAAATTTATTGATTAAGCTAAATGTTGATGTTCTACATTTTGATGATAATCAAAACAGCATGCATGTCTATGATTAAGTTTGTAGATCCTTGCTCTCTCTTATATTTTTAATTGTGTGCCTTACCAAGCATAAGTTCCAATAGTGGCTCTAAAATTTGTAGTGCAGGAACTAGTGTGAAGTCTCTAGCACATCGGCTACGATTGCGACTGCATGACAACTTAGTTTAGCAGAAAATGCTAAATGTATGCGCTAGATTTGTAATGTTTCGAATATGGTTAGACATATGTGGTGATTAATTTATTTTTAACTTCTTAAACTTAAGGCATATTTTTAGTAGAATTACTGTATACTAAATAGTGTTTGTGCTTTGAATGAAAGTACTTTTAGAATATCTTTATGGAGATTGGTTTAGAGTCGATTGAATTTGGTTTCGCATTGGCTGAAAAAAAATCATCTAGGAAAAACTATTTTCTCAATCCGTTAAAACAGCTAGAACGGGCTGTTAGTGTCGATCCTTGTGAATGAAATATTATGGCTTCGAGCCCATTTGGTGTTGTGGTAGTGTAGCGAATGGATGGGTTGTTGTTAAACTCAAATTGCAGGGATGGGTTGTTGTTAAACTCAAATTGCAGGTCAAGAAGGATATAGAGGGATCCAAATCTACACACCAAACTCACATTCTGTAGCACTAAATTATGCACATTAAGTGTACGATAATAAGCCTGATAGTATAATACATTTCTTGTATGAATTATATACTTATTTCTTTAACTTATATGTAGGCATACTAAAAATGATGTCCAAAGGAGTTTCAAGCTCGTTTTGGTTGTGGAAAGCGAATGAGAATCTAGCCTTGTCGCTTGCATCCACAATTAGTAGTACAAATGACGTTCTTGTCTAATGATACTGAATTGCAATTTACTTGATTATATTTTTGTGCGTTGGTAGTATGTATTGATCTGCCTAATGCTTGTACGATGCAGGACATTAGAAAAGGGATACATGGTTTAATGGGTTGTCTTTTCCCAAGTGCTAACTGATCCTTATGGTTAGAAATATGAACGTGTTTGTTGTTCATCTTGGGACACTTTTGTCCTTGCTATGCATGTGCTTGCAACATTACGTACCTGATGCTATATCAGGTGGTAGTATAGTCCACTAACTTCTATAAGGAATGAGCTATACATTGATGGATATTTTGGATGTGCATGTGGTCTCATGGTAGTAATGTAGTCCACTAAGTTTGATCCACGTTTTTGTTTTCCCTATATGCGTATATATGCCTGATGCCCATGATTTCCCATGTAATCCATGACTAAGCTCTAGGTACTCCGAGATATTAGATTATATTGATGCTGGATAAATCTTATCACCTACGTACATTTAGTCGTGCTAGAATTAAATGTGTTACTCTCGACGGTGGAACGCGTTATGGACCAGTTCGGTGTTATATATATGATAGTATATTTATTGTTGATCCTAATTTAAATTCTAAAGCACTACTGTTACATCTTATCAATTGATTTTACGTGGGATGAATTTGATCCGAATATCTAAGATCCGTCTATACGGTAGTTAAGATACGTTGTTTGTAGCTTGGGTATCACATTTTTAGTGCTGTGGATACAATGTAGTAAGAATTTTAAATATTCGTAAGCATGTACATGACTTGGTTTGACCTCTTTAAATGTTTTAAACTAGCACCCTTGATTGATTCCACTAATATTTCTTTCTTTATGTAAATCTGATAATTTGTGGTGCAGCGGATACGGACTGAACGGTACTGATGTGCAAGAATGAATGGTAATTTTTGTTTTACTTTTCTCTCAATTCTGGTCCTCGGAATGTCTTCATGGTATTTTAATTATTGGTTTGGGAAGCTTGCTATTGGATAGCTAGTGCGTGGGAAATGCTTGTGTATCTATTCTAGTTAGGGTTTAAGCTACCACCCTCTTTCAAGGAAAATGGTCTCTGTTTGTGATCATTGTTGGTTGAGTCTTGTTGTGCTTCAAGAGTATTATGAGATGCTTATAAAAGAAAATGTTGCTCATTGGATTAGCTATTCAAATCTAGTAGTTAAGTAACATATTAACTGTACATTTAAATTGATGACTTGACGTATTTAGATGTGATGGTTAATGGTAGTGGGAATACCATGGTTTCGTTGGAATTTGCTGGTAAATTACTCTTAGGCAGATATGAATTTTCTAGAGGATTAAGGAATTGGTGTGTGTTTCTATCAATCTTTGTATAAAAGAAACCGTTCGTTTTGCATTTAAAATGAACTAATGAACAACTTTTAAAGTTTCTTTTTGGGTATCACTGGCTTACTCAGGAGTAGTGCTCTGCTCGTAATTTATACTGTATTTGGGCCGAATCAGTTTACTTGATTGCTGATAAGAGATAGTTGCTATTGTGGGTAGTTCATACTATCTAAACTATAATGACGAACTACTACGTGCTTGATCCTTTCGAGCAACTGGGAGAGGGTACGTAGGCAGCCGCTATGCGGTTCAAGACCACTATGCAAGGTTGTTCATCATCATCGAAAGTGTTGGTTGTGTCGCTGGCGTTCATACCATCTATTCGGAGATGATTGCAACTCTAACCGTCTATAAAATGTTTTGGTAAGAGGTAGTTGCGATGAGACTGGGTCGTTCATACTACCTAATAATGAGACGATTGTTGCCTCTTCGAGATATTTCATATCATATGATAAACCATACAGCTCGTGAGACATGAGATGATTATTATCGTTCGAGGTAATTCATATCATCTGCCTCTGCTAGTGAGTTAGGAAATGGTTATTATTGTACGAGGTAACTTATATCACCTGAAAAGGGATGGTTGTTATCCTTTCAAGGCGATTCATACCATCTAGCGAGGAATGGCTACTGCAGAGCAGTTCATACCATCTACTAGGCCACAGTTGGCACCCCCGGGTGAACCGTCTGGATGGTTAGATCGTTAAGCCTAAGTGGCAACCCTTGTCAGGCCCACTGGGGCACCCCACCTACAGGTGGCTACCCGGAAGACCATTGGCACTGGCCGATGGTGGCTGGTATCCAGAACTACCCTAACACTGGCACTGGCCATCCTTCACCTGTATGATACGGTGTGTGTCGTCAGGCCCACTGGGGCACCCCACCACCTCGGTGGCTACCCGAAAGACCATTGGCACTGGCCGATGGTGGATGGTATCTAGAACTACCCTGACAATTCTGACAAATAGATTTCCATTAAAAGAGGTTTCTGTTCAGTAGTCAGACACTGAACCTTGGTGTTCGCTTGGAGATGATTATCACTTGTACAAGGTGATTCATATCATTGGGTGGGTTAGCGATGATATCTACAACTGTACAACAGTTTTGCAGATTCGATGACTCTTGGAATGAAGTAGAGGTTGCCTGCGCAGAAAGCAGTTTGACTTTCGTAAAAATCGAATTGGTCAGAAAAATTTGAAGGTGATTTCTCGAGTGGCGTATCAGAGAGCCGGAGCTTGCCAAGCGGGTGGTAACCCGACCCGCTGGAAGCAAATAAAAAAATTCTCTGATCCGTCACAAACACGGTCCCACACTTGCCCAGTTTTATGTAATTTTATGTACTTCCTCTGATTTGAGGGAAATTCCATGAAACGGGAGAGTTTTATGAAATTAGGGAACTTCCATGAGATGAGAGAGATATAATAATAATAAAATAGGGAATGATGGAGTGTGGGACCGGCAATGGCCAAGGCATGGTCGGCCGGCCAATGGGCATGGAGAGCACTCTTCCCAATTTTATGTAATTTTCATAAAATCAGAGAGATTTGTTAAAATCAAGGTATTTTGTTGGAATCAGGGAGTTTTCATGGAATCAGGAAACTAAAACAACAAATAATAATAAAATAATAGGCGTGTGGGACCGGCTAGAGCCCGGTCCCACGAGTTTTCCTAATTTTATAATAATTTTCATGATTTTAGAGAAAATTCATAAAATTAGGGAATTTTCATGGTTTTAGGGAAAATTCATAAAATCAAGGAATTTTCATAATTTGAGAGAAATAATAAAATAATGGGGATGTGAGGTGTGAGACCGGCCACGGCTAGGGCATGGCCGGCCGGCTTGTGCCCGGTCCAACGAGTTTTCCTAATTTTATAATAATTTTCATGATTTTAGAGAAAATTCATAAAATTAGGGAATTTTCATGGTTTTAAGGAAAATTCATAAAATCAAGGAATTTTCATAATTTGAGAGAAATAATAAAATAATAGGGACGTGAGGTGTGGGACTGGCCACGGCTAGGGCATGGCCGGCCGGCTGGTGCTCGGTCGCACGACACCTTTCCCTAATTTTATTATATCTTTGATAAAATCATGAGATTAGAGAATTTCCTTGAAACGAAGGAGATTAGCTCGAACGAGAGAATTTTCACGAGATCGGGGAAAAATAATTAAATATGACAAAATATAAAATTGGGCGCGGGACTGGTCACGGCATGACCGGCCAACTGATGTGCCCAGTCCCCTGGCACCTTTGCTAATATTTTATTATTATTATTTTTCCTTCCTATTTTGCATAGGTTCATCGTTCATTCATATTTTTGAAATGCTCGTTTGCGCATTCAAATGATGGTCTGTGCATTATTGTTAAGTACACTTGTACAATTTTAGTCAGGGCTTATTCGATGCTCAGATGCCTGTCTCGTTGAATATTTATCACTAACCCGTGGAATTCTGCTGGGAAGAACCACGAATTGAAGTGACGAAATATAACGAAGAATCGTTGAATATTGCTAGATATTCAGGCGATTATAAATAATTAATTGATGGCTCTATACTAGCAGGGCTTCCTATCTAGGAGCATTAATTATCTGAGGGTCGAGCAATATGAACTTGCTGGAGTGCCATATTCCTCTTGTATAGTCAGGGAAAACATGGTTGCATCCTGAAGACGTTATTGCTCTATACTAGCAGACATGTTGTCTAGGAGCCATCCAATCTTGCGATTCTATACAGTATGAGATGCGCCGTGGTCTCAGCTGGGAGACTACACATCTACATCTTTCTCGAGAGACTTTCGATCGAGGTTTTATGGCATGAGCTTTCACGCTTAGAGACATGAGTCTCAATACTCATCGATTGCCGAATTCGGAGTAATTATCAAATTGCTCAAGATTCATGAGATGTGCCGTGGCCTCAGCTGGGAGACTACACATCTACATATACTCTGAGAGACAGCCTTTTCAGTCAGAGATTTATGGCATGAGCTTTCATGCTTTAATGAGAGACTTGGGCCTTAATACTCATCCGATTGGCGGATACGGAGTATAGTTTTACAATTTTACCCTTTGTCGAAAATCCACCATCTACACTAAGACATTTATATATTAAGGAATGCAATCCTTGCAAACCGTGGCTATAATGTTCATGAATCGATTCGAGTGAATCAAAACTGTTTTTGTTCCGATTGTGTCTTGTATACTTCTATGAGATCTAAGCAATTGAACAACTCTCTAACTAGTTCATTTGAGTCATTTGAACTAGTTGTGGTAAAGAATAATAAGGTTGATATGAAAGTGCTCATATCATATGGCTAACCTATGGTTAACTACCGTTGAACCAACGACTTGTACACGTTTAGGTACGGTTACTCAAACTTAAATGAAGTTACATTTCATGTGTGTATAACAAGCTAAGTTCGATCTAACGGTTGAAAGATATTGGCTTGAATCTTATCAGGTTTTCATCTAACGGTGAATATTGAATGCTTTGTTACCAAGGTAACTTAGATTGCAAACCCTGATTTGAAGACTATATAAAGGAGAACGCTAACAACTGGGACACCTAATCCCCACACCTTCTGTGTGATACTAGTTGTAAGCTAGAGTCGATTCTCCTTTAACCTTAGGTTTCTATCGAGACCCTGTAGGTTAACGACTTAAAGACTTCATTAGGATTGTGAAGCCAGACCCAACTATCTTTTATATAGTTGTGTGATCTGATCTTGCTGTTTCATCGTATTTGAGTACAAATGTAAGGATTGGCTTGAGATTAATTTCTTCGGTAGGCAAGATAGAAAAATAGTCACAAACATCTTCGTCTCATCGTTTGTGATTCCACAATATCTTGTTTCGCTAGTCGATTAAGATTATTGTGAGGTGATTGATATTTTTTAGGCTGTTCTTCGGGAATATAAGTCCGGTATATCAATTGGTTCATGTTCACCTTGATTTATCAAAAGACGGAACAAAACTCGTAGGTATTTCTGTGGGAGACAGATTTATCGATTCCTGTAGACTTTTCTGTGTGATACAGATTTGTTTAATAAAGTCTTCGACTTTGGGTCGTAGCAACTCTTAGTTGAGATCGGTAAGGGAATCAAGTACGTAGTATCCTGTTGGGATCGAGATGTATGGAGCGCTGTGTACCTTGGATCAGTGTGAGATTGATTGGGGTTCAACTACAGTCCAGACCGAAGTTAGCTTGTAGTAGGCTAGTCTCTGTAGCGGCTTAATACAGTGTGTGTTCTAACTGGACTAGGTCTCGGAGTTTTTCTGCATTTGCGGTTTCCTCGTTAACAAAACTTCTGGTGTCTGTGTTATTTCTTTTTCCGCGTTGTATTTTGTTATATAATTGAAATATCACAGGTTGTGCGTTGAATCGATCAATTGGGAAATCCAACCTTTGGTTGTTGATTGAAATTGATTGATCCTTGAACATTGGTCTTTGGTACCGTTCAAGTGATTTCTCTTGTATTCAATTAGACTCGCAGATTTCTATTTGCTTAAGTAAGTATTGAATCGAGAAATTGAGATATAACTCTTTGATATACTTTTTATTAAGATTGAGTCTGACTGTCTAGTTGATTCTCTTAAAAGTATATTGGAGTTTGTCCATACATATTGCTAAGCGAAATATTGGGTGTGGTTGTTAGACCCCCGCTTTTTCAATTGGTATCAGAGCAGGCAAACACGTTTAAAGACCTTATAAGTCTGTGTTTGTAGCCATCTGACTCTATGGACAGAAATTATATCTCCATAAACGTACCACCAGTCTTCGATGGCTCGAACTACTTATGGTGGAAAATCGCTATGCGTGTTTTTTTCAACCTCGTGATTTTCCAACATGAGTACGTGTTGTTAATGGCTATGATCCTCCGGTTAATACAGAATGCGATGTATCCATACCTAAGGATATTGGTAGATATAGTCCAGAAGAAATACTTGCTGCAAAGCAAAATTCTGACGGCTTAAATGCTATTATACATGCCATTACCCCAGATCTTCAGCATCATGTGACTACATGCAAAAAGTCTAAAGAAGCCTGGGATATCTTGGAAACCGTATTTGAAGGGAATACCTGTGAAAAAGAAGCTAGGATTCAAAACCTAAATTCTGATTGGGAAAACCTTCGTATGGCAGATGAAGAATCATTTGATGAGTTTAATCACAAAGTGTCTGAAGTTGTTAATGCATCTTTTGCATTGGGTAAGACTATTCCTGAAAAGGACATTGGGATGAAAATTCTCAGATCGCTACCATCCAGATACGATTATAAGAAGCATGCCATCGTTGAAGGAAATATTCTCGCAATGCTCTCCAGAAATAATCTGGTTGGGAAGTTAAAGATCTTTGATCATGAGCATACGACCAAATCTGGAAAGGATATTGCTTTCAAAGCACAAAAGAACACCAAATTACTTGATAAAATTAAAGGTGTCTGCATCTCTGAAGATGATCTTTCTGAGGCTGATTCATCAGATGAAGATCTTGACAAGTCAGTCTCGATGATCACAAGACAGTTTAGGGATCTTCTTTTGAAGAGAAGTAAATGGTTTTCCAGAGATAAATCCATGTCATCAGTCAAGCCCCATAATCGTGTTCCTCCTAAAAATAGGGAATGATGGAACTGATGACAAGGATATGGCTCAGTGCTTTAAGTGTAAAGGTTTTGGTCATTTTGCAAATGAGTGTCAAAATCGTAAAAAATACACTGGAACAAAGGTCTAGCTGCAACTCTTGATGAAATGACTGACAACTATGATTCTAATGAAGACGAAAAATCAAGTGTTGCGCTTCTTTGTGAAAATATTGATTTTGATAATTGTAGGAATACATATATCAATCTCGATATTCTTTCAGAAAAGAACTCAACCAATCTGGAAGAAAAATTGACCTTTCCGTTGGAAACTCTCCGTCTAATGTTTCAGGTTCCACTATGTGTCTAGCATCTTGCACATCTCAGATGCCTGATTTATATTCAAGATTTACATGCTCGTATTGTTCACTCAAAGGTCATGAACTGTCAAAGTGTTACAAGTAAAAACACAAATTGAGACATGTCAACAAACTTCAACGAAGAGCGAATCGATTAGCAAACAAACTCAAACTTGCTCAAAAGACAGCTGGGGTATGTACGATTTTATCTTCGTCAAAGAAGTTAGTTTCCAAGGATAAAACAAGACCATTAGAAAGAAGTTCATGGTCTAAACGTTATGAGAAACAGATTTCTATGAATTCCGAACGAAAAGGATATGGTGGACAGATTATTGTTCACCCCAGCACAAATTAGATTGTGTTGGCTTGTGCATCTTGTCTCATGTGCCTGATCCAAAGAGATAAGATGATTGCACATCTCAGGCTCTAGAAAAAGGAAAAAATGTTTGTTTTGTTTTTTTTCTCTCTCTTTGCTTTTGCTCTGAAAGCATTGATTCGTCAGGAATTCATGCCACTTTTCGTATCTAAATGATAGTGGAAAAGTATTCTCTGTCTTTTAATAAAAAAAGGTTATTCTCGACAATTCTACCCTTTTTAGGGTTATGAGTTATGCGTGAACGAACCTATGTTTAAAGGTTTCGTAACCCTACATCCCTTTTTCCATCTCTAAAACTCTTTTTAAACTTAATACTGCTTGTTGAGTCTTGTGATTCTCTCACAAACCTGGTAGCATATGGATACTCCAAGGATTATGTCTTCTGATAGAAAAGATGTTAATATGATTGTTAAGCCATCAATCATGAAGGAAAAAGAAAGATCTCCAATACCTCCAACTTTGAAAATAAAAATAAGGAATGTGAGAAAGCCAAGAGCGGTTCCTTCAAATTCTCAGAAGTTTTCTGATATTCTTGAAGAGTTGAAGGATACAAGGAAGGAGATTCAACAAATAAAGGCTTTTGTGTTTAAGACTCTTGAGATTCAGAAGGCTCTGGTTCGACATCAGTCAAGAAGGTTCGTTGATATCAACTCCTACCTTCATGAACCTTATGTCCCAATGGTCGTTGATGACAAGGAGTTCGGGACGATAAAGAATTTTTTAAAGGTCTTAATGTCTAGGAAACTTCTTTGAGAATTTTATTCTTGTATTTTTTAGAAGGATTACTAGGTTTGGAATAGCCATTATTGTGATTACACATAGCTATGTCCAACGTTTTCATCTTCATTATTTTTAGATTTATTTACCTAAATTCTAAAGTTGTTTGGAAGATGATTTTGCAGTTAATCCTTATGGTTTTATATATTGCAATTTTTTATGGGATATGTGTGTTTGCGTCCGTGAACTATGATTGTCCCATACGTGGTCAAAAGTTAAGCCTTTCGTATGTCGATATGCATGTATTGATAAAGGATTGAATGAACTTTTGACAAAACAAAAGATAAGCCTATTGTATGTCAATATGCAAATATTGATGGAAGATATGATGAGCTTTTGTTTACAAAGATTATGTCTATTATATGTCATTGTGCAAATGGTGATGAGAAATAGAATGAATCTTTGTCAATTCCACTGTATTGATCTTCCCTGATCCATATTTTTATGTATGTACTGAGCGGCTCCGTAAGTTCTCTTATGTTGAGCATATCCGATTAAATTAATCATGGGTTCTCTTGTGGTTAATTTAATTGAGTTTTTGGATACAAATTCATACTCTTATGTGATTCGTTAGTGTCCAAAGAAATCCTTCTTTTTTGTGAAAGTAAGGTCGCTCTTGTTGTTCTCTCGAGAATGACATTTTATGGGGAGAGTTCTTAATTGAACTTGTGCTTAATTGCCAAATCTTTGTGGGGAGTGCGGATGTGGAATATTACAGGGGTTATCTTGTATCTTTATAAACTCCTTGATGAAAGCATTTAGCTTCGGCTATATGATTGCATCTAAAAAAGTTGATATGTACTTTATTTTGGTCATGAAGTGTCTCTATGGAAATTTCATGAGGATCCCACTAGTTTTCGTACCTTTGCCAATTTTATTGACAAAAAGGGGGAGAATTAATGTGTAGTTCGCACTACAAATACATATGGTTTTCGGATCATTATGTAAGGGGGAGTGATTTTCATGTGAGATAAAGTATTGACTAAGGGGGAGTGATACATATCACCATAGTATTGCTGTCAAAGTTGTGATGCAATTGAACTTTGATATTGTTAGAGCATAGCTCGGTTGAACCCACCAAGCGTTGGTATGTCAAGTTTGGTTGTCATATTTTAGTGAACCAAAACTCATTTAAAAGAGTCGCTTGATTATGTACTAGAGTCAACTTCGTATAGGTTATCTTGAAAGTATTAGGATATGAGTTACGAGTATTACGAAGACTTGAAGAAGTAAGGAGCTACAACGACAACATCATCCTTCCACTTGCGGTTAGTGATATTTGACTTGAACTGTTTCATTCCCTAACGTATCTTTCAAGTCGTGCATATTGAAAATATAATCGCTAAGCATGAATGATTACACTCTAGTTAGACGTGGTATTAAGGAATACAATACGAAGTATAACACTTATCTTTTGAACTTCGTATATAAGACATCAACATAATCGCTTGAATGCTATTGTGATTATGTATGGGTATGAGGTGAAGATTTCATCCTAAGAAACAATGTTTTACATTAGTTTAAAGGAAGTAAATTCATGAATTTGTTTCGTGAATCAAAAGGGAAATCACTAGGCTTATTGGTATTGTGATTCATTGCATATCTTTTGAACTACCAATATGTGTGATTAGTATAACCGCTCATGACTTGTTTATGTTCTTGGTAAAACTATTCACAAGGCCTGACTTTTGTATTGGTATGACTTTTATTAGTAAAACCGATCTTAAGTAATCACCTGAGATGGTATGATCGATTTAGTGTTATTGATATGACCAACTCTAGGCAAAGGGGAACCGATCCTATGAATAGGTGCAACCGATCACAAAAGGCTTAATCGATCCTTGTAAGAGGTGCAACACGTTTTATTAGATGGGGAACCGATCTTTGTAAGGCTAATCGATCCTATGAAAATGTACGCAACAAGTTTTTAGTGAAAGGGGAACCGATCATATGGACATGTGCAGCAAATACAAGTAGTTACCATAAGTATGTGGGGAACCGATCCTAGTACCTAGTCAACCGAATTTTCGGAAAGCTAGCGTGACTATGCACAGTACTCACATGGAGGTAGAACCGAAACTTGTTTTGGTAGAACTGTGAAACCCATGATTTGTGATTGAGTGTTTTTAATCAATCACATAGTTCTTGAAAGTCAGATGAACCAATTCTAAACTCGTTTGGAAGTGTGGCCAATCAGTTTCAAGATTGTAAGTATGAAATAGGACTTACAAAGTAAAGATGTCTGATACTTTGAACATGTGCGAACGCTTATCTTTTATTGTTCAAAGATATTCCTTCATAGCTTAAGAAAATCCCGGATCAAAAAATAAGTTGAGAATCTTTTAATTAAGGTTTTTAATTTTATTTTTGGAAAATGAAAATTGGTAATGTGCATTTACTAATTGGAGATTTTCTAAGCGATTTTCGGTCAATGTTTGGACAAAGCATTTCCAGGAATTATGGAAACCGAATCTGGAATATATTGCATATCTTGAGAATATTTTTGGTTTTGGAAATTCCTTGGTGTCCAAACTTCCTTGGTCTATAAATATCAAAGTTTGCATTTCTAGCAAACTAATCCTCAGAGCCAGAAAAACTACCTAGTTGTGTTATTACTGGTGGAGCCGCCTATTCGGAGAGGAAAGTAACCTAATTAGGCGAAATCTCTTACTACCGCTCGGTTTAAAGACTTCTTTGGGATTGAGAAGCTCTATTAGTACCGTTGGTGGGAAACTAGATAATTGCGGTTTATCATTAGTTTTGGATTGATTTGATTGACTAACGGTTGTTGAACTTTGATTGCACTTAGTTTGTTTATGCTTGAGAATCTTCTCTTCTGATATAAGATTCACTCAAACTAGATCGAAGTTTCGATTTTGGGATCTTTAGACTATTTGTAGATCTAAAGACGTCTTGTGATAATCCATTGTTAACACACTCCGTTCTGTGCGTGATTAATCACAAGAGATTCAAGTTGATTGTGTGAAGGTGTTTGTTGAAGATCTAAGAAAATTTGAAAACAAAGAAGACTTTGAAGATTTCTGATTTGAGTTCATAATCTTTGGTGTGCACAATACTTGTTTCGGTTAAAGAGGATCCAACTATAATCAATTTATCCTTGTGGTAGATTGGAGTGATTAGTTGAGTAGATCGGCATCAATACGTTTCTTTGTGATTCAAAGTATTGATTGCAAAATCTAGACGATTACTTCGGTAGTTGTTAGTAGATAGATCTAAGGACCTGACAAAGGAGTTTAATGGTATAAACAGAAGAGTCTTTTGTCGAACTCACATCACTAGGTTGAAAAGAGTTAATACCAAACAGATTTGTTGTTCCTTTACTTTTTGGAATACGAACCAAAGGAATTGTTCTAAGTACGTGACTTATTACAAGTTGGAGGCGTGGGAATACAGACAGAACTAAATGAACTATAGGTTTAGTTGCTTGGTCTCAACTATACGATGTTGGTTTGATTTTGTATAGCGGCTTAATCCTGAGAGTATTCAATTCTGGACAAGGTCCCGGGGTTTTTATGCATTTGCGGTTCCCTCGTTAACAAAATCTTGTTGTGTCTTTTACTTTTCTATTTCCGCAATTATAATTGTTTTTATTATAATTAGAAGTAAAATACACAAACGTTAATTCCTATTTACTTGATAGTAATCCTATTGTGTTTGGTTAAGTCCAAACCTCTTATCAAGTAAACATACGTCGTTGTTGTATTGTCTCAATCTCTTATCCATAGACGATCACACGAAGTGTGAACCGATTAGTTGTATTGTCTCGACTCAGTCCATAGACAATCATTTTCGGAGAAAGGACTTATAGGTGGAAAAGTTTTAGATTGAGGTATATTTAGGTACCCTTGAATTTTCAATTGGTATCAGAGCGGGCAAACACGAAAAGATCTAACAATCTGTGTTTGATGCGATCGAACCTATAAGACATGAGTCAAAGTAAAGTTAAGCGAGAGCAAAAACTAAAGAAAGACTTAGTTAACGTGTCACAAGATATGTGCTTAAAAGGAGATAGTTCTTCAATTTCAGGTTGCTCAATTGATGATGTCTCTAACGACATATCTTTGAGTTCTATACTTGAGATTTCTGATGAAAGATCAAGTGTAAAACATCTGAACTAAAGGAATTGAGCAAACAATTTCTTATTTGTTCTAATGATATTCTTTCATCACTTGAAAGAGAACGAGATTTAACTTTAAAGTTTGAAAATCTCGATGAAGAGCATAACTTGCTGAAATAAAAATACTCACAACAATTGCAGAGTCTTAAAGATAAAGTAAGTGTTGGTTTCTCTCTTTTTAAAGAGAAAGAAGGAGAATATCTCTCACGAGAAAAACGCCTTGAGGCTGATCTAGCCGGTGCTCTTGATAAAATCAAGACGTTGGAAGAAGAAAATTTGGAACTGAAAAATCCAATGAAAGCTCAAACAAGTTAACCTCAATGTTAGAAGCAAGTAGAAACGATGCGTGTCGTAACCACAACAAATTAATTAATATTTTTCCACCTAATTAACAAGTAATATAGTGGTAGTTAAGTTCGTTCCCACGAGGAGCAAGAGGTTTTAGTTGTCTTAATTGTCACAAAATGGGGGGTATATAAAGCAAAGAATATAAACAAAGCAATTCAAAGATAAAGTTGAAATCAATAAGAGAGACAAGATCAAGGAATCCTTCTTCGTTGCAAAACAATGATTCAAATTATGTTCTTTTCTACTTGTTATTAGTCACAGATTATCACCAACCGTAGGTAAAGCAGCTAGATCAGTGCTAAACCCCTAAATCCCTTGTATCATGGATACGGAAGTTCTCGACTACCGGATTCTATTTACCAAACCACCTAGTAGTAGATCACTCAAGATGTAATTTAAATAAACGCATTAAGATTTATGAACTTATTAGGTTGATATTAGTAGTTAGACTCTTAGATCAAGGTCTACTTGCTAACGTTGTTTTCACACACAATTGCTCCACGGAATCCCTCCGCAAGGTCTCGTGTTTGCTACTTATGTAAAGAGTCAAGAAACGATTACTTATCCCCTAACTTTCACTAGCTTTAGATCAAATTAACAAATCAATTTAGCGTGCACTCTAAACCATCTATCAATCAACCATGAATGTATAAACATTCCTATTAGTAAAAAAAAACGATAACCATGTGAAAAAATTCAAGATAGAATTGAAAACAAAACTCAAATCATATATTAAGAACTAGGAATTCATCCTCAATCAATAAGAAAATTAGCTACTCATGTTTTTGAAATTCACACAAATAATAATTAAAAGGAGAATTTTTAAAGTTCACACAAATAATTAAAAGAAGAATTTTGAAAAGCAAGCAAAAACACAAGTGTTGTGTGTGTAGAGAGGTGTGTAGAGAGATGTGTGTAAAAGATGATGAGAAGTGTGTAGAGAACTTCTCTATTTATAGGCTTCAATATTCTCCAAATCTTCCAAGGAATAGAACCCTTTCCTTTAGCAATTCAATTTCCAAGTCCAAGCCTTTCTCAAATCTTCCATCTTCTCTTTCCAAATTTGAACCCAATTCCACAAACCCATGAGTTTAGATGATTCTAGAGAATTCTTCACAAATTTTCATCCAATTTCCAAATCTAAGTCTTCACACCCATGAGAGGAATCCACACAAAATTCTGTATTTTTTGTCGCCTGAAAAATCCTGGTATCACCGGAATCCGTCCGGAAAAGTCACCGGAATAGTGCCGCCGGTCATCTGGATTCTCTTCTCTGATAACGGAATATTCCGTTACGATAAATCAAAGTTAACGCACAAATCACCAAACCGTCAGTCAATGGGTCAAAGGGAAGGGAAGTCAGCCATCGAGTCACCGATTCGAGGTGTTTTACTCGCCTTACTCACGAGTTGGATCGGTCATCGTTGAGTTGAATCGTCGGCATTAAAACCCGGCGAGTCTCGACCGAATTTTCGGGATTTCCTGTGCCACATTCAGCCGTTTCTTTTCTTCACTGTTAAGAATCCTAACATACATCTAGTTCTCCATTCATTCAACCCAATTGTTGTAGTTCATTCAATAGCACCAACATCTTCTTTTGAGATCAATTTCAACCTAAGCATCATCAGCTTCTTCATACCATTTCCCCGTAATTCATGGTTTAACAAACATCTTCATTTCACCTTCATTCTTCGCCTAATTCATCAAACCCATCTCTATGTCTCGCTTCAGACATTACCAACATTAATGATGCCTAGTAATGTGAGCTACATATTTAACCCATCAATCTAGTACCACCACCTTCAATCGCAGACTAACTCATCCTTTCAACTATGTGGTGGATGAACAACTCAATTTAATCAAGGAGTTTAATCTTTCTCAATTTTCGATCGAACCTTACCAATTACGGCAGAAACCCATACCAATCTCAATCCACCAAATACAACCTCAAAACAATGAAAATCTTCTCCGATTCTGTTGCCTCCATCTAACCCAGTTTCATAATAGCAGTGATCGGTTGTCACCCGGTCAAAAATAATTTCACTTTCTTACTTCCTAAAATAAAAGTAGTATGCAATAAGAAAGAGTTCGTATCCATAAGAGAGGCTTATGTTGTTATGCAAATTTTCATTTCTTAGTAACCAAAGGGGGATGTTTTGATTTTTAAAGCAATACAAATAAATTGAAAGCAAAGTAATAATAAAATTTATCAATAAGGAGAAAGTATTGGTCACGGGATAGTTTCATTCACAAACTCGAATTATCAACAATGACTAGAATTGAAATTTTAATCTCACATTTACTAAAAGTCCTAGGATACCTTGATCGCAAGAGTATCCCGCTAATTCCCTGATTTCATCACAACCACATTAAAAGATGCATATGTGAATTCTTCCTAGAAAGCAACCTAAAGTGTAAAAGCACAATTAAGTTTAACTCCCTAAAAGCAATAAGTTTTCTGGAATAAGACTAATCAAGGCAACCAAAATGTGTAAAAGCACTAATTCGATTTAACCCAAGTTATAATTCATATGTGACTAGTAGGATATATCACTACAAGCACTACCCACATTTATGCTACTCAAAATCGTGGATAGACAACGTTTTTCAGATTGAAAACCCTAATATAGCTCTAGATATGAAAGTAGATCTGATTGATTCTGACTCAACCAAACAAACTATCAAATCAGATATCAATATTAACAATGAATCAAAAACAATAAACTTGAGACAAAACTAATTCATTGAATCAAAACTTATTTGTGAAATCCACTTATTATCCCATAACCAATAATAGGTATTTAGTTACTCATAGTATTTTGATTCAACATAATTATTATCAAAAATAAGATGAAGAACATAAAAATAAATGAAAGCAAACCCTAGGCGTAGTTCTCTGCAAAAAGCTCCCCTAGAAAAATACGTGATAATAAAAGAATAGAAACTCCTTCTTCTTATAGCCTTCACACTTTCCAAAATTAGGTCTTCAAAGTCCATCACCAAAAAGTCCACCAAGCCCATGAACCATGTGTGAGAAACCCATGTGAAAATACATGCCCCAAAATCGGCCGCCTGAAAGTCTGGGATTGTGGCCGAAATCGGCCGGAAAGTCGCCGGAAGTCGGCTCCGGTGACCCGGCAAAGTCCGCCGGTCACCGGTCAACGAGTTGAATCGGGTCGGGTCAATCTGGTCGGGCGATCGGGCGAGTCAACTCAGGTCGACCGAGTTGTGTGAGTCGGGCATTGGTCGGCACCGACTCAACTCAGCTGATTGAATGAGTTGCCAGGCCATAAAGTCACATTGACTGGCCAAAAATGATGATGCACAATCCTGGTGCTTCACTGAATCCAGCCATGACGGCCTGCAGACCTGCAATTTCAATACTGTCATCTCCCTGGCAACAAACCCATTCAATCAACAGCTCATTGAGCTCAACATGCCCAAACTCCATCAATACCTCCTGCAACTTCAGCTCTTCCTCAATGGCAGCACCAGTTCAGGCCATCTGGCTCTTCCCTGCACATTCCATGTCATAAACAGATCACCACCAACAGCTTGCCTGCAAAGAGCTTTGAACACCATACACTGCATCATAATTCCCAGGCCTGACTCAACCTGCCATAATGCCATAACACCAGCCCAGAACCCAGACTTTGAATCATCACAGCACTGTCTTATCCTGCAAGCCCTGCCATCACCTGGCCTTGGCTGCAACTCCAGCTGCACATGCTCTTTATCACTCCATTCACCTCAACAGCTGCAAAACCCGTTCAGCTCCATCTCTTGCCTCAACTGCAGCTCCATTTCCCCTGGACTAATCTAGCCCCAGCTCTAGCTCAGCTTAGTGCCTCCAACAATTCCATTGTAGCCCTGTAACTCCCATAAATTAAGCCTTCATTCATCTCACTACAGTTCAAAACTGCAATGCATCTTCCCCTGCATAATCAATGACCACAGCTTCTTCTCAGTTCACCAGGCCTTAATACCACCAGCACTTCCACCTCAGTTCATCTTCTCCCTGAGCTCAAATACCTGGTTTAATCACAGCTGAGCTCAATAGGTTCAATCCCATACATTCACAAAGACAAAATCACTCGCCTACAATGCCACCTCCTGCCAGTTCTAGTACCCATCTGCTGTGCCACTACTAACCCCGCAATACCCATTTACTTCCTTCTACTCAAAAGACAAGCAGAACAAAGTGACACAATCTCTCCAATTCACTGTGCAATCCCTAAATTATCAAAACCCATTCATCATCGCATCATTTTCTCCTCTTTTTCCTGTAACTCAACAAATTATGCCATCTCAGCCGCACACAACAAAGACCATCTTCAAACACCCGAGTCTTTAACATTCACTTGAACAACATCCTCACTTCAGGCTAGCAATTCAGTGGTTCAATCCCGACCGCTTTGGAACTTTAAACCTATTTTTCTCCGCCATACCACCAAGCTCGGGGTTGCTATTTCACCTCCAATTTCTAAGCTCCTTGGTCTAACTGTGTCAATTCACCATAGACCCATGGCTCTCCTCATGTCACCAGAGCAACCCATTCCTTCCCCATCCGAAAGCCGTTCATTGGAAGTGTATCATCTTCACTGATAAATTTCACATTAATATTGAAAGCAACAGCTCCAACAGTATCTTCTTAATCATCAATGTCAAACCCGCATTACTAATCATCACTGGAATCGAAGTCAATAGATTCAACCTCCCTCTCATTTCCAGATCTGCTAACCCTTGAGTCCCATCGCCGATTCAATGATGGCAACAATTGCAAAGTTGCCCTTCTCGATTTCTTGAATTAATGGCAGTAACAGCTTCTTTCTCACCATTTTTCTTCTCTATTTCTTCACCAGGAGCTCATCTACCAGACTCAAATCGATTTGCACTCAACACCATTAATAGCCACAGCTTTTCTTTCTCTCAACTTCATTTCAATTCTTCATCTTCTCAATTAGAATTTCTCTCGATCCATGGCTGCGACAAAGAGCCTCTCCAAGTTCAATCACACGTAAAACCCTAGCAGCCACACTTCTGTGTTATTACTCGAATGATTGAGAAATGAATTCTCATCTGAATTCTATGTTGTGTAAGAAGTGAACTTGATATTGGCACCCAGTATGTATAAGGGCCACCTCCAATTACTTTGGCCTGTCGGTTCCAGGTAACCGACAGCCTAATTCTCTATCCAATTATCAGTTTTAGACAACTAACAATTCATTCGTCCGCTCCCTCGCCGCGTCTCAGCCTGCTCCACATATAGCTTGCCTGTGAATTGACCTCCTCGCTCCATTTAGCTCAAATTGAACGTTTTCTCCTTGTTTAACTCCGAATGACTCCAAAGTACCTAATAACTCAAATTCAAACATAAGATACATAATTCACACGAAAAATAGCAAAGAAAGCATAAACTCTATATAGTAAATACGGTGTATTCTACACCTATCAGATTCCCCCACACTTAGACTTTGCTTGTCCTCGAGCAAATCAAACAAAACAATAAAAATACAACAACTCCGTGTCGTCGAGGCTACGGTCACTTTTAGCATAAATAACAAGCCTTTAAACCCCTAGGTGTCCCTAGTGGACGAGTTATAGTCTCGTCAAGGTTTACTAGAGATATACCTACAAAACCTATATTTCAAACTCCGTCTATTCGTGACAAATCAATGAATGAATCCAAATTGACTACAGGAGGAGGTACCTTGCAAATTCAATTCAATTATTAGTAAATAAACTCTAATTAGATAGTCGAACAAGCCACAATACTCGGAAACTAACAACCACAATCACAATGAAAAGATTAAGAAGATGGATAAAGATGTAGATGTTGGCGGATATTCACAAGTGTTCGATGTTTCCCATATCTGTCTGAAGGTCACTGCTAAGATGAACCTAATCCTATTGGATTGAGCTACATAGTGCTGAATGCTACATCAACTCACTGGCATATACAAGGGAACCAAAAGTGACTTTATTCAACACAATAATAATTTCTTCTTTTTTTTTTTTATAAGATTGGATCAAACTGGATCCAATTTTTTTTTTAGACGGCATGATTAGATCTTTTGGATCCAAGCGCATGCTTCTTGTCGCAAGTACATGATAGTTGCCTTGATCCCCGCATTCCACGCTTGTTTAGGCGACGGAGACAGGGACTACGTTTCACACATACTGCTATTCCCAAGTGTCATTCTTTATTCCGTTTGGTCTAATTGGTCGGTCTCTTATTTTTTTTTTATTTTTTTTTTTTTTTATTTTTTTTTTATTTTTTTTTAAAACATTGTTTTTTTCTTCTTTTTCTAGCAACTCAATCACTCTAATCATCCTAGCAGCAATAACAACTCGATTTTTAGTGACCCACCAAAGCACTTAGAGAACAATAGATAAACATGGAAAAATAAAAATAGCATGTGATATGGTGATATTCCGAGATATGGTAACAACTATCATGGTATTTATGATTCATGAGCTATGTTCGTCCCTTTTAGTTAATTGGTTCCTCAACTCCTGCAATCAACATGGTTCCATCCACTAATTGTGTCATCCTAAAGGCATAAGTTTCTAGATTTCGGAGTTCAAAAAGCACAAATTTTTTCTTGTTTTTTTTTTTCTATTTTTCTGATTTTTTTTTTTTTTTTTTCATGGCATAAAACTACTAAACGCATAAAACAAACTATACAAACATATAAATGCTCCCCCACACTTAAACTTTACATTGTCCTCAATGTAAAATTGAATCATCCAAAGAAGGTTCAAGGTGGGAAATTCCGCAAATGATATGCAAAAACAAGAAAAGAAAGATAAAATGCTTAAAAATAAAAAGATAAAGGGAAAGATACAAAACCGGTGGGTTGCCTCCCACTTAGCGCTTGGTTTAAAGTCACCGACTATCTCCTTGCTTGCAAAGCTTTAGCTAGGGTCCCATGCGTTATGGACACCCGAATGAACATCACTTGATACCGCATGACTTCAAACATGTTGAAGCGAATTATCTCCTCATCAAACTTCATAGTGAGTATTCCCGCGTCCACATCAATGACGGTTTTAGCCGTCTTCATGAAAGGTCTCCCAAGCAAAGCAGGGTATGGACACATCCGAACCATCATCCATTTCTAGAACACAAAAATCACTGGAAAAACTAGTTGGTTCACCCGCACAAGGACATCCTCAATAATACCCCTAGGGTAGACATTAGAACGATCCGCAAGTTCAGCACAATATTAGTTGGTTTCAAGGGACCCAACTTTAAAGACTTATAAATAGATGCTGGCATGATATTCACGGATGCTCCTAAGTCAAGCATAGCCTTACCAATCTTTGTGTTACCAATCTCTACGGGTATAGTGAAACTACCCGGATCCTTGCATTTGGGTGGGAGTTTCTTTTGCAAGACCGCCAAGCGTTTTTCCCCCACACTCATAACCTCATTACGGTTAGCTTTTTCTTCTTGGTACACAAGTCCTTCAAAACCTTCGCATATTTGGGAACTTGCTTGATAACATCAATGAGTGGAATGTTTACATGAAGCTTCTTGAAGATATCTAAAATCTCCTTTTCTAATTCCTCCTTCTTAGAACTTGCAAATCTGCGAGGAAAAGGCATAGGAGGAACATAAGTAGAAATAGGAGTTTTAGAGTTGGAATTAGGTACCTCTAAGTTTGGGGAAAATCAGCATTCTTTTCCTCCAAAACAGGTTCCTTTTGGGTCTCCATATCACCCACATCAACAATTTCAGGTTGCACAAGTTGTGTACCGCTTCTCAATGTAATAGCACTAACATTCTCTCTTGGGTTGATAGGTTGAGACGGAAGTCTCCCACTTTTTTGTGCCTTCAAATTGTTGATATCAATCGCCATGGAAGCCACTTGAGTCCTGCAAATCCTTGATAGCACTCTTAGTTTCTTGTTGGCTTTCTTTTGAACATGGTCGAAATACCTTGCATCATTGCTTTAAGCTTTTCATCGATGTCGTAACCTTGGTTTTGCATTGGTTGTTGTTATTCTGAAATGGTTGTTGTTGTGGTTGAAACCCGCTGGACGGTTGAAAGTAGGTTGTGAAACCGCACCTTGATTGTTGGCATAGCTAAAGTTGGGATGATCTCTCCATCCCGGGATTGTACGTGTTTGAGTACGGATCATACCGTCTTTGCTGATTTGGAAAGACCGCATTAGCTTGCTCCAACCCTTCACCATGTGAAGGTAAAATAACCGCAGCCATCCTTTGCATCATGTGCTCCATGTTATCCATCCTTTGCTCACGGTGTGATGCTAATGAATCATTAACTTCATGCACTTGCCTAACCATTGGTTCACCTCTTGTGTAGAATTGTCATGAGTTTGCAGCCATGCTTTCAATCAAATCAGTAGCTTGGGCCACCGTCTTGTTCACGAGAGCACCACCACCGCAGTCTAGAAGATATCTATCACTTGATTGAAGACCTTCGAGAAGTATTGGATTATCATAGCATCACTAACTTGATGGTGTGGACAGCTTGCAACCAATCTCTTGTACCTCTCCCAACATTCATACAATGATTCTCCAACATGTTGCTTTATTCCACAAATCTCTTTGCGAATTTGAGTGGCCTTAGACGCAGAAAATACCTCTCTAGAAAGAGTTTCTTCAAACCGCTCCATGTAGTGACACTCCTGTGTGGCAAACAATACAACCAATCCTTAGCGCTGTCCACCATAGAAAATGGAAAAACTTTCATCATTGCACCATCGACTTCAGTCCCCGCTGGAAGCATAGCCTTGACAATGGTATGGAACTCCATGAGATGCTTGTTAGGGTCCTCATTCGCCATACCATGAAACTTTGGCGACTCTCTAACACCCCGGCTTGATCTCGTAAAGTGGAGTTTGTTTGGATACACCATTGTTGTGCATCAAGCCTATGAGAAGCCAAATCCTTGAGTGTACGGTTCGCATTGTCACCCATTGCTTCTTCCTCTTCAATTAGTGGTTCTCCTACGAATGGAACCTCTTCTTCCTCTTCTCGATGAAGAGTTTCGTGTTCTACTTCCAAGACTTGTTCTTCCGTTGTGTCTTGCCTTGGTTGGAGTATTGTGCCTCTTCGAGTAGCTATCCCGCACCTTTGATAATTCCAATCTTTGGAAGCCAGGGATTAGTACCTGAAAAACAATTCTCGCAAATAAGTGAGAAACAAGACAATAAACGAAAAGCAAGTATAAAAGCAAAAATTGTAAAAAGAAACTAAAAACTTAATAACGAGCCGTATGCCTCCCCGGCAGCGGCGCCAAAATTTGATCGGTTGTCACCCTATCAAAAATAATTTCACTTTCTTACTTCCTAAAATAAAAGTAGTATGCAATAAGAAAGAGTTCGATCCACAGAGAGGCTTATGTTGTTATGCAAATTTTCGTTTCTTAGTAACCAAAGGGGGATGTTTTGATTTTTAAAGCAATACAAATAAATTGAAAGCAAAGTAATAATAAAATTTATCAATAAGGAGAAAGTATTGGTCATTGGATAGTTTCATTCACAAACTCGAATTATCAACAATGACTAGAATTGAAATTTTAATCTCACATTTACTAAAAGTCCTAGGATACCTTGATCGCAAGAGTATCCCGCTAATTCCCTGATTTCATCACAACCACATTAAAAGATGCATATGTGAATTCTTCCTAGAAAGCAACCTAAAGTGTAAAAGCACAATTAAGTTTAACTCCCTAAAAGCAATAAGTTTTCTGGAATAAGACTAATCAAGGCAACCAAAATGTGTAAAAGCACTAATTCGATTTAACCCAAGTTATAATTCATATGTGACTAGTAGGATATATCACTACAAGCACTACCCACATTTATGCTACTCAAAATCAGGGATAGACAACGTTTTCGTATTGAAAACCCTAATATAGCTCTAGATATGAAAGTAGATCGGATTGATTCCGGACTCAACCAAACAAACTATCAAATCTTATATCAATATTAACAATGAATCAAAAACAATAAACTTGAGACAAAACTAATTCATTGAATCAAAACTTATTTGTGAAATCCACTTATTATCCCATAACCAATAATAGGTATTTAGTTACTCATAGTATTTTGATTCAACATAATTATTATCAAAAATAAGATGAAGAACATAAAAATAAATGAAAGCAAACCCTAGGCGTAGTTCTCTGCAAAAAGCTCCCCTAGAAAAATACGTGATAATAAAAGAATAGAAACTCCTTCTTCTTATAGCCTTCACACTTTCCAAAATTAGGTCTTCAAAGTCCATCACCAAAAAGTCCACCAAGCCCATGAACCATGTGTGAGAAACCCATGTGAAAATATATGCCCCAAAATGTGGTCGCCGGAAGTCTGGGATTGTGGCCGGAAATCGGCCGGAAAGTCGCCGGAAGTCGGCTCCGGTGACCGGCAAAGTCCGCCCGGTCACCGGGTCAACGAGTTGAATCGGTCGGGTCAACTGGTCGAAGTGAATCAGGCGAGTCAACTCAGGTCAGACCGAGTTGTGTGAGTCAGGGCTGGGTCAGGCACTGACTCAGCTGATTGGGCTGAGTTGCCAGGCCATAAGCTGTTGCACTGGCCAAAAATGATGATGCACAATCCTGGTGCTTCAGCTGGGAATCCAGCCATGACGGCCCTGCAGACCTGCAATTTCAATACTGTCATCTCCCTGGCAACAAACCCATTCAATCAACAGCTCATTGAGCTCAACACAGCCAAACTCCATCAATACCTCCTGCAACTTCAGCTCTTCCTCAATGGCAGCACCAGTTCAGGCCATCTGGCTCTTCCCTGCACATTCCATGTCATAAACAGATCACCACCAACAAATTTGCCTTGCCCGCAAAGAGCTAAGAGCTTTGAACACCATACACCGCATCATAATTCCATAATGCCCGACTCAACCTCGCCATAATGCCATAACACCAGCCAGTAACCCAGACTTCGAATCATCACAAAGACTGTCTTATCCTGCAAGCCCTGCCATCACCTGGCCTTGGTTGCAACTCCAGCTGCACATGCTCTTTATCACTCCATTCACCTCAACAAACTGCAAAACCCGTTCAGCCTCCATCTCTTGCCTCAATCAGCTCCATTTCCCCTGGACTAATCTAGCCCCAGCTCTAGCTCAGCTTAGTGCCTCCAACAATTCCATTGTAGCCCTGTAACTCCCATAAATTAAGCCTTCATTCATCTCACTACAGTTCAAAACTGCAATGCATCTTCCCCTGCATAATCAATGACCACAGCTTCTTCTCAGTTCACCAGGCCTTAATACCACCAGCACTTCCACCTCAGTTCATCTTCTCCCTGAGCTCAAATACCTGGTTTAATCACAGCTGAGCTCAATAGGTTCAGTCCATACATTCACAGCACAAAATCACAAATACAATGCCACCTCCTGCAGTTCTAGTACCCATCCTGCTCGTGCCACTACTAACCTCGCAATACCCATTTACTTCCTTCTACTCAAAGACAAAGAAGACAAAGTGACACAATCTCTCCAATTCACAGGCAATCCCTAAATTATCAAAACCCATTCATCATCGCATCATTTTCTCCTCTTTCCCTGTAACTCAACAGCTATGCCATCTCAGGCTGCACACAACAGCACCATCTTCAAACACCTGAGTCTTTAACATTCACTTGAACAACATCCTCACTTCAGGCTAGCAATTCAGGGTTCAATCCCAGTCTGCCTTGGAACTTTAAACCTATTTTTCTCTGCCATACCACCAAGCTCAGTTGCTATTTCACCTCCAATTTCTAAGCTCCTTGGTCTAACCTGTGTCAATTCACCATGACCCATGGCTCTCCTCATGTCACCGTGAGCAACCCATTCCTTCCCCATCCGAGCGCCCATTGCTGGAAGTGTATCATCTTCACCGATAAATTTCACATTAATATTGAAAGCAATAACCAACAAAGATCTTCTTAATCATCAATGTCAAACCCGCATTACTAATCATCACCGGGAATCGAAGTCAATAGATTCAACCTCCCTCTCATTTCAGATCCGCTAACCTTGAGTCCCATCGCCGATTCAATGATGGCAACAATTGCAAAGTTGCCCTTCTCGATTTCTTGAATTAATGGCAGTAACAGCTTCTTTCTCACCATTTTTCTTCTCTATTTCTTCACCAGGAGCTCATCTACCAGACTCAAATCGATTTGCACTCAACACCATTAATAGCCACAGCTTTTCTTTCTCTCAACTTCATTTCAATTCTTCATCTTCTCAATTAGAATTTCTCTCGATCCATGGCTGCACAGCAGCCTCTGAAGTTCAATCACACAGAAACCCTAGCAGCCACACTTCTGTGTTATTACTCGAATGATTGAGAAATGAATTCTCATCTGAATTCTATGTTGTGTAAGAAGTGAACTTGATATTGGCACCCAGTATGTATAAGGGCCACCTCCAATTACTTTTCTGTCGGTTCCGTGTAACCGACAGCTCTAATCTATCCAATTATCAGTTTTAGACAACTAACAATTCATTCGTCCGCTCCCTCGCCGCGTCTCAGCCTGCTCCACATATAGCTTGCCTGTGAATTGACCTCCTCGCTCCATTTAGCTCAAATTGAACGTTTTCTCCTTGTTTAACTCCGAATGACTCCAAAGTACCTAATAACTCAAATTCAAACATAAGATACATAATTCACACGAAAAATAGCAAAGAAAGCATAAACTCTATATAGTAAATACGGTGTATTCTACACCTATCAGAAGGTAGTACTAAACTCAGGATATTGGCACTACAAAATCAATCATAAACACTTAAAAGCTAAATAAATACTCCAGTCTCGCCGCCTTCTCTGCAACTTCCTTCCGGAATAAATACTCCTCATTTCAACTTCAAATTCACACATTCTTCACTCAAAAATCATCTACAAAAATGCCTCCCAGAGTTCTTGAATTGGTTCTTTTCTTCGATTGCAATAGTATTTCTTGAATGCAATATCTTGATCATTACATTTGTCGATGCAATGTTTTCTTAGATTGCAATAGTATTTCTTGAATGCAATATCTTGATCATTACATTTGTCGATGCATTAGTTTCTTAGATTGCAATAGTATTTCTTGAATGCAATATCTTGATCATTACATTTGTCGATGCAATGAATAAAACTGCGGAATTGAAGGATCCTTTTTGGCTCATTTTAAGATCAGATTTTACCTCAAATGAATTCAGCTCACAGCCCCTCTATGCCAGAATTGTACTTTTGCTGCAATGTTCGGGTGTTGCATTTGGAGGAGGCTTCCAAATTTGTTTTTAGAATTTTGCAAAATATAATAATGCGTTGTATATTTCAAATAAGTCTTTCGCGATCTAACTGGCTATTGCATAAGAGATGATTTAAATGAGGTCTTAAGAGTATAAAAAACGAACGGAAACATGGTTGATAGTTTAAGGTCTAGCTTCTTACTTCAAACTTAACAAGAAAGGTCTGTTCAATACTCATTCCAAAGATATACTTACTTCGTATCAGAGTTCTCGAGATGTGTGAGGAAATTTAAATACAGATGAATGTGCAATTTGATAAAAAGATTGAAAATGGTTAGCATTAAAAAAACCGAAAACACTCCTCCCTTTTAATCCAATTATTATAACTCCTCATGTATCATATTTTTTCAGGGGTATAATTGGCGAAGAAACTAGAATATAACATATTTAAAAATGGAAAAATAGCCAAAATGCCCCAATTTGGGAGGCATGGTTGTAGAAATGCCCCGGATTTTCAAAAAAAGTTAAAATGCCCCAATCCGTTAACTTTTCCATCCAAGATGGTTAAATGATGAATTTGGCACACATATGACTTCACACATGTGAGAAAAGATAATAATAACCCTTCAGGTTAAGGGTTTTAGGTTAATGATTTAGGGTTCAAGGTTTAAGGTTAAGGATTAGGGTTCAAGGTTCGTGGATTTAGGGTTCTGGGGTGGTGGTGGTGGTGGAGGAGGCGGCGGTGGTGGTGGTGGCGGTGATTGTGGCGACTGCGACAACGATGATGATAACGACGACGATAGTGGTGGTGGTTGTGGAGGTGGTGGTTGTGGCGGCGGTGGTGGTTGTGGCGGCGGTGGTGGTGTTGTGACGACGACAATGGTGGTGGTTTTCGGTGGTACTGGTGGTGGTTGTCGGCGATGGTGGCGACGGCGGGGGGGTTGGTGGTGGTTGTGATGGCGACGGTGGTGGTGGTTGTCATTGGTGGTGGTGGTCGGCGGCGGCAGTGGTGGTGTCGGCGGTGGAGGTGGTGGTGGTTAGGATATGACACGTGTCCCAATATAAAAGGTGTTCATTTTCAAAGAAGTAAAGGTGAATTTAATAAAAATCAGGGCTAAAAATGACTTTTTTTCCACGTATGAGAATTCACATGTGTGCAAAATTGACCACTTAACTAGCTTGGATGGAAAAACTAACGGCTTGGGGCATTTTAACTTATTTTCAAAACTCGGGGCATTTTCACTAACGACACCCCCAGATTGGGGCATTTTAACTCTTAGCCCTTTAAAAATCCGTGACTTGTAATTTTAAAAATTTTGTCTTGTTGGAAAGATTTTAAAGAGATTTACGCAATGAGTAATTTAGAGTTTTTACGAGAAATTCGGAGGTGTTCATCCTTTCGGGTACAATTCTCGAAAGGTGAATGCATAGCCATTACGCAAACCACCACAAAGGACACATACAGTTCCAACAAAAAAAGGATGTATAACGCGTTATGCAATCAGCGGTGTTTCGTTCTTCTTCGGTCGGCCTTCTCCACCGTGGCAGCGATGTTCTAGTTATTGTTTTGACTTTAGAACCTATAAATATATTGTTGGAAAATTGGGTTAAACTAGAGGATGAAAACAGAAACAGAAGAATGGTGTACCCCTTACTTCAAGGCTCTTTCGATTCTTTTAGACAATAACTCGACCTTTCCCAATTAACTTGGCGAGTACAACGGGTCTCTCGAATTATGCCTTCAGGATTCAATGAAGCCCTAACACCGTAATCGAATTCAAGGATTGTACTTCCTTGACCCAACAAAGAGCACACTGTATAAGGTTTTGATGATGTTATTAGAGAAGAAAAAAACAGATTGATTTGATGTGTTAGAATGGGAGAAAACTTTCACTATTTGAAGAGGATTTCATGTCGTTTGGAGATGCCTCTTCATCTCCAACATACGCTTTCAACAGGCATCCACCAATGGTATCTCTTCAGAGAAACTCTATGGGAAAAGACGCAATTATAGAAATTTCTGGAAACCGGAATATGTTTTGAAATTCAAAACCAGAAAAAACTTCTACGCTGTCTCGCACTCTGCTGTCTCGCACTCTGCTAAGGGACGCTGCCCCCTGGAAAACGGAATAGGTCGATCATAGCCGGGAGGGATATGTCCCTGAAAACGGCAAACATTTATGAAAATATCCAACATATATCTAATCGGTTATGTTGATTAAACAGAAAGTGGGCTATATAGCCAAAAGTGCACTTCTTCTGGGTCAAATGGACAGAGGAATCTTTTAATTGAAACCGTTTAACTACCCTTTCAGAATCGCCACGTTCTCCCTCTCTCTTTAACAAAACCACGTTCTCCTCTTTCTTCAAGTGAAAACCATCGTCCTTATTCTTCATCTTCTCACAAACCAGAAGAGAAAAAAATTCCTCCACCGTCTCCTTACAATCATCACTACAACAAATAAGTTTTGTCAACATCACTCCAAGAAATAAGTTTCATCAACACCGTATTTCTGCAAACACCATCAACACCACCATCAAAATGGGTTTTCTGTGTGCGTAATTTAATTAAATTTCTCAAATTAGGATTTTATGTTAATTCGATTTCAGAATATAAGAAATTGGTACTCTGCAATTTCTCAAATTAGGGTTTTACTCTGTTTTTTGCTCTGATTGAGGTTATTGATGGTTGTTGGAGGAGAAGATGTTCATGGGTTTATTGGGTTTGGTTTGAATTGGTGTTTGGTTGAGAAAATTGAGCTGGGGTGGTGGTGGTGGTGGGGGTGGTGGTGGTGGTGGTGGTGGTGGTGGTGGTGGTGTACTTTGTTTTTTTGCTCTGTTTTACGACTCTGTTTTTTTGCTCGCTTTTACGACTGCTGTTTTTCTCTGTTTTTTACTCTGTTTTGCTCTGGGTTTTTTTTTTTCAATTTTTGCTCTTCCAGAGGAAGGAGCAGAAGAAGTTGGAACTCAAACCCTTTCTTCTGCTTACTCATCGATCTCTATTCGTTCAAAGAACTCGGTGAGATTGTCTCCACAAATTCTCATCATTTTTGTTCGCTTTTTTTTATGTTGAATAAATTCGTAATCTCGGTGTTGATTACAGAGATTAAGTTCGGTTTAAATGGTAATGAAATTGGATTTTTAATTGAACTTGAACTAATAAGAACAGTTCGGTGAGACCATTGGGTGAGATTTTGTTGGTTCAAAGATCAGATCAAACTGCACCAAAATTTCTGTATTTTTGTTAGGATGGAAGCTCAGTAAGTGGGACTTGATGGGGATGTTGAAGGGAGCTTATATTGGAGATAACCAAGGTAGGTGCATAGTACTGTTTTTGTTGAGATTGCGAGTACTCTGTTTTTTTCCAACCTTTACTAACCCAGTAAACATTTGAAGAAGATAGGGACATATTGGTCTGTTCCAATTAAATTAGGTATT
The DNA here is from genome assembly GCA_023531295.1 of Papaver armeniacum. NCBI lineage: Eukaryota > Viridiplantae > Streptophyta > Magnoliopsida > Ranunculales > Papaveraceae > Papaver > Papaver armeniacum. The sequence goes on from JAJJWW010012477.1 coordinate 41,750, forward strand.
GCTATTCAAAAAGGTGTTGGAGCCCAGCTTGTTGCGAGGTTGCCAACCAAAAGTATGTAATATTACTTTACAAAATAAAAATATATTATTAATTAATAAAAAATATTCTTGGTGAAATATCCAAATTGCCTATTTAAACAGTATTTTTTGTATTATTGTCCATATGAACAGTATCTAAACCTAGAAATCTATTTCACCCAGAAATTCTTGCTTTTGGTCTTTTTGACCAATTTTGTGATGATTAAAAGGATTGCTATTTTAAGAACTTTTCATGCTAATTATGATGCTTAATTTGGATTTTATTCCCAAGTACTTGGCAAGAAAGAAGAAAGAAAACAGGCCCCTCGCAATATCACGAAGCTTCATACCTCGTAAAGCCTCTCATGGAAACGATTCAAACAACGATAACCGATTATTTATTTATTTTTTCGCTGTTTGGTAACCATTATTTTAATGGATTATCAGCTTATAATCCATTATAGCATTATAATGGATTCCATATGCGTTTGGTAACCATTATAATAATTGCTTATTTTAATCGTAATTGAAAAAATCCATTATTTCCATAAACGGGAAAAAGTTGTTTTGAAAATTTATTATAATCAATTATTTTTTCTAAGGAACTCAAATTGAATTTTTTCTTCTTATTTTCTCTAAACTATCAAGAGAGAGACAAAAAAACCACATATGACTAAAAAAAATATTCTAGGTCATTGTTCTTTCCTCTCCTTTTTGAGATAATCATTCTAAGATAATCACTTATCTAAAGAAAAAAAGTGTATGAAAAAATTTATTTTTGAAATGATTATATCAAAATTATTTATCAATTTATGATTATCATAAATAGATAATCATAAATCTTACCAAAGAAGGCCTTTAGATATATTCGTTGAAATTGAATTAATCTAACATATAAATTTCCTCCATTATCATGTTTGTTTGGGACCTCGAGGCACATTGGGTCGTCCTTCTAGTACTATAGTACATGAATCATCATTACTATCACTTTTGGTGGGATATTAATGCAAAAAAAAAAAAAAAAAAAAAAAAGTAGGATACACTAGAAAACGGTATGACTAATAAAGATGAAAGGCAACTTAATTAGGCTGCACTCAAATTGGGTTCTCCTTGCGCAACTTCTCGGAAGACCTTCTTTCCTGCCGTCCATAAACTTTCTTCCAAAGACGACTTAATTTTTGTGCAATGAAATTTGCCGTTCTCTTTTAATCTTTTAGTCACAGGTATATATATGCAGCACGTATAAAACATGTCACCTGGCCATGTATGTGTTACAGAAGTCTGTACCAAAATTAGCTACAACTATATTGAAGAAAGTGACCTTAAACTGCAACTCTTTCTTTGTGTGTACATAAAAACATGTGCTTTTAAGCTTAAGTTTTCTCTTCGGTCCGCTAGGACCATTAACATTCATTTTCAACAAAATAGGGAGTTGAATTATTTCATCGCATTAAGTCCTACAACCATAACCATAGAGCTGGCCAAGTCCTACAACCATTACGAGGAAGTCGCTTGTCATCAAAACCTTGCCAGCTGCAATCGTTTGGTCCTTATGGAAGGAGAGGAACCATAGAGCTTTCGACAATAAGTCTCTCACTGCAGCAAAAGTTATTCAGAAAATTAGACATTACATCGCATATTGGCTTCATCTTCAACCAGCTTTTCATAACGTCACTCTTAAAGAGTTCATGATCAATTGGAAATCTGTGGTTTTTGAACCACCTTGAAGATCACATATAGGTCTCTTTCTAGAATTTTTTTTGGTTTTGAGTCTATCCAGTTCTTTCCTTAAGTATTTTGTGTCCTCCTTTGGTCGGAAATTGAAAGTTGTAATTACCTTTGCAGTTGGTTCCTGCGTTCGTTCAATAAATTAACTAATTTACCGATCAAAAAAAAAAAAAAATTATTTCATCGCATTAAAATTTTGAATATGAAGGTTTGAATGAACCAAAAACACGTAAAGTATTTATAATGCATGCATACATAATTATGACTGCAAGGACAGTAAGGTTAACAAACTGATCGTACAAGAGATGTTTTATATGAGCCTCTAATTATAAAAGGCGTTTAAATTAATCAAAAAGACGAACATTCAACCCTTAACCCTTTTTTTTTTTTTTTGATGGAAACCCTTAACCCTTTGATAGTTTTAAGTTTATTTTCCACTTCAAGTATATAAATAGGGAATGTCTTTTCAAACTTGTTTTGTAGTGATCAAAATTATACTAGTTTCAGATTCTTGAGATGGCAGAGGATATTGAAACACGAATGAAATTATATACTCGGGACCTACTGGGATATCCTTGTTCCAGGAGATATAACTTGGTATACAATATCTCTATGTTCTCTATGTTGCAATTCCGACAAATGAAGTGTGTGCGTCCCGAAAAGAGTTTCGAAATTTTGAATGGAAAAGGCGGAAGAAAAAGAAAGATTTAGTATTTGGTGAAGATTTTTGGTTGAACCTTTTGGTAAGCAAACATTTAGATGAACTGTTTGTGTTTAACAAATTAATCATAATTAGATGATCCTAACACTTAATAAATCTCATTGCTAATCAAACATTATGTCATGTTTCATTCGGGACCATCCACCAACTTGCATAGGCACAAATTGTTTCTCTCCTTTGATGAACATTTGGGTCCTCCTGCTAGTAGTACATGAATCATTGATGCACTATCATTAGGTGGGTACAGTTGAATACACTACAAAAAGTTATGATTAATCCAACTCATAATAAAAGCAGAAAAGGCACGTTAGGTTCCACTCCAATTTACTCCTTGTGCAACTTCTCAGAAGGCCGACTGTTCTGCTGTCCCTGAACTTTCTTCCAAAGACGACTAAATTATCTTATGGCTGTATCTCTGTGCTTCTCAGATCGCGATCCATCCGTAGGTGTACACAGCATGTCAGCGTACGCGTACCATGTATATGTACCACCTATATCCGTACACGAAAATTCGGTGGAGATGAAACTAGCAGCTGTGCAAGTGCAAACTAGTCAAGAAAGTGACATAATTCTAGTTGTGTTCATAGAACATAACTAGAATTTTTTAATGCAGACAATTGATTTAGTCTTTCTCTTCTGTCATGTATCCATTTTCTCATTTATTTATGTCCTCTACTTACATTTTCCTTGTCTTTGCTTGACTTTTTCTTAAAAATATACATATATATACACAAAGAATAAACATAGAGGGTAGAGACATAGAGAGGGAGGAAGCGATGAGGTAAAAACAAAGCACAAGCCGTAATCTCACTGCTTCTCTTCCGGCTGCCGAAGAATCTTCTTTATCAAAATTCATATAAGTATACTGAGTTTGGATGATCTCTTGGTTAGAGCTTTCGATGTTTCAATCTTTATGTTTTTCATTTTCCTCTGTGTACTTAAATGGCCAATGTTCATTACCTAGTGATTTTGCTTCAAATAAAATAAAATAAAATCAGCTAATGATTATGGTTTCACCTATTTGCCACCCACAGATTTCCTATTTACCACCACTTCGCAAATTCTAAAATAATTTAACTTTTCGATTCCATTTTTCCTATTTACCACCTATGGAAAAAGCTATTACCACCCTTGTGTATCTTCTTCATTAAACCTCCCTTTTCACTTTAAGAAATCACTAATTCTAGGTTATAACTTTGATTAATGCTGAACGTATCTCACTTAGTATATGCCAATAGATTATGAAAGTATTTAATATCGAAGTTAATCATATGGTCAAAGGCTCAAAGCTAATCATATGGTAAAGGCTCAAATCTCATATAAGAACATTTGTAACCTTCCATTATGAGAACAGTTGTAACCTGCCAAGAGTTGTCATGCATAATCGTTTAGAAATTAAAGACTCCCGTTAGTTTTGTATTCGTCAATTAATGAACAACGAAGAACAACAGTAGTTGTATCAAAAGCAGTCCTAGTCCAGAAATTGACGACCTTAAAGTTAAACTTGGCTTCTCCTAAATCGTTTTTCTTTGTGCTAGTCGATGGAGGCAGGATCACTAATAGCTATACAATTCTAAATTCTATTCATCTAATATATATTTAAAATGAATAAGAAAAGGTAAAAGAAAAATTAAAAAAGAAAAAAAACAAAACGAATGCAGATGGTGGCCGGTGGGTGGTGATGGAGAAGAAGGAGGTGGTTGGTGGCGGAGATGGAGACGCAAATATTATTTATAACTTAAGGGTTTTCTTTTTTCCGTGTTTTGCTGTTGGGTGTAAACAAAAAATCAAGAGGTGGTATTTAAAATTTATTGAAAATATATGGGTGGTAAATAGGATAAATGGGGTTGGGAATCAGTAAGGGTGGCAAATAGGATAACTGTGGGTGGCAAATATGTGAAACCATGATTATTTCTTGTGCCGTTTACTTTTGTTTTGTTGTTTTCTTCAGTCACTATTTTGGTTGCTCTTTCGAATAAATGAATGAGATTGTACGGAATGAGATTACGGTGCTCCTTGTAGATTCCCACTTAAATGAATGAGATTTTTGGGCCCCTGGTAGTGAATACAAAATTATTTAGGGGTGAACAAATATTAAACCAAATCAAATAGTTAGACACATCATCGTATAACGAGTCGATGCGGGTTAACAGTGGTCTTTAGACCAAACGGAAAGGCTAGACAATTATTAGACCGAACTCACATATTGGTAAGTGTTCGCCGAGTACCAAAAACCAAATAACTCGAATTTTTCCTTGTTGTGTCAAAAAAGAAGAAGACAGGTGTTCTAAGAAGAGAACGTTTGTAAGTGTTTGCCGAGAAAAGATAGAGAAAGATGAAGTAGAGGGAATTGGATTAATTTGCAACGATTCTTATGAATTGAAAGTGAAAAGTTATGTATTGCCTCAAATCCGCGAAGCTTAAGCCCTCTAGCTCTTAAAGCCAGACACGGAAATGATTCAACCAGTGATGAAGTGAACTTTTTATGATAAATTTATTAAAAAGTATATTAATCGAAGACATAATCATATGTGAAAAATAATAGAACCCCTAAATGGATCATAAAAAGCCCTACTATAGAAGCCCTACTAATAGAAGCCCTACTAAATGGATCATACATTCTCAACACCATACTTTCAGAAAATGATATTACTAGGCCCAAAATATCAAATTTTCTTCGTATCTGGCCCATAATTAATTATTATGAATTTTCATAATAACGACAATACCCATTTGTATTTATACCAGAGGAATATCAGATTATATTTTCATTTCTCTAATGTCTTTCTCTCTTCTCCGTTCTCTTTCTTTCCCGGCTCTCGGCTCCAGCGAATTCAGATCGATGAAGAAGGAGAATCGATTTGATTCAATAGATTTTACATTTGATAATCAATTAATCTACAAATCCTGAAGGCATAATTGGTGGTGGTGCTTTTTATGGTGATGATAGTGCTAGTATTTGTTGGTGGATGTGGTGTTGTTGCTAGTAGTGGTAGTTAGTGGTGGCGAAAACACCTTTGGGGTTTTGTGTTACATTTGTTATTTGGAGTTTTTGTGTTACTTTTGTTTTGATGGGTTTATTGTGGATGGATAGTGACATCTTTGAGTTAAAACTCACAGACTGTAATGCATAATTCAGTTTCCACGAGGAGTATGCTTGAGAGTAGAGGTGTCGATATTGTTTCAAATCAATGTCTCAACTGAAATGCAGTGGAAACCTTGGACCATCTTTTTCTCAACAGTTGGGCTTCTTATTTGTGGAACTTCTTCATATCCTCTCTCAAGTTGATTAGGTGATGAATTAAGATTATATTTCTGCGCTGAGGGGATGGAGACTAGATATTTGCTTAGTAAGAAGAAGAACAATATGGCATTTTATACCTTTTGCTATTATCGGGGAGTTGTGGAAGGAAAGGAACACCAGAGTTCATGGAGGAAGACACAAATCTTAAGATGAACTAGTGCATGCTATAATAATGATTATTTGCTTAGCATAGTTTTCTTTTTCTTCTGTTTTTAAATTGTGTTTCTTTATCCAAATAATCAATCAAAATATTTTACAAACTGCCCCTTCAAACTCCATAAAACCCATAAAAGTTGCCCCCTCATATCTTTTGTACTGATGTGTTGCTAACTGGTTAATCCCCAGAAGGGTGGAACTCACCCTCATGTGAAGAAACGGTTTTAATGTAGTTTTTATTGACGGTTTATGTAGCAATCCCTCCGTTAAGGAACAAGATTGAACTATTAGAGTGCCAAGTCCCGAGACGGTCAACCCACAAAATGAGCAACAATAAAAGTAGTAGTTGCAAAATAATGCATGTTTCATTCCCAAGAATGCGTTGTATATGACACATAGGTCTTTCATGAACGATCTAACGCTGCCAAACTGGATATTGCATAAGAGATGATTTTAAATGAGGTCGTAAGAGTATATAAATGAACGGAAACGTTGTTGATAGTTTAAGGTCTTCTTACTTCAAATGTAACAACAAAGGTCTGTTCAACACTCATTCCTAAGTTATACCTGTATCAGAGTTCTTGAGATGTTTGAGGAAATTTAAATACGAATCTGCCTTAAATTAGTATAACAAAAATTCTTTAAATACGAATCTGCCTTAAATTAGCCTTAAATACGAATGAAATTCTGGATTACGGAGTCTCTAAGTTAGTCATGTTGTGAGGTTTATATTGAAGGGTGTGCACCTAATAAAAAAATTACAACATCTTATAGCAAAAGGAGGAGTACGACGGAGAGAATGATTATCTACCTGGTTGAAAGTATGCGGATATGCAGGATTATTATTGTTTTGGCTTTAAAACCTATAAATATTATTTAATCGGTCATGTATTGAGCAGACTTTAGAACCCAGAAACTATCTTTGGATTAATTTGGATTTTATTCCCAAGTATTTGGCAAGAAAGAAATGAATTAGGATGCCCCCCAAAATATCGCCAAGCTTCATACCTCTAAAAGCCTCGCATGGAAACGATTCAAACACTGATAACCTATTATTTCTTCTGATATACTCATCAAAACTGAATTAATCTAAACATATATTTTCAAATAATCAGCCTCCATTATCATGTTGGTTTTGGGACCTTGAGGCACATTATTGGGTCCTCCTTCTAGTCCTGTAGTACATCAATCATCATTACTATCACTTTTGGTGGGATATTAATGCAACAAAAGTTGGGTACACTGGAAAACGGTCTGATTAATCCATCCATCTAATCAAAGGAGAAAGGCAAGTTAGGCTGCACTCAAATTGGATCTGCACTGCACTTTCCTTGATAATTTTCTCCTTGCGGCAACTTCTCGGAAGACCTTCTTTCCTGCTGTCCTTAAACTTTCTTCCAAAGACGACTTAATTCTTGCGCAATGAAATTGGCCGTCACTTTTTTAGTCATAGGTATATATATGCAAGAGAAAATGGGTCATTTGTCCAAAAAAAATTAAAACACGGTTCAAATGGACAAGTAAAAAAAAGTACGGGTGAAATAGCCAAAAAAAAATAGCAAGGATGAAACTTGGATTCATCCCGGCTTATACTTTAAAAATAGCAAGGATGAAACCGGATGCATCCTGTGTAAAATAAAAATAAAAAAAATATTTGAAAATGGATGAGGATGAAACCGGGTTACATCCTGCCTATTTTTAAATTTTTGTCCATTTAAACAGTATCTTTTTAATTTTTGGCTATTTAAACAGTATCAAAACCTAAGTATCTTTTTCACCCAGGAATTGTTGATTTTGGTCTTTTTGACCAATTTTGTGTATATGCAACGCGTATAAAACATGTCACCGTGCCATGTACGTACAACCTATTCTTGCAGAAGTCTGTGCAAAAATTAGCTACAACTATATTCAAGAAAGTGACATTAAACTGCCACTCTTTCTTTTTGTTTACATAAAACATGTGCTTTTAATGCAGTCATTGGCTTAAGTTTTCTCTTCGGTCCGCTAGTATAAGAGATGTTTTATATGAGAAAGGCGTTTAAATTATGTAAAAACGCCAACATTAAACCCTTACCCCTTTGATTTGATAGCTTAAATTTATCCTTCAAATAAGACAAATAATATCTTATCAAACTAGTTATGTAATGATTAAAATTATACTTAGAGAATTCTTGAAATGGTAGAGGAAATTGAAAAACGAGTGAAAGGATTTATGATTTGGTATATACCATCTCTATGCTCTCAGTGATTTTATTCTACAATTTAAAAAGAAGTATTAATGCAGGGTGTGCGACCAAGAAAAAATTTCGAAATTTTGACAAGAAAGAGTGGAATAAATATAATGACTTACCCTTTGGGGCAGTTTTTTGGTTGAAGCTTATGGTAATTGATTCTTATGTGACAAAGAAAAGTTGGGATGAAATGTTTCTAGTTAACAATTTAATCAAAAATTAATTGATCCTAAACTTTTATAAATCTTACTGATAATCAAACACAATATGTTTCGTTCGGGACCATACACCAACTTGCATAGGCCAAATTGTTTCTCCTTTGATGCACATTTGGGTCCTCCTTCTGCTAGTAGTACATCATTAATCATTGTTGCAATTTACTCCTCCTGCAACTTCTCAGAAGGCCGGCTGTTCTGCTGTCCCTGAACTTTCATCCGATAAAGATTGAATTATCTTATGGCTCTATCTTTGTGCTACTCAGATCGATCCATCCTTAGCGTGTACACAACATATCAGCGTATGCATACCATGTATATGTACCACCTATCCGTATACGAAAATTCGGTGGAGATAAACTAGCAGCTGTGCAAGTGCAACTAGTCAAGAAAGTGACATATTTCTAGTTGTGTTCATAGAACATGTTTTTTTAATGTATCCATTTTCTCAGTTATTCATGTCCACTACTTACATTTTCCTTGTCTTTGCTTGACTTTATATTGACTTTCTAAGAATAAACTTAGAGGGAGGCAAGCAATGAGGCAAAAAGGAAGCACCAGTTGTAATCTCACTGTTTCTCTTTCGACTAATGAAGAATCTTCTTTATCATAATTCCTGTAAGTCTTCATTTCTTAATTTTACTGTCTATTTTTTTTTTTACATTTTTTTTTTTTGTAGTTTACTATGAATTACAGCTTCTGTCAACAATGGGTTCTTAGATGTTCCTATGGTTCTTAACACAGAACAAAGCATGGTACATTTAAGGAAGGAAATCTACTCGTTAACAAAGACGGAGTTCGGATTCTTACTCCGAATGACGATGATATAGTAAGATACACCACCAGGCACCAATTTTGTTTAATCTTGTTTACGCAAAAATTGCCAATTGGGGAGCATTAGAGAAGTACTTGGTATGGGAGTATGTTCTCATGAATGGAGCAGAAGTTGGCGTCTTGGAAGAAAAGCAAATCGAATAAAGCAGGTAGACTTATTCTTATTAAGAGTTGCCTTGCAAGTCTACCAATTGATTATTTGTCTTTATTTCACCTTCCGGTTAGCATTGAGAAGAAGATGGTTCAGATTATGCGTAATTTTTTGTGGAGTGATGCGGAAGGTAGAAGGAAATTGGTTTGGGTAGCTTGGACCAAAATTTGCATGCCTAAAGAGAACGGTGGGTTAGGAGTAAAGATCTTGAGAACTACTAATCAATCTTTATTGGTTAAGTGGATTTGGAGATACTCTAAGAACAAAAATAGTCTTTGGAGGAAGATAGTTAACAAAAAGTTCAAGAAGAACACAGATTTGTTAATGCCGAATGTTGATACAAAGCCACAGTGTAGAAGTCTTTGGAAGAATGTAGTGAATATGGTTCCCACAGTTCAATCTATGTCACAGTTTACAGTGAGAAATGGCAAAGGGATCAGGTTCTGGAAGGATAAATGGTTAGATAGAGGGAGGTTGCAAGAGTTATTCCCTGTTGTTTATAAAGATGCTAAAGCGAAGGATGCTACTATTGCTGATATGATTGTGGACAACAGTTGGAGATGTGATTTCAAGAAGGTGTTGAATGCAAACGATCAGCTGGAATGGGATTTGCTGAGACGTGATGTTTCTCACATACCGGCTCTTTTAGCAGAGGATGATGAATTGGTTATTATGGAGAATTTCAGTACTCAAAGGTGTTATGAAGCTTTGGCATGTAACTTAGATGCTTGCAACTTCAACAGACATCTATGGAAAGGGAATATTCCTAATAAGGTTAGTTTCATTCTTTGGGCTTGTTTTCATGAATCGCTTCCGACTAGGGACATGTTATCTCATCGCGGTATGGAAATTGAAAGTGATTTATGTGTTCTTTGCAATGGTGAGAAGGAGTCAACAGACCATATGTTTATGCATTTCTCATACTCGTTTGAGATTTGAGATTATTTTATTAAGGCTTTCAAAAAAAATTGGCCTATGCCGAGAACTTTGCTCCAGTTGTTTGACGCTTGGTTGACGAATGTGCTTTTTGGAAGAGGTAAAGAGGTATGGAAGATTATACATTATGCCATATGTTGGCTTTTGTGGAAGGAAAGAAATGGAAGAGTTTTTGGTGGTCGTCAGAAAAGTACAGCGGAAACTATAGATCTTGTGAAACAACTCATGGTCTTATGGTCTTGTGACGCCAATACTTTAAAATTTGTTACCCCTAGTCTCATTTGGAGCGATTGGGAGGATCTTATGAGTGAGTGATTTATTTTATTCTTTGTATGGTTTTTTTCTTTCTTTTTTTCCTTTTAATATATAACTTCTTCTGAAAAAAAAAAAATTACATAAAAAAAAAAAAAATCGAATTTGAATTGGTTCTTTTCTTAGATTGCAATAGTATTTCATGAATGCAATATCTTGATCATTACATTTGTCGATGCAATGTTTTCTTAGATTGCAATAGTATTTCTTGATCATTACATTTGTCGATGCATTAGTTTCTTAGATTGTAATAGTATTTCTTGAATGCAATATCTTGATCATTACATTTGTCGATGCAATGAATATAACTGCTCATTTTAAGATCAGATTTTACCTCAAATGAATTCAGCTCACAGCCCCTCTATGTTGGAATATTTTCAACAATGCTATCAAGGGGTCTCGGGGGCGAGCCCCTCACTATGGTCGACTTGACAGTCGTGGTCGTGGGGGTCCAGGGAAGAATTTTTTGTGGTACGTAACTGTTTGGACCGTTACAAACGTATCCAGAATATTCAAATCCAACAGACGTCATTGATGTCTGATGATGAAGAGACTCATCGTTTCCCAACAGATGCGAAAACCCTTATAAATGGCATCTCCCATAACTCGTTGAAATCATCATCGAAAAACCTTTTCTGTTTTCTCTCTTAAACAAAGCATCATCAGAAACATTATTTCACATGTGTTCTTGATTGAATCAAAGGGTACAAACCTTGAATTCAATTTCCGTTGTAGGGCTTTCATTGTATCCACAATGCATTATTTAGCATACCTGTTGTAATCGCCAATTTATTGGGAGGGTAGAAATAATTGTCTAAAAGAAATCGTATGAGCCTTGAAAGCTTTTGAGTACAATAATCTCTTTTTGTGTTTATTTCATCCTCTATTTGAACCCATTTTCCAACACTCTATGCCAGAATTGCACTTTTGCTGCAATGTTCGGGTGTTGCATTTGGATTCCAAATTTGTTTTTAGAATTTTGCAAAATATAATGTTTCATGCCCAAGAATGCGTTGTATATTTCAAATAAGTCTTTCGCGATCTAACTGGCCATTGCATAAGAGATGAATTAAATGAGGTCTTAAGAGTATAAAAAACGAACGGAAACATGGTTGATAGTTGAAGGTCTAGCTTCTTACTTCAAACTTAACAAGAAAGGTCTGTTCAATACTCATTCCAAAGATATACTTACTTCCGTATCAGAGTTCTCGAGATGTGTGAGGAAATTTAAATACAGATGAATGTGCAATTTGATAAAATGATTGAAAATGGTTAGCATTAAAAAACCGAAAACACTCCTCCTTTTAATCCAATTATTATAACTCCTCATGTATCATATTTTTTCAGGGGTATAATTGGCGAAGAAAATAGAATATAACATATTTAAAAATGGAAAAATAGCCAAAATGCTCCAATTTGGGAGGCATGGTTGTAGAAATGCCCCGGATTTTCAAAAAAGTTAAAATACCCCAATCCGTTAACTTTTCCATCCAAGATGGTTAAATGGTGAATTTGGCACACATATGACTTCACACATGTGAGAAAAAAATAATAATAACCCTTCAGGGTTAAGGGTTTTAGGGTTAATGATTTAGGGTTTAAGGTTTAAGGTTAAGGGTTAGGGTTCAAGGTTGTGGATTTAGGGTTCAGGGGGTGGTGGTGGTGGAGGCGCGGTGTGGTGGTGGCTGGTGATTGTGGCGGCGGCGATAACGATGATGATAACGACGACGATAGTGGTGGTGGTTGTGGAGGTGGTGGTTGTGGCGGCGGTGGTGGTTGTGGCGGCGGTGGTGGTGTTGTGACGACGACAATGGTGGTGGTTTTCGGTGGTACTGGTGGTGGATGTCGGCGATGGTGGCGACGGCGGGGGCGTTGGTGGTGGTTGTGATGGCGACGGTGGTGGTGGTTTTCAGTGGTGGAGGTGGTCGACGGCGGCTGTGGTGGTGTCGGCGGTGGAGGTGGTGGTGGTTAGGATATGACACGTGTCCCAATATTAAAGGTGTTCATTTTCTAAGAAGTGAAGGTGAATTTAATAAAAATCAGGGCTAAAAATGACTTTTTTTCCACGTATGAGAATTCACCTGTGTGCAAAATTGACCACTTAACTAGCTTGGATGGAAAAACTAACGGATTGGGGCATTTTAACTTATTTTCAAAACTCGGGGCATTTTCACTAACAACACCCCCAGATTGGGGCATTTTAACTCTTAGCCCTTTAAAAATCCGTGACTTGTAATTTTAAAAATTCTGTCTTGTTGGAAAGATTTTAAAGAGATTTACGCAATGAGTAATTTAGAGTTTTTACGAGAAATTCGGAGGTGTTCATCCTTTCGGGCACAATTCCCGAAAGGTGAATGCATAGCCATTACGCAAACCACCACAAAGGACGCATACAGTTCCAACAAAAAAAGGATGTATAACGCATTATGCAATCAGCGGTGTTTCGTTCTTCTTTGGTCGGCCCTCTCCACCGTGGCAGCGATGTTCTAGTTATTGTTTTGACTTTAGAACCTATAAATATATTGTTGGAAAATTGGGTTAAACTAGAGGATGAAAACAGAAACAGAAGAATGGTGTACCCCTTACTTCAAGGCTCTTTCGATTCTTTTAGACAATAACTCGACCTTTCCCAATTAACTTGGCGAGTACAACGGGTCTCTCGAATTATGCCTTCAGGATTCAATGAAGCCCTAACACCGTAATCGAATTCAAGGATTGTACTTCCATGACCCAACAAAGAGCACACTGTATAAGGTTCTGATGATGTTATTAGAGAAGAAAAAAACAGATTGATTTGATGTGTTAGAATGTGAGAAAACTTTCACTATTTAAAGAGGAATTCATGTTGTTTGGAGATGTCTCTTCATCTCCAACATACGCTTTCAACAGGCATCCACCAATGGTATCTCTTCAGAGAAACTCTATGGGAAAAGACGCAATTATAGAAATTTCTGGAAACCGGAATATGTTTTGAAATTCAAAACCAGAAAAAAACTTCTACGTTGTCTCGCACTTTCTGCTAAGGGACGCCGCCCGGATAACTGGAATAGGTCGATCATAATGGAGGGATATGTCCTGAAAACGGCAAACATTTATGAAAATATCCAACATATATCTAATCGGTTATGTTGATTAAACAGAAAGTGGGCTATATAGCCAAAAGTGCACTTCTTCTGGGTCAAATGGACAGAGGAATCTTTTAATTGAAACTGTCGGAACTACCCTTTTGTAACTGCCACGTTCTCCCTCTTTCTTCAAGTGAAAACCATCATCCTTATTCTTCATCTTCTCACAAACCAGAAGAGAAAAAAATTCCTCCACCGTCTCCCCACACCATCTCCTTACTATAAACAAGAGTAAAAATGATTCCCTCCACCGTCTCCTTACAATCATCACTACAACAAATAAGTTTTGTCAACATCACTACAAGAAATCAGTTTCATCAACACCGTATTTCTGCAAACACCATCAACACCACCATCAAAATGGGTTTTCTGTGTGCGTAATTTAATTAAATTTCTCAAATTAGGATTTTATGTTAATTCGATTTCAGAATATAAGAAATTGGTACTCTGCAATTTCTCAAATTAGGGTTTTACTCTGTTTTTTGCTCTGATTGAGGTTATTGATGGTTGTTGGAGGAGAAAATGTTCATGGGTTTATTGGGTTTGGTTTGAATTGGTGTTTGGTTGAGAAAATTGAGCTAGGGGTGGTGGTGGTGGTGGTGGTGGTGGTGGTGGTGGTGTACTTTGTTTTTTTTGCTCTGTTTTACGTACTCTGTTTTTTGCTATGTTTTACGTACTCTGTTTTTTTTTCTCTGTTTTGCTCTGTTATTTGCTTTGTTTTTTTTTTTTTTTTTTTTCAATTTTTGCTCTTCCAGAGGAAGGAGCAGAAGAAGTTGGAACTCAAACCCTTTCTTCTGCTTACTCATCGATCTCTATTCGTCCAGCAACTCAGTAAGATTGTCTCCACAAATTCTCATCATTTTTGTTCGTATTTTTTATGTTGAATAAATTTGTAATCTCAGTGTTGATTACAGAGATTAAGTTCGGTTTAAATGGTAATGAAATTGGATTTTTAAATTAACTTGAACTAATTAGAACTGTTCAGTGAGACCATTGGGTGAGATTTTGTTGGTTTAAAGATCAGATCAAACTGCACCAAAATTTCTGTATTTTTGTTAGGATGGAAGCGTCAGTAAGTGGGACTTGATGGGGATGTTGAAGGGAGCTTATATTGGAGATAACCCAGTAGGTGCAAGAGTAGTACTGCTTTTTTGTTGAGATTGCGAGTAGTACTGTTTTTTTCCAACCTTTACTAACCCAGTAAACATTTGAAGAAGATAGGGACATATTGGTCTGTTCCAATTAATTAATAAAAAATATTCTTGGTGAAATATCCAAATTGCCTATTTACACAGTATTTTTTGTATTACTGTCCATATGAACAATATCTAAACCTAGAAATCTATTTCACCCAGGAATTCTTGCTTTTGGTCTTTTTGACCAATTTTCTGATGATTAAAAGGATTGCTATTTTAAGAACTTTTCATGTTAATTATGATGCTTAATTTGGATTTTATTCCCAAGTAATTGGCAAGAAAGAAGAAAGAAAACAGGCCCCTCGCAATATCACGAAGCTTCATACCTCGAAAAGCCTCTCATGGAAATGATTCAAACACTGATAACCGGTTATTTATTTATTTTTTCGCTGTTTGGTAACTATTATTTTAATGGATTATCAGCTTATAATCCATTATGCAGATTATAATGGATTCTATATGCGTTTGGTAACCATTATAATAATTTCTTATTTTAATCGTAATTGAAAAAATCCATTATTTCCATAAACAGGAAAAAGTTGTTTTGAAAATTTATTATAATCAATTATTTTTTCTAAGGAACTCGAATTAAATTTTTTCTTCTTATTTTCTCTAAACTATCAAGAGAGAGACAAAAAAACAACATATGACTAAAAAAATATCCTAAATCATTGTTCTTTCCTCTCCTTTTTGAGATCATCGTTCTAAGATAATCAATTATCTGAAAAAAAATGTATGAAAAAATTTATTTTTAAAATGATTATATCAAAATTATTTATCAATTTATGATTATCATAAATAGATAATCATAAATTTTACCAAACAAGACCTTTACATATATTCGTTGAAATTAAATTAATCTAAAATATAAAAATTTCAAATAATCAGCCTCCATTATCATGATTGTTTGGGACCTCGAGGCACATTGGGTCGTCCTTCTAGTACTATAGTACATGAATCATCATTACTATCACTTTTGGTGGGATATTAATGCAAAAAGAAAGTTGGATACACTAGAAAACGGTCTGACTAATCCATCCATCTAATCAAAGATGAAAGGCAACTTAATTAGGCTGCACTCAAATTGGGTTCTCCTTGCGCAACTTCTTGGAAGGCCTTCTTTCCTGCTGTCCATAAACTTTCTTCCAAAGACGACTTAATTTTTGTGCAATGAAATTCGCTGTTCTCTTTTTTATATACTCCCTCCGTCCCACTATTAGATGACCTAGTTCAAGTTTGCACAATTCTTAAGGCAAGTAATGGAAATGAGACTTTTTAAGTATTTTTTACAATTATACCCTTACGGGTGATAATTTGTACTCCCTCCGTTCCATTTTACTTGCTTTTTTAGGGTTCTTTTTATGTTCCAAAATAGATGAGTGTTTAAGTTTTTTTCCCAAATTCTCACTAATTTGCCCTTGCTTTGGAATCATACCCTAACATTAATTTTCATTGAAATTAGTAGATGGATAATTATTCTAGTTTTTAAATCCACTCCATGGAGGATAAATACTCTATCCCAAGTAAATTACAACGGGATTCGTAATTTACACTAAATATTGAAACTAAAAACTAGGTGATTTAAATTTTTAGGAAGCTATTAATAAGGGCAGATTTGGGAAAAAAATACTCTCTATGTTGTTTCTTAATCTGCGTGAAAAACTCCACAACATCAAGTAAAATGGAACGGAGGGAGTAAAATTTAGAAATGATTTATCTCTCAAACTATACCATGGATTTTCGTAAACTTTTTTATCATTGAAAAGCATTTTAAAACACATACAACGAAAGACAAATATGAATATCAAATTATACATATTTCTTATACTTACGATAATTATTCAAAAGGATAATTTTAGAAGATTCCCTTGGTTAATGAAATAGGTCAACTAATGATGGGACAAAATTTAAAACTAAGTAGGTCATCTAATGGTGGGACGGAGGAAGTATATATGTATGCACCGCGTATAAAACATGTCACCTGGCCATGTATGTGTTACAGAAGTCTGTACCAAAATTAGCTACAACTATATTGAAGAAAGTGACCTTAAACTGCAACTCTTTCTTTGTGTGTACATAAAAACATGTGCTTGTAATGCAGTCATTGGCTTAAGTTTTCTCTTTGGTCCGCTACGACCATTAACATTCATTTTCAACAAAATAGGGAGTTGAATTATTTCATCGCATTAAAATTTTGAATGTGAAGGTTTGAATGATCCAAAAACACGTAAAGAATTCTCAATCATCAAAAAACCATTTCGCGTAGATGTCAAAACACAAAATTGGTCAAAAAGACCAAAATTAACAATTTCTGGGTGAAAAAGACACTTAGGTTTTGATACTGTTTAAATAGCCAAAAATTAAAAAGATACTGTTTAAATGGACAAAAATTTAAAAATAGGCAGGATGTAACCAGTTTCATCTTGTCCATTTTCAAATATTTTTTGTTATTTTTATTTTACACAGGATGCATCCAGTTTCATCCTTGCTATTTTTTTAAGTATATGCCAGGATGAATCCAGTTTCATCTTTGCTATCTTTTTTTGGCTATTTCACTCGTACTTTTTTTTACTCGTCCATTTGAACCGTGTTTTAAATTTTTTTGGACAAATGACCTTTTCATGCAGAATTGAGAGTGCAAGGACAGTAAGGTTGACAAGCTGAACGTATACAAGAGATGTTTTATATGAGCCTCTAATTATAAAAGGCGTTTAAATTAAGCAAAAAAGACGAACATTCAACCCTTAACCCTTCGATAGTTTTAAGTTTATTTTCCACTTCAAGTATATAAATAGGGAATGTCTTTTCAAACTTGTTTTGTAGTGATCAAAATTATACTAGTTTCAGATTCTTGAGATGGCAGAGGATATTGAAACACGAATGAAATTATATACTCGGGACCTACTGGGATATCCTTGTTCCAGGAGATATAACTTGGTATACAATATCTCTATGTTCTCTATGTTGCAATTCCGACAAATGAAGTGTGTGCGTCCCGAAAAGAGTTTCGAAATTTTGAATGGAAAAGGCGGAAGAAAAAGAAAGATTTAGTATTTGGTGAAGATTTTTGGTTGAACCTTTTGGTAAGCAAACATTTAGATGAACTGTTTGTGTTTAACAAATTAATCATAATTAGATGATCCTAACACTTAATAAATCTCATTGCTAATCAAACATTATGTCATGTTTCATTCGGGACCATCCACCAACTTGCATAGGCACAAATTGTTTCTCTCCTTTGATGAACATTTGGGTCCTCCTGCTAGTAGTACATGAATCATTGATGCACTATCATTAGGTGGGTACAGTTGAATACACTACAAAAAGTTATGATTAATCCAACTCATAATAATAGCAGAAAAGGCACGTTAGGTTCCACTCCAATTTACTCCTTGTGCAACTTCTCAGAAGGCCGACTGTTCTGCTGTCCCTGAACTTTCTTCCAAAGACGACTAAATTATCTTATGGCTGTATCTCTGTGCTTCTCAGATCGCGATCCATCCGTAGGTGTACACAGCATGTCAGCGTACGCGTACCATGTATATGTACCACCTATATCCGTACACGAAAATTCGGTGGAGATGAAACTAGCAGCTGTGCAAGTGCAAACTAGTCAAGAAAGTGACATGTTTCTAGTTGTGTTCACAGAACATGTTTTTTTAATGCAGACAATTGATTTAGTCTTTCTCTTCTATCATGTATCCATTTTCTCATTTATTTATGTCCACTACTTACATTTTCCTTGTCTTTGCTTGACTTTATATAGACTTTCTTAAATATATATATATATATATATATATATATACAAAGAATCAAACATAGAGGGTAGAGACATAGAGAGGGAGGAAGCGATGAGGTAAAAACAAAGCACAAGCCGTAATCTCACTGCTTCTCTTCCGGCTGCCGAAGAATCTTCTTTATCAAAATTCATATAAGTATACTGAGTTTGGATGATCTCTTGGTTAGAGCTTTCGATGTTTCAATCTTTATGTTTTTCATTTTCCTCTGTGTATTTAAATGGCCAATGTTCATTACATAATGATTTTGCTTTAAATAAAATATAATAAAATCAGCTAATGATTATTTCTTGTGCCTTCTACTTTTGTTTTTTTGTTTTCTTCTGTCATTATTTTGATTGCTCTTTCGAATAAATGAATGAGATTGTACGGAATGAGATTACGGTGCTGCTGATAGATTAAATGAATGTGATTCTTGGGCTCCTGGTAATGAATACAAAATTATTTAGGGGCGCACAAAAATTAAACAAAATCAAATAGTTAGACACATCATCGTATAACGAGTCGATGCGGGTTAACAGTGGTCTTTAGACCAAACGGAAAGGCTAGACAATTATTAGACCGAACTCACATATTGGTAAGTGTTCGCCGAGTACCAAAAACCAAATAACTCGAATTTTTCCTTGTTGTGTCAAAAAAGAAGAAGACAGGTGTTCTAAGAAGAGAACGTTTGTAAGTGTTTGCCGAGAAAAGATAGAGAAAGATGAAGTAGAGGGAATTGGATTAATTTGCAACGATTCTTATGAATTGAAAGTGAAAAGTTATGTATTGCCTCAAATCCGCCAAGCTTAAGCCCTCTAGCTCTTAAAGCCAGACACGGAAATGATTCAACCAGTGATGAAGTGAACTTTCTATGATAAATTTGTTAAAGAGTATATTAATCGAAGACATTCATATATCATAAGAGTGATTCTAGTCTTCTAGATGAACCGTTACCTAAATTACCTAAATTTCACCAGATGTGAAAGGGGCAGGTGGGACCCGCCCATCGGGAATTAATAGGGGCCTATTTAAAGGTAAGTTGCGACCCTCATGTGTCACAACGGTTTTTGGCGAGTTCATAGAGTCTGCTTGTACATAATTTTACCCTCAAATTATATATCCAATGAAGTATGTTACATGGATGAATATTAATCTCATAGGTCTAATATACCCGTAGATACACAATAATCCAGGACGTTATCTCAGTCTATTGGTATCCCCTTTAATGACATCAGCACTACTCACAAAAACCAAAAGTATTATCGGAAGAGATGGTGGTGATACTTTTGGTGATGATGATGATGAAGAATCTTGTGTTATTGTTGATCTGATAACCATAACTAACAATGACAGTATTTATCACCATATGTTCGGCTTATTAGGATAAACCTAAATGTATCCATAAAATACACAATATGCACCTGAGTGCATAAGACATATTCGAACAAAAAAATAGATTTTGGCCGGATTGTATGGGGTGCATATATATATTTCAAATTTTTTATTATTTCTCTTTCATCTTTGTTTTCTCCTATTCCTGTTTTTGCTCGATGTTTTAACTTGTTTTTGCTTGATGTTTTATGGTGAATAGGGCGATAATGGTGGCGTGCTTATTGCTTGGGGATCATGAACTGTATAGGTGAGGACTAGGATTCACCTAGTTTTTCTATGAAGTACACAAGATGCACCTGAGTGCATAATGCATATTCTGAATGGAAATAGGTCTCAGCCTGATTGCACCCAAGTGCATAATGTATACTTTTTCTAATTCTTACAGGGAATAGGTTTTGTCCAGGTTGCACCTGGGTGCATAATACATATTCTTAAAGGAAATAAATTTTGGCCAGCTTACACTTGAGTGCATAATGAATATTCCTAAAAGAAAGAAAAAAATTGGGCGGGTTACACCTGGGTGCAAAATGCATATTTTTGTAGGAAATAAGTTGGTCTGGTTGCACCGAGGTGCATAATGCATATTTCTATAAGAAATAAATTGGCCTGGTTGCACCTAGGTGCATAATGCATATTTTATAAGAGGATAATTTTGGACAAGTTGCTGGTTTCAATTAATTTTTCTTCTTTTTCGAATTTCATATCAACAATGGATCTTGTTTTCTAGATCTTTTCATGCTCCACCAAAAATATAAATTATATAAAAATTCGACTTATATATCGTAAGTTAACACTTTTCTCGCAATTAATTTAAAATTTGAGAGCATGAAAACAAATAAGAAAAAAAAAGGATAAGATAAAGAATAAAGTTAAAAGTACCTGGCTAAATTGGGCCTACTGTGATTAATTTGGGCCTATTGATTTCCACATCCACCAAATGGAGAAGGATATGGGATGTCTAAATTTGCTGAAACTACTAATTTACCCTCTAAAAAATATTAATACTACAATTTACCCCCATTAACTCTTAATAAACTAAAAATCAGTTTCAATTTCATTTCTATAAACCGATTCTTCTTCTCCCTCTTTTTTCATTTTTTTTGAAACCAAAACATCGTCGATTATCGACGATCCAAATATGATTTATCGTTTTCTTCTTCTATAAAATGTCGTCGAAACAAGCAAGAGTGAAGCATCCTACTAACAGGAAATTTCCTAGTGTGGATAATCCCGGAATCGTTGAAGCAATTCGAAATATAACGAAGAAAACGGTTGAGGAAGCCAAATTATCTTTTATCGCACAAGAGGAGGAAATGGGTCGAATCAGGTAATTTTCTATCAACCCAAGAAATCGCTCAAAAATTAGAAATTTTGATTTCAAAATTTTCTGGGTTTACCAGAATCAGCCGATGTCAATGTACTTATGAACCGATTGTGTTAGGAATCGGTTGTTGTTCATGCCCATATACTCTGATTGTTCTGCATGTGTTTTTTGGTTCGAAAAAGTTGAACCACAATCGGTCAATGTTAATACCAAGATAGCCCGATTATGTAACCAAAGTCCGATTGTTGATTTTAATTTTACAATCGGGTTTTATAACAGTATCGAGTAAACCGATTGTAAGAAAGAATGCCCGATGTTTCTATAAATTTTTCTTGTTAGAATCGGATTACATTAGCACTTATATAAATCGATTTTAGTTTTGTTATGTTAGGAATCGGTCTTTATATGTATATCGAGTAAACCGATTGTAAACCTTGAATTAAAAAATATGCATTAAATTCCATTGTTGGTTGTTGCTTATCTCCGTATTTTAAAGGCCAAACAAGGTCAAGCAACAACGTCAAGCCGAGAAGAAATATAAGAGCAAAAATTATTTGGATTGTCCTCATAGTTTGAGACCTCGTCAAGAGGGTGGTAAAAATTTAAATGCTTCCCACCGAAGGGGCTCGAGGAGTAACGCCAAAGCGATCCACATCAATGACCCACCACCTCAAGCGGAGCAACCAGCACAAAAAAAATATGATTCTGATACACCTACTGAAGAAGGAGGTGGTGATAGGGAAGTTGTTGAAGAAGAAACTGGTGGCAAGAAAGGTGATGACGAAGAAATTGGTGGCAAGAAAGGTGATGAAGAAGAAAGTGAGGATGAGGATGATGGAGAAGAAAGTGAGGATGAAGGTGATAATGAGATAGGAGAAGTTCAAGAACAAGTGAAAGGAAGAGACGCTCAAGAACAAGGTAAGACAGATGGTAAGAAAGATAATTCAAAGAAGAAGAAACGAGATCGCATGCCCGACCTGGAGAAGATGTTTTCTCGCGGCCTGATAAGGGTTTTAATTTGTTTGTTGTAGTATTAAATAGGATGTCGTTCACTCGGACGTTGTTGAGATTAAATTTAAAGGTTCAACGAAAATAATAAACAAAAGCGAGAGTCACTGGGTCTAGGATTCCACCGCATTCATAACATAAGTCTCAATTATTTATTCTTCAGCAATTATCGCTCAATAAATAAAACAACAGGGACTCTTATTTTTTTGCCAAGGTAGATTCTCCAAATATTAGTTATAAATCGTAAGCATGGGACATCAAACATCTAAGCAACATGACCCATCTAATAAAATGATAACTAATTTTTTCAAATCATAAAACAATTTAAAATAAATGCAAAAGTCATAAAAAGAATAAAATAAATTCACCCATGTATGAAATTAGAAGCTTCCTCCACGACCCGGTGTAGGGGTCTAGTTTCTCATGATAAAAACACACTCAAAAATATAATTCATAGCTCAAATGGCGTTTTTATTAAAGAAAACTAATAATTCTCCCCAAACTCTCGATAGATACTCTATGACACCCAAACAAACTTTATATACTCAACAGGACCAAGAATATCCCCTCATTACTTCGAAATCTTCTCCATTACTCGGCATTAGCTCGAAATATTTTCTTTCCTTTTTCTGAAAATTACGGAGATTTTTCCCCATCTTCTACACGTAAATAGGTCGTCGTAATCTTTCCATCAATGCAAAATATACTCCCAGAATATTATCCAACCAAAATTATTTGATTTAACTTCAAAATATCTTCTTTCCTGGTTTCTTCAAACGGAAAATATATCCTTCCTTTTACGAAACAAAAGCGTTACCGTCATTGTTTTGATGCGAAGAATCAATACCAATCTAATTCCAACCAAATCTCTGACCAAATCTCTTCTAAAAATCTTCCACATAAATCCGATAATATCTCAAGAGAATATACGACCCTGTTTGAATGTAATCTTCCTTTTTCTTCAAAACCAACCAGATTACCATCCCTTAGTAATTGAGGTGTCCCTTAACCAACATTGAGAGTCCGAAAAACATGTGTCCTCCGGGGTACAAAAACCACTTTTCGAGCAACTTTCTCCATAAGAGCTAAAAACACCTACAAACAAGTTTATTAGTGATAAAATGAGTCCCAGCTAAAGTATTTATTGGTGAAAATGCGTCACACTTTCGTGCTCAACAAATTCCCCCACACTTACATTTTGCTAGTCCTCGAGCAAAACAGAAAATTGACCCGCTACACAGCTGGTCATATAATAAGAGAGTTAGACCCGCTACACAGCTGGTCATGACAAATGCCATACACAAGGCACACAATTTTTTATTTTTTTTTAAGACCCGCTACACAGCTGGTCATAACATGCAAGAAAAAAGTAAAGACCCGCTACACAGCTGGTCATAACCCTAACAATCATATTATATATTTTTTTATAGACCCGCTACACAGCTGATCATTCATTTTTTTTTAAACCCGCTACACAGCTGGTCATAATAAGAAAATACATGAAAATAGACCCGCTACACAGCTGGTCATAAGGCTAACAATTATAAATTTTGTTTTTGACCCGCTCAACAGCTGGTTCCTGAAAAAAGTAAAGTAAAAAGTTAACCACTCCCCCACACTTAAACATTACATTGTCCTCAATGTAATTGAGTCATCCAACGCAAAACTTAAGATGTGAAATTCATAAGATGCAAAATGTAAATGAAAATATTAAAAAAAAAAACAAAACAAAACAAAAAATACACCTACTGGAATATACAAAAAGGATCCCCATAAACTAATAACATGAAAACTTGGGGATCGACCCAAAATACAATATTTACAAATGACATCTTCACACTTATGTCATGAAAACGCAAAGATGCTGAAACTATCAAAAAACAAGATTTACCCTTAAACCAAGTTTTTACTGCACATGGAAGTGCGTAAAGAACAAAATATGGGGATTCTATTGAAACTGGGAAATTTTCAACTGGCTCATGCACGGTATTAGAAATAGGCAAATCCTCTGGGTACTTGGATGCAAAGTAATCCAACAACACTTTAGAAGCACACAATTCTAACCCTAAATTAGGCAACTTTTGGAATTCTAGTGGTCTAAAAACAACCTCTAAGTCGGGTGAATGATCTTGTGAGGTAGATTCATATATGGAATTAGGCGAATCATCCACACAATCATCCACAGGGTCATCTATACGTTCTGTTTGGAACAGAGTCACTATAAGACTGATCATCATCATCATCATTATTAAATAATGTTTGGCATTCTAGAATTCTCAATCTTTGTTCCAAACTAGGCGGTGTGTGTTTGTAATACTTCTCATATATAGTTTGATGTGATTCTTCACTTACCTCATGTGGAGCAGGAACTCCATACCATTGCCTACGCATATATTCAGCAAGCGTCATCTCAGATGAGGTTTCCTGATAATTTGACTTTCTACGCTTATATTCCGCCAGCGTCATCGTAGGTGACGTCTCCTCAGAAGAAGTCATCATCCTCAAAGATTCCCTGAAAAGAAATACAAAAAGAAACGCATAAAAAGGAAAAAGAAAATTAAAAAAAAATGAGAAGAAAATACTGTACAAAATAAAAATAAAAATAAACCTAAAAATTAATCTAAAAACAAATCCATGTCGGCGGCGCCAAAATTGATAAGGGTTTTAATTTGTTTGTTGTAGTAGTAAATAGGATGTCGTTCACTCGGACGTTGTTGAGATTAAATTTAAAGGTTCAACGAAAATAATAAACAAAAGCGAGAGTCACTGGGTCTAGGATTCCACCGCATTCATAACATAAGGCTCAATTATTTATTCTTCAGCAATTATCGCTCAATAAATAAAACAACAGGGACTCTTATTTCTTTGCCAAGGTAGATTCTCCAAATATTAGTTATAAATCGTAAGCATGGGACATCAAACATCTAAGCAAGCATGACCCATCTAATAAAATGATAACTAATTTTTTCAAATCATAAAACAATTTAAAATAAATGCAAAAGTCATAAAAAGAATAAAATAAATTCACCCATGTATGAAATTCGCTTCCTCCGTCGACCCAAGTGTAGGGGTCTAGTTTCTCATGATAAAAACACACTCAAAAATATAATTCATAGCTCAAATGGCGTTTTTATTAAAGAAAACTAATAATTCTCCCCAAACTCTCGATAGATACTCTATGACACCCAAACAAACTTTATATACTCAACAGGACCAAGAATATCACCTCATTACTTCGAAATCTTCTCCATTACTCGGCATTAGCTCGGAATATTTTTCTTTCCTTTTTTTCTGAAAATTATGAGATTTTTCCTCGCCTTCTACACGTAAATAGGCTGTCAGAATCTTTCTATCAATGCAAAATATACTCCAAGGAATATTATCTGAACCAAAATTATTTGATTTAACTTCAAAATATCTTCTTTCTTGTTTTATTCAAACCGAAAATATATCCTTCCTTTTACAAAACAAAAGCATTTACCGCCACTGTTTTGATGCGAAGAATCAATACCAATCTAATTCCAACCAAATCTCTGACCAAATATCTTCTAAAATGTTCCACATAAATCCGATAATATCTCAAGAGAATATACGGCACTGTTTGAATGTACTCTTCCTTTTTCTTCAAAACCAACCAGATTACCATCCCTTAGTAATTGAGTTGTCCCTTAACCAACATTGAGATTCCGAAAAACATGTGTCCTCTGGGGTACAAAAACCACTTTTCGAGCAACTTTCTCCATAAGAGCTAAAAACACCTACAAACAAGTTTATTAGTGATAAAATGAGTCTCAGCTAAAGTATTTATTGGTGAAAATGCGTCACACTTTCGTAGTCATCACGGCCCTAAAGATCCAGTGAAAGGGTTACCCGGTGATGGAGGACGGGTGTTATGGGGGTACAAAGAGAGTTGGTCCGCGGTTGTCTTTCATACCATAGTAACTACCTAAACCTTATGTTATATAATATAAAACTTATTATTCGTGTAATGTTTTGATTATTGTCCATCGGATTTGTTTTATTTTATAGTATCACAGGGATGCCATTCGTCGTATGAAGCCAGGAACGTCATTGAGTATGATGAAGAATTGGACACTGCAAGGAATAGAATCAACTGTCGGAGAAGTTGAGGAAGTAATCGATCTAGTCAAATCTATGGGGCTGATACCTGTGGTCGAAAATTTGGATCTTGGTTACGAGAAACCTATTTGTCCCGCCTTTACCGAGAGATATTATGGGGAAATGGATACTTTGTATCTTCCGTTTGGCTAAATGACGATAACTCCAGATGATGTGAAGTTCATTACGGGGCTAAGCATAGATGGTATATCCATGAAACACGAAGCGTACACGCTAGAGATTGAGTGAGACAAGATTTACGTGTTCACCAAGGAAGTGTTCTAATGGGATGAGGAGATGACCAAGTCACAAATACTAGTAGGCAAACACAAGCAGAGGATTTTCCATCTCTCAAAGTTGAGAAAGCTCTTTCGTGGAACAAAGAAACTTCGGGCCGAGGGAAAAGAGGTCACCAAGGAACGTATCTTCGCCACAGCCAATGTGTATGTCTACCTCCTGGGATCTGTTATCTTTCCCGACGTTTCCGGTGCCCATGTTAGCGCCAACTTTATTCAGCTGTTGCAACCATTTAAAAAGATCCACGAATACTCTTGGGGCACTGTCATCCTTGCACACTCGTTGAACGAGTTAAGAAAGGCTTTCAGGGCTGACAGGAACCAAATCAGAGAGGACATGGCTTTTCTGTAGGCGTGGATATATTTGCACTTCCCAATATTTTTTGCAAGGGCTTTTGAGAACAAGGAATGGGACGATAACTTTTATGGAGACATGTACATCTACAAGAGTAAGGAAAAGGAACAAGATGCGATTTATTTGAAGTTGCAATGCCAGTTGGACAACTTGACGACGAAAGATGTTGTCTTTGATCCTTACAAGGGGGTTTGGCCAAAGGAAAAGGAAAAATGGTTTGGTGCAAAGAGCAGACTAATTATTTTGGGTCGTTATTTCACCCAAGAGGATATGTAATGTATAACCCGACGAGAGTCGCAAGACAATGCGAATACATACAAAAAATCCCAAAGGAGCACAAGAAGTTTAAAATCGATGTGGAGAAAACCAAGTCATATGATAATGATATTGATATTGTTCACGACCCTTTACCATCATGTAAATATTGGGAGGAGATAAGGTTCAACGGATATGCTATGGATGGTCGATTGAAAAAAGATGATGAGGCAATTCCGGGTTACATGCCGTGGTACCTTAATATTTCGTATACTCGAGTGATACGAGTAGATGAGAGGCCCCGGATAGAGGAAAAAGATAAATCTCTCGAATTCCTAGTACGTATTATTTCTCAATTACGGTTTTGTTAATTATTTTAGCATTATTTGTTTAATGTTTGTTGTTTAAAATGGAAATAGAAAAGACGAGTCGGGAACTTGATATCCCAAGCACATCTAGAAATCAGGCGAGGGAAAAATGTTAAGTCCAATGAAAAGCTGATTGCTAAATTGAACAGTCTCAAAGATGTAGAAGCAGGTGCAAAATTTGGGGAACCGGTGGAGGAGGAGGAGCCAAAAAAAAAAAAAAAGGAAGAGACCCCCACCCCCCACCCCCCCTAAAAAAATATATATATATATTCTGAAGGTACATCGAGCAGCGCCCCAACTGCTAAACGAGGACGAGGTGATCGTGGTCGTGGAAGTGGTCGTGGTGGGGATGTTGATGAATAAATGCTTTCAAACTTACGTCTTTAACTATGGATAATTATTGTGTCAAAACTTATGTCTTAAACTTATTGTCGAATTATGTTTTGTTTTATTCCTAGTTTATGAATGACTGAATCTGGTTTATCTTGAAAATTGTTTGTGCTTGTCTAAGACGCGACAAAAGAACCAACTACAATGTTTGTGTGCAAAAAATGCATGATTCTGTAAGTTTTTTCTCGCTATAATCGGTTTACATGTAACTATATAAAATCCGATTCTGAAAATTCTCCAGGGGATAATTTCAGAATCGGGTTTTGATGTTGCACCACATGGACCGAATCTGAAATTTTGTTCACCTTGTTTTTAAGTTTCCAGAATCGGTTTATAAGGGTACTTTTAAAGTCCGATTCTGAGAAAACAAAAAAATCCAGATGTTGATGGTGGTTTTTAAACAAGGGTAAAATCGTAAAATCCCATGACCTAGTGTTACCCGCAACACATTAACTAAGAGCATTTAACTCAGTGTAATAATTAATAGGGGTATTTTTTCAAAATACTGCATCGTGGTTTTCGACACAAAACCCTAATTCCAAAACCAAGCCGCACATCGCGCACCATGGCAACAATGCCAAACCAAGCCGCACACTGCGCACCATGGCAACAATGCCAAACCAAGCCGCACACTGCGCACCATGGCAACAATGCCAAACCAAGCCGCACATCGCGCACCATGGCAACAATGCCAAACCAAGCCGCACTTAATGCACCATGGCAACAATGCCAAACCAAGCCGCATACTGCGCACCATGGAAACAACGCCAAAACCAAGCCGCACACTGCGCACCTTTGCAACGATGCCAAATCAAGCCGCATACTACGCACCATGGCAACGACGCCAAAAACCAAGCCGCACACTGCACACCATGGCAGCGACGCCAAAACCAAACTACATATCGCACTCATTGGCAACCAAGACAAACTAAGCCGCTATGCCATTGGCACATGCCAAACATAGCGCCCTAGGCTTGCAAAACGTGCAACTAGGTCAACCTGGCCGTACGTGCCATTGGCACATGCCAACACATACCACAAGCCATATTTCCAAGTCGCTATGCCATTGGCACATGCCAAATATAGCGCCCTAGGCTTACAAACCATGCACCCTAGGCCAAGTCGGCCACGCATGCCATTGGCACATGCCAACATGCTCGCTGGTAGCTTTTCCTACCAAGGCCACGGCCCTAACGGCCATGCATGCCATCGGCACATGCCAACATGCTCGCTGGTAGCTTTTACTACCAAGTCCACGGCCCTAACGGCCACGCATGCCATCGGCACATGCCAACATGCTCACTGGTAGCTTTCCCTACCAAGGCCACGGCCCTAACGGCCACGCATGCCATCGGCACATGCCAACATGCTCGCTGGTAGCTTTCCCTACCAAGGCCACGCCCCTAACGGCCACGCATGCCATTGGCACATGCCAACATGCTCGCTGGTAGCTTTCCCTACCAAGGCCACCGCCCTAACGGCCACGCATGCCATTGGCACATGCCAACATGCTCGCTGGTAGCTTTCCCTACCAAGGCCACGGCCCTAACGGCCACGCATGCCATTGGCACATGCCAACATGCTCGGCGGGTAGCTTTTCCTACCAAGACCACGGCCCTAACGGCCACGCATGCCATTGGCACATGCCAACATGCTCGCCGGGTAGCTTTTCCTACCAAGACCACGGCCACGCATGCCATTGGCACATGCCAACACGCCCGCCGGGTAGCCTTCATCACCTAGCCGTGGCCCTAATGCGCGCTGGTAGCCTAACTTGCAAGCCGCGCAACCTAGGCCAATTCAACCGTACGCGCCATTGGCACATGCCAAAGCCCACGCTGGTAGCCTAGTTTGCAAACCATGCAACCTACCACCAAGGCATTCCGCACATGCCATTGGCACATGCCAAAGCCCACGCTGGTAGCCTAGTTTGCAAACCATGCAACCTACCACCTAGGCATTCCGTACATGCCATTGGCACATACCACACACGCCACTAGCAGCTCTGGCATTGCCACTTACACTCAACGTACAACCTACCACCAAGGCATTCCCGCACATGCCAATGGCACATACCACACGCGCCACTAGCAGCGCCACTTGCACTCAAAGTGTGCAGCCAACACTCGAGATATCAACACAAACTGGGGATGCTTTCCGTGGTTTTGGTTTGGCGGTCACAGCCATGCGGCGTACACTACGCTCACATTAAGAAAGCGTGAAAAGGAATAAAGCGGTCAAATAAATGAGGAAATAATGGTGAAAACGTTTTCACCCATTAACACCATGCGGTTACCACCTCCTCCCATTATTTCACCCTTTACTCTCTTCCTTCATGAGGCCAGGGTACGTTTAATCTCGACTTGTATAAATAGGTCTTACCTATTTCCACCGCACAACAAGTCTCGGCCGAGAGAAAATACTACACTCTCGAGAAAGGCAACTTTGCAAGCTCTCCAAAAAGCTTCCATCTCTTGCAAGCTTACGAAGCTTCCACTTTCTCGATACAAGTCGAGACACTACTCTCCCAGAACTATTCTCGGTCTCAACACCTTTCTTTGCTTCCTCCCCAAATCAACCCTTCTCCTCCACTTTGTGACCGAAGCAAGTCCTGGAACGGCCATTTCTTGGTTTAGGCCGGACTTGTACATTGATCTCTCGAATCTATAAAGTGCTCACGTGCAGCACATTTGTTTAGGGTTTGAACCAGTTTTTCACTCACCTACCGAATTTACCGAAATCGGCAGAAACGATTTTTACCCATAAACACCAGAGTTTCACAATCGGTTTATGCGGGCATCCAATGTAATCCGATTCATGTGAGGAAAAATTCCAATGTTTCTGTATCTTTTTTTTGCCAAGAATAGGATTACAAGTGACATATTAAAATCCGATTATTGAGAGGCATATTTTGACAACTTTTATAATCGGTCTATGTTAGCATCACTTGTAATCCGATTCTTTCAAGGAAAAGTGGCAGTTCTTTTGTAACTTTTTTTGCCAGGAATCGGATTACATGTGCAATATTAAGATCCGATTATTTAGAGGCACATTTTTTATGATTTTGCGAGGACACAATTGGGCTATGTGGACATACTAAAACTCCGATTGTTTGAATTGAATTTGAACAAAATATTCGTAAAGTCTTTATCTATATAAAGACAACCTCTTTGAGACACTCCCAAATCACATACTTAGCCTAGAAAATGGAGTGGGAACCGCATGAAGATTTGTGTCTCGTTAAATCGTTTGCTAATACGTTCTGCGAACGTCCGAATGAAATTTATTCAATGTTTTGGAAGAGAGTTAAAGAGTTCTTTTACTGGCGTACCGGGAATCCCAATAACCGCAAATGTAGAGAGTTGGCGTTTCTATTCAACTACATAAAAAGTGCAATGCGATAGTATGTTAAAGTTAGAAATATGGTGTTCCAACATCATCCACAAGCTCCTCTTAGAGAAAAAGTGAGTAATCCCGAAATATTTATACTTATGTCATCGCTAAAAGTTCGCATACTAACATTTAAGAATTCACTGAATTTCAGCTGGAACGTTTCAATGGGTTATGGAGAATTTGTAACGGGGAAACTAACTTCATTCACCACAGATAATATACGACGTTGTACCGACGTGCTCGGAGGTTCATTGACGAACATTTGATGTGTCAAATTCTAGAATACCCATACTAAATCATATCCTATATATGTAATGCGCTAATTTCCTAAACTATGTAATGAATATTTTGTAATGCGCAAACTTCCTAATCTATGTAATGAATATTTTGTTTCAGAAAGTAAGGTATAATCGGATTATGTGGGCATATATAAATACCGATTCCAACAATCGGTTTGTTTTGGTATTGAGAAAACACGGTTATGGGTTTACTTCACCTTAGAAAAACTCATTCAAAAATCGGTTTACAACTGCACTAACATCAACTGATTCTGGATCAAGTTTTGAAAATTAATGGTAGTTGATTTCAGAGTTAACTTGATTAAACATCATTTAATCACCCGAATTAGCACTAATCAATCAGGGATAGTTTTGCCATTTATTAAAATAATTGGATAAAGGGTTATCCATTTTACTTCAAATTATTCATTTTTGTGTTCTAGTGGTAGGGCCAAATTAATTACAGTAGACCCCAACTTAGCCTGGTAAAAGTAAAGGACATATTTGACTAAATTTATGTGTCCATTTTAACAAGACATGTATTTAGCAGTCCATTACTGTCGTACTATATGGTTTTGGGGCATACGAGTAGATGACTCATTTTCGGCATTGTGATAGATATTTTCATGTATGATTGTGTACATTATATTTGAAGACCAAAATTTTATTGGCAGTGGTAAAGTGATACTATTTCCTCCTTTAATATTTTTTTTTCTCTTCTTTTTAAACTGCGTATCCCACGTAATCAAAAGCAATCGCTTTGTTCAGGACGAAGGTTGAGTTGGTAGAGTGCCAAGTGACTCCCCAGGTAGTCGACGAACAAAATGATCAGCAGAAACAAAAAGATTATGATAGGAGCAAAAATTGCATGTTTCATGCTCAAGAATGCGTCTTATATGACAAATAGGTTTTTTGTGATCTAAGCTAACTAACTGGTATTGCATAAGAGATGATTTAAATGAGCTCCTAAGAGAAACATTGTTCATTGTTTTAGGTCTTCTTACAATTGTAACAAAAAGTCTGCTCAATACTCATTGCAAAGTTATACTTTTAAAGAGTTCTTGAGATGGTCGAGGAAATTGAAATATGAATGAAAATCTGAATCTGGATTACTGAGTCTCTGAGCTAGCCATTTTATCAAAACTATATTATGTAGATATTCTGTACACTATCTCTTGGTTCTTGTTCCAAACCACGAGAGGTAGTCATAATGAACGTGGAGCAGTAAGATCAAGAAAAAATGATTATTTACCTGGTTAAAAGTAAGTGGAGTTGCACTATTATGAGACCTTGAGCTAAAACATAAATATTTTCAAACAATCAGCCTCCATTGTCATGTTGGTTTGAGATCTTGAGCTACATTGGGTCCCCCTTCTAGTACTATAGTACATCACTCCTTGCTTTTACTTTTAGTGGGATTTAAATGCAAAAAAAAAGTTAGACACACTAGAAAAGAAGAAAAGCAAGTTAGGCTGCACTCATATTGGATATGCATTGCACTTTCCTTGGTAATTTTCTCCTTCCGCAACTTCTCGGAAGCCCTTCTTTCCTACTGTCCTTAAACTTTCTTCCAAAGACGACTCAATTTTTGCGCAATGAAATTGGCCGTCACTTTTTTAGTCACAGGTATATATATGCAACGCGTATAAAACATGTCACCGCGCCATGTATGTACGTCCTATATTGTTACAGAAGTGTGTGCCGAAATTAGCTACAACTATATTCAAGAAAGTGACATTGAACTGCCACTCTTTCTTTGTGTGTACATAAAAACATGTGCTTTTAATGCGGTCATTGGCCTAAGTTATCTCTTTGGTCCGCTAGGACCATTAACATTCATTTTCAACAAAATAGGGAGTTGAATTATTTCATCGCATTAAAATTTTGAATGTGAAGGTTTGAATGATCCGAAAACAGGTAAAGAATTCTGAATCACAAGTCATCAAAAAACCATTTCGCGTAGTAGATGTCAAAAAAGCCTTTCTCATGCAGAATTGAGAGTGCAAGGACATTAAGGTTAACAAGCTGAACGTATACAAGAGATGTTTTATTTGAGCCTCTAATTATAAAAGGCGTTTAAATTAATTGAAAAGGAAAATAATGAACCCTTAACCCTTTGATGGTTTACATTTATTTTCCAGTTCAAGTATATAAATAGGGAATGTCTTTTCAAACTTGTTTTGTATTGATCAAAATTATACATGGTTACATAATTCTTGAGATGGTAGAGGAAATTGAAAAACGAATGAAATTATAAACTCAGGACCTACTGGGATATCCTTGTTCTCAGAGATATCATTTGGTTACAATATCTCTATGTTCTCCGTATTGCAATTCCTCAATGTAGAAGGAAGTGTTAATAAAGGTTGAGTGACCAGAAAAAAGTTTCGAAATTTTGTCGGGAAAAGTCGAAAGAAAAAATAAGAATTACTATTGGGTGAAGATTTTTTTGTTTAACAAATTAATAAAAAGATTGGACTATCTTCAAGACTAATATATCTTGCTGATAATGGAATACCTTGTCATGTTTCATTCGGGACCGTCACCAACTTGCATAGGCCAAATTGTTTCTCCTTTGATGCACATTTGGGTCCTCCTCCTGCTAGCAGTACATCATGAATCATGTTAGGTTCATGATCAATCGAATACACTAAAAAAAAGTT
This sequence comes from Papaver armeniacum, assembly GCA_023531295.1. Lineage (NCBI taxonomy): Eukaryota > Viridiplantae > Streptophyta > Magnoliopsida > Ranunculales > Papaveraceae > Papaver > Papaver armeniacum. The sequence goes on from JAJJWW010012477.1 coordinate 76,297, forward strand.
ATGATCAATCCAACTCATAATAAAAGCAAAAAAGGAAAGTTAGGTTCCACTAAAATTGAATCTCTGTACGTTCTCTGGTAATTTACTCCTTGTGCAAGGCTGGCCGTTCTTCTGCTGTCCCTGAACTTTCCTCCAAAGACAACTGAATTATCTTATGGTTGTTTCTCTGTGCTTCTCACCACTACCACCTATCCGTACACGAAAATCTGGTGGAGATAAACTAGATGTGCAAATGCAAGTGCAACTAGTCAAGAAAGTGACATATTTCTAGTGGTGTTAATAGAACATGTTTTTTTAATGCAGACAACTGGTTTAGTCTTCTTCTATCCATTTTCTCATTTATTCATGTCCACTACTTACATTTTCCTTGTCTTTGCTTGACTTTATATTGACTTTTTCTCTATATATATATAGACGAAGAATAAACGTAGAGGGCAGAGACATATAGAGAGGAAGCAAGCAATGAGGAAAAAAGAAAGCAAAAGCCTTAATCTCACTGTTCCTCTTCCAACAAATGAAGAATCTTCTTTATCTAAATTCCTGCAAGTCTCATCTCTTTTACTGTCTTTTTCCTTAGATTTTTGTAGTTCAATTATTACTGTGAATTACAGCTTTTTGTTTTTTCTTTAAACAGGACTAAGGATGGTACATTTAAGGAAGGAAATCTTCTCGTTAACAAAGACGGAGTTCGAATTCTTACTCCGAATGAAGATCAGATTGTAAGATACACCACCAATTACATCATATTGTAGTTTGTTTATTTTCGATCACTCAAAAGATAATCGAATTTGAATTGGTTCCTTCTTTTGATTGCAATAGTACTTTTAAATGCTATATCTTGATCATTACATTTGTCGGCGCAATGATTAAGACTGCGCAATTGAAAAATCCTTTGGCTTATTTTAATTGGTTTAACTTAATTACAACCCCTATTGCTTATTTTAACCTTGGGGTGTTGCATTTGGAGGCGGCTTCCAAATTTCTCGATTAACTAGATGCTACTGTTTCTTTGTAGCCACCACCTATAAAACCATCGGATGAGATAATGATGAATTTCGATGACATTGAAAAAGTTAAGGAAATTGGCAGCGGTAGCAGTGGGCATGTACTACTGGTACGCCACAAATGGACTGGCCAGTTTTTCGCTCTCAAGGTATATTACCTGAAGCGCCCAATTGAGAGCCTCTTTGCACCAATCTTTATATTCAGCATTTCTACTCTTTATAGAATGAGCGAAATCAGCATATCTTGCACAACCAATTTGCTCCTGCTATGAGTTTGCCATATACTGCTCTGTTAAATTTCTGCAATTGAAATGTCTCAAAATTCTGTGATGCGATAATGTAGGTCATTAAAATGACAATTGATGAGAACATACGCAAACATATCGTGGAGGAATTGAAGATTAACCAGTCTTCTCAATGTCCTAATGTCGTGGTATACTACCAGACTTTTTATGACAATGGATTCATATCAATAGTCTTGGAATACATGGATGGTGGGTCTCTTGCAGACTTCCTGACAAAAGTTAAAAGAATCCCGGAGCAGCATCTTGCAGCCATTAGTAAGCAGGCAAGTTTTTCATGGTACAAAAATTTCTTTATCAGACCTAGGAAATTGAATTATGTGGACTAACGCGCCGAGTCTATCACTTGATTCATCTCATGTCTATGCAGGTTCTGAAGGGTTTAATGTATCTTCACCACGAAAAACACATAGTTCACAGAGACTTGAAACCATCAAATTTACTAATCAATCATAGTGGAGAAGTTAAAATAACAGACTTCGGCGTAAGTGCAATTCTATCCTGCACATCCGATCAGAGGGACACTTTTGTTGGCACTTACAGCTATATGTCTGTAAGTATTAAGCTTTCATTGACGTTTCACTTCCAGTTGTTTTCAATCAAAGAATATCTATCTACGGCAAGCAACTTCATCTAAGTAAATTGTTGTGCTGTTTTGTTTGCATAGCCAGAGAGAATCAGTGCAGGCACATATGGTTATAAAAGTGATATCTGGAGCCTGGGAATACTACTGCTAGAATGTGCAACAGGGGAGTTTCCATACACTCCACAAGAAGAAGAAGGTTGGATTAGTTTTTACGAGCTTTTGGAAGCCATTGTGGATCATCCACCCCCCTGTGCACCTTCTGACAAATTTTCCCCAGAGTTTTGCTCATTTATTTCCTCATGGTAAATGCTTTTCTGAATCTCTTTTCATGTTTTCAAGTAACATTCTAGGGAATTTGAAATATGATTCTGTTATTTTCGTTCAGTGCGCAGAAAGATCCAATGAAAAGACCATCAGCTAGAGAACTCATGGTATGTATGCCAATTCCTCAGACTTGAACAAGCTGAATGTCAGCATTTTTGAAACTGCTAATCCTTATGTTATCTGGCAAAACTAGGATCATCCGTTCATCAATATGTACGAAGACGCAGATGTTGATCTTGCTAGTTACTTCACCAACGATGGGTCTCCTCTAGCCACTTTTACAATACCCAACTAATTACACTACTTGTCTCGGCAGTTACATTCATCAATCTTTACCATTAGTTTACAAACTATGTTCTCCCATGATGTTAACTAGTTTTCAATTCTTCCCACAATGGAGTAGTCCTGGTGTTCAGTCACTAATAAGAACACAAAAACTTCTCAGTTTTGTGTTAATTTTCCGTCCTACCGCAGTCGCCAAATACTAGCCACTGGAGGCAGTAGATAAGGCCTGGAATGCGTAATTGCAAAACCTTCAGAGTTTTTGGCGACTGCAATACAAGTCTTTGCTTGTTAATTTGCAAGTATATGAGACCCTTCAGATGAAGGTGTACAACTTTGTAATACAAGCAAAACCTCAACAAAAGTTTTGCAAACTTATACAATGCCTAATTGCAGAACTCTGCAGAATTCGGTTTTTCATTTCAAGTGTTGCACACAATTCAGAGTTTACAGCTTTATGGTCCTTCCAAGCACAAGCTCAAAATGGTCTGAGATATCAAAGAACAGGGTCCATTCAACAACAAACACACTAACCCACCTAAACAACCAAAATCAATTTCACTTTCTAAAGAAAGATCTTAAAAGAGAGTATCCCACACAGATTCTCCAAAGATTACAGCATTTATATCTTTAGTCTATGTCACAGCATTATGCAAATGAACCGACAAAAGTCAGCAAAAGCAGACATTATTAGTTCTCTAATAGGCTATATGTTTCTATCCTCGTCACCATCCAACCCACAAGATAAAGTTCCTTGCTTTTACCAGCCAGTAAAACATATTCTTGTGCACAATATATATACTGTCTTAACATGATAAGAAAGAGGGATTGTGATGTAATGAAGTCATAATCTTCTGCAACATTAGTCAAAGAATCTATCTATCAAGAAAATATCTTGGTCCCAAGGTATAAAATCGAAAAGCAATACAAAGCATTTTATTATCCTTCTTTTTATCAGCGGAAAACAGCATATATAACAATTTCCGTCGACATGAATAACAGACATGCTGAATTTCAACTGCACATATACTACGGAATGAAATGCGAAAAGTAACTCAAATTAAAAAGCATCTTAACTGCAAATTAAGACCATAACAAGAAGAAAATGAGAAGATCATCAGACGTCTCGTGTTAAACCTGTTTAAAGCTAAAGTTTTTTTGCTTTTCTTGTTTAGGCATCATATCTAATAGAAGTAACATAAAGTGAAATACCTCACAGAGCATTGAACCCGGAGGCAGAAAAACAAATACGTAGTGTCAAAGTGTAGACAGTCCCTACCTACTAACCCCTAAAAATACAAGCTTAAATTTACATAGCCAGTGATAATAATACTTGGCATTGGTGTATGACAAAAGGCTTACAAAAAAAAAAAAAAACAGTAATGCATTCCAGAATGGTGAACACCCTGTATATAGTACATAAAGAATACAACTTCTTTCGTACATACACTCATTCATCCCATATGAAAAACAGATGGGTTCGTTGAGCTTTCTACATAATTAATTTTGGTAACCATAATGGATTAGATGCAGTATTTTCATATATCGTACAGCTATAAGATTTTGATCAACAATAAGTTGGGGGTGGACTTACTCTTTCAAGTTTTGATCTTGAACTTCCGATGTGCTTTTAAGTCCACGATAACCACGCTAATGTTGTCCTTGCTTCCCTTTTGAATAGCAAGTTTCGAGAGACATTCTGCCGCTGCTTGAGCTGCGGGGTCAACTCCAATGCCTCGTTCTGGTAGAGGCGTAACACCGTTCTTTTTGTGCCAGAGTAGGATTCGCCTCCGAGCTACATCACAAACTTCTTCGTTTGTCAACACGTCCCATAACCCATCACTAGCTAGAATAAGACATTCGTCTTCTTTAGTTCTAGGAACAAACTTCACTTCTGGATCTGGAATAATCCAAGGTTTCAAATACCGATCACCTGAAAATCAGAACAAAAATAAGATGCGAACTGCAAAAGCTCTCCGTACTCTTTCGGAGTTATTCTTAGTAGATCTAAATGTGACTCTATTATACAAGTTTATTATCTGAAAAAGAAAATGAGAAGAAGATAATCTACCAATGGATCTGGACATTGCAAGCACACCAAAAACACGATGTCCATTCCACTGAATAACCTTGCCTCCAGCTGCTTCGATCCTTGCATATTCATCTTCTCGATTTGGCTGGGAAAATCAAGGAGACAATTAGATAACCAAATGTGATTGAAGCATTGGTTTTTGCCATATGCGGGTAAATACAGAAATGCCTTACTTTGTGATCTTCGGATAACGGTACAGGTGATTTTCCACGACATAAAACAGCTCTTGAATCACCACAATTTGCAACTATAATGTGGGACGAACAAACAACAGAAACTACAGCAGTAGATCCAACAGTTTCGGGAGCAACAGGTTCGCCGCTACCATTTATACTTCCTCCAACCTCCGCATCTACTTTAATGAAGCAATTGGTAAATGCTTTTTCCCACTGATGTTCCCAATTATCTTTAAAGCTTCCATTCATCAAACCTTCCTTCATGGTTTCTATCTCCTCGGTCAGAGCTAAATGGAAACGATCCCGACAATAATTTGCAACCTTCACTTAGCAAATAACATTTGTTAGTGGGTTTTAATTTTTTGATCTTAACTGCTTTGAGTAAACTTACAGCAGATACCTTATAAATGCAAATAAAAACAGTGGGAAACCCGAGGATACCTGAGAACCACCATGGCCATCATAGACTCCAAAGAAATGAGCTGTTGAGTGCGACAAATTCTTGTTTAAGCCATCCACCACTGAATCACCAATTAACATAGGAAGAGGTATTCTAAGATACCGAGGTACCATTGCAACAGCATCTTCCATCTCTAGTCTTCTCCCAATAATAGAAATGGACCCCAAAGGGGTAAAGAATCTAATTCAAAACCCTCGCCTACCCACTCCAAGAATTCGATTCTCATGAGGTACCTGAAGAACCAGCATCGACGTTTCCTGTTCAGACACACCTCCAACCTGCAAATCAAGGCTAGAAGATGCTACAGGAAGTAAATCACCTATTGGTTCCTCAGTCACAGGAATTTTACCAATAATTTTGACACCTCCACTTTCCAATGAACCCGGCGATAAAATCCCACAAGCAGTATTCAAGGCTAAGAGATCCTCAGCAGAGATGCTATCTGTAGTGCTAACAACAGACAACGAACACGAATCTTCAAGTATTTGATCACCACCCACCAGAGCTAACTTGTCATCTTCTTCGATCTCTTGAATTATGGCATCACTCTCGCTTACAACATTAAACAGCGATTCTCCTCCGCCACCACCACCACCACCTCCTTCCATTTCCTGGATCTTCTTTAATCAGTGGTTCCGAACTAGGAACAATATTATTTACTTCACTCAATGAACTACTGCAACTACCTTCATCTACCTCCATAACAGACGACTCCTCCGAGGACAATTTCTTTGCTGCAGTATCAGACGCAGACGAGGACAACAAGCTAGTGGTTTCCGTTATGAGCTTAAGTCTTGTAATTTCCATATGAGTAGCTATAGCAGATTTATCACAACAAATTGAATTACCACCTAATCCAAATGAAACTGCAATTGCTGCTGGAGATATCTCCTCCATAAATTCCATCACCACCACCACCCTTCCTATCTGAATAGTTACAATTACAACCTTCAACACCCTCCCCAATTAGTTTACCTATCATTGTTCAACAAATTCATTATTCCCTTCTTCATCTCCCATCTGGATTAATGAAAAATCTCACCTCTGGGTTCTATCAGATTTACCTCCATATCTAACCAAACCCTCAAAAACCCATCATCTTATCAGCTCAACAGAAAAAGGGTTGGTCAGATCTGGTAAGAAAAATTTGGATCTTGATTGAAAAAAAAAAAAAAATTGAAATCTCCAAACAACAACAACCCACTTCTTCTTGTTGTTCTTCTTCACATACACCACCACACCAACCCTTTATTCTAATCAATCTAAAAAAAACACAAGAATGAAAAAACAACAGACAAAATCAATTAAACCAGTTAATCTCTAAACACACAAAAAGAAAAAGAAGAAAAACCCATAAAGAGATCATGAGAAAGAACCTAGGAAAGACAACAAAAGGTATGCATATGGTTTTCACATTAAACTTGGGTTTACCCTGAATCAAAGGCAACCCATCTCAACCTCATAAAACACCACCTCAGAAGAGATGTCACACAGCTACTATAAAATCTCTAAATACAGTAAATAAAAAGGTTACTCAAAGAAGACAAATTGCTTACCAATAAATTCAAGAAAACAGTGAGTTGTTTGTTCTTCATCACATCATCATCTCTTCTGTTGTTTGAGAAAGAAAGAAAAAAAAAGGAGAGAAGAAGAAGGGGAGAGGAAGTTGTTGTTTAGAGAGATGGACAGATGTCAAGAAATGAGAGAATAATAAAAGCATTTGTTTCTTTTGTTGTACTACTCTACTACCATGCACAACACATTCACACATCTCTGTCTCATTTCATCCTCAAAGCTCCTGGAAAAAAACAATGGGAAACAAATAATAATCTATGTTGATGATGATGATAATTAATTAGTATTAATTGTGTGTGTGACTACTACTACTAACTTCGTTTAAAGTTTGAAAAATAAAAGGAGGAGTATCAATATATCAATTATATTATCTTCTGTAATCTCTTTGGGAGCATCAATTTGGGGTGATGCCTAAAATTATTTGATATGTTATTCTATA
>JAJJWW010012478.1:0-232363 GCA_023531295.1 Papaver armeniacum
GTGTAGAATACATCCTATTTACTATCTATTTTTTATGCTTTCTTTGCTATTTTTTCTTGTAAATTATGTATTTTACGCTTGTTTTGAGTTTTATAGCTACTTTGGAGTCGCACGGAGGAAAAGAAGAAGAAATCACCCAATTTGAGTAAAAGGGCAAAATAGTCATTCATGGGCGAACACTATCTGGAGCCCAGTCAAGGTTAAGGGGCAACTCTATTTGGAAAAGTACTAGACACAGACCAGCTGCGGTTAAGGGGTTGCCAATCAGGATGGCCCTTATCTAATGAGTGGGGTGGTCCCTATCCTTGGGGTGTAACCATCCATCCAACCAGCCCTAATACCTATACCCTAAAACCGAGAGACACTTCCATCTACTCATTTATGTTTTCACCTGAAAATTGAGAACGAGTTGCCGCTGTTGAAACCGAGAAATTGAGATCGAGAAATAGATCTAATTGAGAGACAAGGTGGGAATTGGTGGTTCTTCATATGAGTCTGTGAAGTTAAGGAGATGGTGGCGGTCTTTGATGGTGTTAGAATTAATTAGGGTTTGTGATGTTGTGAAGATGAAGCTACAGGAAGATGATATTGATGGAACTGAAGGATTTTCTGAGTTTTGAAGAAACCAGAGTTGAAGCAGATCGAAACCCATAGGAGAAATCGACGATAAATTGCAAGGTAGGGTGTTTGAATCTGATGTTCAACGGTTTCTGTAGAAGAAGAAGGTCGCAAAGATGATAGTAACAGCAGTCGATAGAGAAGAACTCAGGGAAATCGAGCTCGTTCTTGAGCTGTTATTCAACACAGAGAGATGAAATTGAGGGTTCGTAGCCATGGAGGAAATTCAGATCGAGGAGAAGAATGGGTTTGGTTCAGCAATAGAGATGAAAGGCCGTAGAAATTGTAGGTGTGATGAATTAAATGATGAACACAGGGAGAAGAAATTGGAGATGGTGATGAACAGATTGAGTTTTAGGAAGTGAATCGGAGATGGGTTCTGTAACTGATGAATGTGGTGCTATTGCTAAGGTGGATTAATTGATGGCTGCTGTGGAATCAAAGAAGAGTTCTGGGTGGTTGAAATTATGAGTTGAGTGGTGCTTTTTTTGGGTTTGTGTATTTGAAAATCTGGTGGTGATGGTTGGTCTGAGTTCAATAGAGAAGAGAACAACTAGAGTTGTGCTGTTGGTTGCGAGTGGTGGCGCAAGGCTAGGTTGAAGACACTGCTGCTGCTGCATAAGAAGAGATGGGTCTGTGGTAATGTTGAAACTGGTGCGTGCAATGGCTAGGTCAGAAGATGGAGTTATGATAGTATTTGTTGCCGGAAATTGTAAAGAAGACCTGCTGCTACTGTTACAGGGAGATTGAATAAATGGGTTATGTTTTGAAGCTTCAATAGATGTATGATAGTTTTCTTAACAGGAGAAGACTAAAATCGGCCTGAAATTGGCCTGAGAAATGCCCAGAAAACAGAGGAAACTCTGTCTGAATTTTCCCTCCGGCGATTCAACTCGCTTCCAGCAACCGATCCAGACGATTCAACTCACCCCAGTTAGACCAATCAGCCGAGTAAGATGCTGACTCGGTGGCTGATTCACTCTGCCCCTTTGACCATTGACTAACAGCTTGACCGTTTGACCGTTATTTCTGACGGTATCGTAACGGAATATTCCGTCAGCGGAGAAGAAGATTCCGGTGCCGGATTCCGGCCATAATACCAGCTTTCCGGCGACCAAAATTACAGATTTTTGTGTGGATTCTTCTCATGGGTGTGAAGACTTGGACTTGGAATTGGATGGAGAATTTGGCTCAAATTTGGAAAGAGAAGATGGAAGATGAGAAAGACTTGAATTTGGAAATTGAATTATTATGGAATGAGGATTCTATTCCTTGGAAGATTTGGAGAACATTGAAGCCTATAAGTAGAGAAGTTCTCTACACACTTTTACACATCTTTTACACACCTCTCTACACACACAACACTTGTGTTTTTGCTTGCTTTTCAATTCTTCTTTTAATTATTTGTGTGAACTTGAAAAATTCTCCCTTTAATTATTTGTGTGAATTTCAAAAACATGAGTAGCTAATTTTATTATTGATTGAGGATGAATTCCTAGTTCTTAATATATGATTTGAGTTTTGTTTCAATTCTATCTTGAAGTTTTTCACATGATTATCGTTTGTTTTTACTAATAGGAATGTTTATACATTCATGGTTGATTGATAGGTTGTTTAGAGTGCACGCTAAATTGATTTGTTAATTTAATCTAAAGCTAGTGAAAGTTAGGGGATAAGTAATCGTTTCTTGACTCTTTACATAAGTAGCAAACACGAGACCTTGCGGAGGGATTCCGTGGAGCAATTGTGTGTGAAAACAACGTTAGCAAGTAGACCTTGATCTAAGAGTCTAACTACTAATATTAACCTAATAAGTTCATAAATCTTAATGCGTTTATTTAAATTACATCTAGAGTGATCTACTACTAGGTGGTTTGGTAAATAGAATCCGGTAGTCGAGAACTTCCGTATCCGGTGATACAAGGGATTTTGGGGCTAGCTAAGCGAACCTGCTATCCTACGGTTGGTGATAATCTGTGACTAATAACATTTGGATGAAAAACATAACTTGAATCATTGTTTTGCAACGAAGAAGGATTCCTTGATCTTGTCTCTCTTATTGATTTCAACTTTATCTTTTAATTACTTTGTTTACTTTCTTTTGCTTTACACCCCCCTTTTGTGACAATTTTTACAACTAGAATCTCTTGCTCCTCGTGGGAACGAACTCGACTACACTATATTGCTTGTTAATTAGGTGAAAAAATATTAATTAATTTGTTGTGGTTACGACACGCACCACCGCTACGCCATTGGCAAGCACCACCTCGCCCCTTAGCCACTGACAGGCGCCACATTACCATTGTGCCACTAGCAGGGGCCACTTTGCCACTATGCCACTATGTAGGCGCCACTATGCCATTATGCCGCCTATCTTGCGTGCGATTGGTTAGAATTACTAGGTCTTGCACATTAGACCCACTCAGCAACTTGTTGCACATTTTTCTACAAAACACTCGAGACATCAAACATGCCACAAACTGGGGTATACTCATCAGGGTATTGGTCTGGCGGTTTACAGCATGCGGCGTGCAACGTGCCACGTGCCCATTATAAGAAAGTGTCAGGAAAGAGCGGACGGTTAAATATCAGTAAGAGAATAGTGGGTATGAGGATGACCAATTTTCTCTCACAACAAGAACGTGATGGTGAACCGCTTCTACACAATCCCACTTATCGACTACTTAACTGTCCCCACTTCCTACGAGATCTGGGGTGCTCAATGACTTGTATAAATAGGTTTACAACCTATTTCGACCAACAACAGAGTTTTGGTTAACAACAACACAAGTATTCGGGAAAAAACAAAACAAGAACTGATAGCTTACATTCCACAAGCCAGTTCCAAATTCTGATACAAGTCATAAAACATCCACACCCTCAAAATTCAATATTTTGATCTCAACACCTTGTTCGCTTCCCTCCCTAAGATCAACCTTTCTCCTTCACTTTGTGACCGAAGCAAGACTGGAATGGCCATTTCTTGGTTTAAGCCAGGATTGTACAAATTGATCCCTCGAATCTAAAGTACCCCCGTGCAGTGCATTTGTTTAGGGTTTAGATTCGTTTCTCGTCGGCACACCCAAATTTACCATTTCCAGCAGAATCAGTTTTTACCCCAAAACAACTGGCGACCACAGTGGGAGATTAATCTCTCGGTTGCAAGATCAATTTTGAATTTCATTCCAATTTTTTCAAATTCAAGATGGTGGATCTTAGGTCTGGATCAGCAACGAATCCCAATGTTACCGGCGCCGACAACACCCCAGGCGTCAACATTCCTGCAGGTGACACCAATGTACCGCCTACCAGCACGATCAACACATCTCGTGGCACTACATCCTATGCCATCAACACTAACGCAGTAAATATTCCCTCAGGCGTGACACCTCCTGTCACCAGAGCCAGAGGCGCTGCCGCCACTCCCAATGTTTCTTCGAGTGTAACGCCCCCAATTGTTACAAGAGCCACCGCCACTCCTCCATCAGGACGAGAGACCGAAAGAGCCATAGGTACCCAACCCCCTATTACCATTGATGATTTGATGGAAAGACAAGAAGTTCTCGCTAAGACTCGAGACGGACATGGCCACAACCCAGAAAGAAGTGCTTACTTTCCTCAAGACACTAACAGAGTGGCTACCTCAAAAATCACGCCAATCCCAAATGGAGCCAACAAGGAGTACTTTTAATGCTCCCGGTGCAGGCACCTCAGTAGGAAGCGCTTTTATAGATGAAGAGGCTCGTTTTGCCCCTAAACGTCCAATGGAAAGAAATCAGCCATCCAATTTCATCACGCGTGAGGATCTGGAGCGCCTTCTTCAAAATTGAAGCAAAGAAAACCAGGTAGACCTGCACCAACATCAACCTCCGTATCCTCCTGATGTTCAAAGAGTTCCTCTCCCGAGAGGATACTCTTCTCCTTAATTTTCCCTTTATGACGGTACTAGTAATGCTCGTGAACACATCTCTTGTTTTATGGAATCCTTAGGGGAGCACGAATACAATCATGTCCTTCGCCTCAAAGAATTTTCAAAGTCACTTACGGGAAGAGCATACACCTGGTACAACAACATCGCACCAAACATCGTATGCAACTGGTCTGAGATGGTGACCGCTTTCCACAAGAAATATTTCTTTATGTCGGAGCAAATCACCTTTTCAGACCTGGGAAGAATGTTTCAACGAAATAATGATCATCTAAATGATTACGCCAAGAGATACAGAATTCAGGCACTGGATTGTCACGATCCAAACGTGACTGAACAACAGTTGGTGGAGTCATGCATTAACGATATGGTTCCTATTTATCGCGCTTTACTAGAAAACCTGTGCTTCCAAATGTTTTCTGAACTCCATGAAGCTGCAAAGCGGTCGGATATGACTGCGCCAGCACTGTTGGAAAGAACTAGACCAGCCAGGAGTGAAGATGCACGAGAGACTCGAGGGAACAGGCGTCTCATTAACAAACAATATAATACTGGAACCTCTATAAGCGTAGTAAGTGAAGGAGGAAATAGGAAGGTGTTTATGGGTGAAAACTATTCCTGCAGAATTTGGTAATTTGGGGTGTGGATGAGGAATGAATCTAAACCTTAAACAAATGCACTGCGCGGTGAGTGCTTGTAGATTCGAGAGATCAATCTGTGCAAGTCCGGCCTAAACCAAGAAATGGCCGTTCCAAACTTGTTTCGGTCACAAAGTGAAGGAGATGGGGTTGATCTTAGGGAGGGAAGCGAAGAAGGTGTTGAGATTGTGAAGGTGTTGGCTTGCTTATGACTTGTAATGTAAAGGTGAGCAGGCTTGTGATTGATGCAAGCAAGCTCTGGGTGTTGGAATACGTTTTGTATTAACACTTGGTTTTCTGTCTTGTCTGGACTTGTGTTGTTGTTTGAAATAGGGCGGAGAACCTATTTATACAATTCATTGAGCCTTATTCACATCTCTCGTGGGAAGTGGAGTAAGTGGAGTGATGGAGTAGTGGAGTTGTGCGTTGGTGATACACGACCAGCCTTGCCCACTTCTCCTGTTCATCTCTAACCGTCCATGACTTCCTAACACGTTCTTGTGATGGCTGTTGCACGCCGCACGCCGTAAACCGCCAGACCAATACCCCGCATGTATCCCCCAGTTTGTGACATGATTGATGTTCGGAATGTGTGGATCGTGGATCCACGAAAGATAGCATGTAATGCTGAATTGAATAATCGCGTTATTCAGAAGTCGATACTTGTGAAGTATCGTGTGTATTTTATGTGTGCATCGCATTATGGTGTGGTAAAGTGATGGGTAATGACGCCTCACTAACCAAATAACTCCCGACTGGGTTGTATAACCAAGTCGGTGAAGTTGGACGGATGAGATGATCTTTAAGACACTCATCTGCGACCGTTAATGAATATTAGGTTTTTTGAAGAGGTGCGCAAGCATCACTCTTCAGACTTGGTCGAAACCAAGCATGGAAAGGGATTTGGAGAGGACCGACCAGGGCATGTGTGTAGACAAAGCATGCCAGTGTACACGTCCATACCTCACTGTCCCATGAAGGCGCAATCTAGGCCACTCAATTTGACCGGTAAAGTTGAGTGGTTGAGATCGGTTTGCGGCAGAAATCCATTGCCGCAAAGGAGTTGGAAACCGCGTGACATCCCTAGTTTGGGCACGCGTTTCAAGACAACTCATCTTGGTCGGTCTTGGTCGATCATACCAGCGTGTAGGTGGTAGGCCGGTGTTCACACCTATACCTGACTATCCCATGAAAACGTGATCTAAGCCACTCAAATCGTCCGGTGAAGTTGAGTGGTCGAGATCAGTTTGCAATTTGGGAAGTGTAACCACGCAATTTTAGGTGGACGGTTTGGGATAGCCAGGCATGGTATGCCTTGGCCGACCACGTGAAGAGATAGATGGGCCCACGGTGGTCATGCGCCGGTATGACCGGACTGTTTAATCTAATCTCGGACCCTCCATCCGTGCCGAGAAGATGGACGCTCATGATGCTCAAAACCCTAATTCTGGGTTTCAAAGCCGCGCGTCACTCCTTGTTTGGGCGTACGAATTTGTTACAACCATGCGTGGTTGGTCTTGACCGATTGGTCAAGTGTGTAGGCGAGCCCACGGTAATCGTGTTGACATGCTCTGGGCCCTTTGAGTCTACATCTACACCTTCCATCTATACCTGCGAAGATGGATGGTTGAGACTGCTTTGCAACACATGTAATATGCCGCAAACCCTAATTTAGGGTTTTCCGTCCATAATGCTTGGTATGAACGGTTTCTTGGCAAGCTAGGCCAATGACCGACCATGCGAGGTCGGCCGTGGGTATTCCATACCTGCTTGGGGGTGATGGAATTGATCTGGGGTCATCCAATCATGCTTATGGAGTTGGATGATGCGATCAGATCATATCCGGACTGATACGGTCCAGTCCGGATGCTCAATCGGGCTAGTATAACACACCGAGAGTCAACCGTACGGGTATTTCGTACATGGTTTCATTATAGTGCTTGGAGGTTCGTGTTACTCAGTAAGAGTAACACTACCGTCATGCCACACCGATAATGAGTACTGGAAATACAAGGCCGATATGAAATTCACAGAAGGGATTGTTGCCACATGCTCCACCTGGAGGAATTTCATGTATTCACGAATGGGATTGTTGCCACATGCTCCATTCTTGGTGAATTAAGTGAGGGAGTATCCAACACTTATAAATGGCTTTATCTTTTACAAGATGTCACCGCATAATTTTTTCTCGGTTTTTTTACAAATTTAACCTTAAATGAAAATCCACCATCAACATTAAGTCCTCGCCTAGCACACAATGGTTACACTATTGTGTGGTAGGCATAAGATGGTGACAATTAAAGATAAAACTTATGAGACAAAGTTAGATGTTACCAGGAGAGACGGGTCATCCCGTCCTCTGAGCATGCGAGCGTTCAAGAGGCGTCCGGAGAGTATTCCCCTAGCATGATATCGGTCTTGCCTCGCTTCGATCGACCTTGTTATGCCTCGTTTCGCCGAGGGCCCGCTCCGTGCTTGCTCCGTTTGAATGTCGGTCTTGCCAGATCGACCTTGCTATGCCTGATTAGGTCGAGGGGTTATTACGCTTGCTTCGTTCGATCGTGGGTCCACTATGTACATGTTTCAAACGTCGGCCCTGTGCTTCGACTGAAATCGGCCCTGCTGTGTGCGCCTATTATACCGGCCTTATGTCCTGATTAACACCAGCCTTTGCGACTTGAGCAATACCAGCCTTGTGACTTGAGCAATACCAGCCTTGTGACTTGAGCAATACCAGCCTTGTGACTTGAGCAATACCAGCCTTTAAACTTGAGCAATACCGGACTTGAAACTTGTACCGGACTTGAAACTTATACCGGACTTGAAACTTGTACCGGACTTGAAACTTGTACCGGACTTGAAACTTATACCGGACTTGAAACTTGTACCGGACTTGAAATGATACTGGTGCTTGGACCCAATCCAAGCTTTTGTGTATTTCAATGTGGGTTGTGTCTTGTCATGCGTGACTACATGCCCCATGCGTTTTTCATACAAGTTCTAACTCCTATTTTCATTGTGGAATGAAGAAAAGAACTTCTGTTGAGATGTCTTCTGGAGATAATGCTGGTTCCAAGCCAGGAAGTGTTGACGGCTTCAAAGATATGCCGAACATCGATGATGAGTTGTTTACCTCGCCTTTTCCAAACATTAGAAGGCATCCTTCTCATAAGATAGTCCCGCTTTCCGATTCGTAAAATATGGATGCTGATCTATTTTCTTCTTCAGCACTTGTGATGAGATTTTGTCTCCGGAGAAATGAATATCCGCCTTCCCCTATTGACTTCAAGATCTTCCATACTCCACTGGGTTCTTACGAAGGATGGATGAGACGTATGTTGAATAATAAGGATGTTAAAGTGGTTTCTGGTGGAGGTGGATCCTGGAGAGAGTGTTGAACAAGGATTCTGAAGCGAACATGGTCCCGGAGAGAGCGTTGAAGCGGCTCTTGAATAGACCATTGAAGCAGCTTCTGCTAGAGGGAGTGTTGAAGTGTTTCCCTCTTCAGTTCGATTTACCCTTGCGAATTCCATGCTTCTTGACAGACCACATCTCTCATGTTCAAGAATTCCTTGACTGACGGTGAAGGAACTTCATGCTGAGCCTCAGTCCCCAAGGGTGGTTTACATGGTTTGTTCGTAGTGGTTGTTGTCGAGCCAGGTATGGAATATCTTGGACGTTGTTTCATCATTGTGGGATTCGTGCATGTGGTACTGGAGTTGGAGTTGATGGACGCGCAGGATGTTGTATCTTGGTGGTTTTCCTCTTGTTGCTTCAAGGAACCGCTACGTAAGGTGAATGTTGTATCGCTCTGTTGGTGAGATATATGCCCCTACAAACATTATGAGGCTCTTTCCGGCAGGCCTGGTTCTTTCTATCGGGGCATATGTTGTTGTAGATGAGCGTTCAACAGACTCCAGAGGATGACCAAAAGCGCGGATTCTCCAACATAGCGTGATAGACATGTACCACTGTCGATAAAGTGACTCACCCGGATCTTGTTCGACCACCTGTCTCGATAGAGTAACTCGCCCGGATCTTGCTCGATATGACGGTTGGACATCGTTATCTTCTTGAGGTCGCTCCCTTGAGGTATCGGTTCCAGTGGAAGATTACCGTCATAGAGCGTTGATACGTTGCACCAAGCACTCTTTAAACCAAATGGTAGTATGGTATAATAAAAATTTCTGAGAGGAGTTCGAAAAGCAATCTTACTTGCATCATGCTCGTACATCCTTATCTGGTTGTAGCCGCTACATCCATCCATGGAGGAGAACATGCCGTGTCCTCCGGTTGCATCTACTAACATGTCGATGTTAGGTAGAGGAGGATCGTTTTTGAAGCAGCACCTGTTCAAGTCTCTGAAGTCTATGCAGCACCTGATTTATCCATTGTCCTCGTGTTTGAACTACAACCGTTTAACCGACTTGGGTCCAGGTATGACATGTAGGTGATGGGTGACCAATTTTCATCTAAATCCGGCATTTCTTCATATCTCCTAGCGAATACGTCCTGGTACTCTTTGAGAAGTTCCACGAGCTTTGTGCGTTTATCCATACACAAGGTTGATCTGATGGAGATAGGCCTAGGGGATTCCTCAAAGATTTTAATCTCATCAGTTGTGGAGTTGGTGCCATCTTGCAGCTGTTGTGGAGCATCTAGCACTTGTTCTTGTGGTTCGTTGCTGTTGTAGTATTCAATTGGGTGGAGAGACTGGGTATGATCTCCCCGCTAATTGATAATGGAAGTGTCGGATATCTGTTTTCCCATTCTGGTCATGACTCGCAACAAAAGTTCGTTCCCTCTTCGTGTGAACGTTGGTCGTGGCTTCACAGAATGGAGAAGAATGCTTCGTCAGCAAAGATGCATCGTGGGTTTTAGCCCTCAATGATGCAAGCCGGTATTCTTCCTGAATTTACGCCCATGTGGGAAGTGGGACGCAATGAACTTGTCTGATTCTTTCCGCGGAGCTTCCCCTGTATGTGCTGGTTTGGTTTCCCTCGAAGTCCGTCATTGTGGTAGGATTCCGTACGACCTTGCCTGGGAGAAACTTGGATTCCCTGAGAGTCTTGAGAGTAATCACATTCGAAGACGCTCCTGTGTAGATAAGGGCCGTCTTGAACTCTGAATCCTTGATGCGTGCGGTGACATGTAGGTGACCTTCCTCTGGTTGATTGCAAAGAAACGTCTCCGCGCGCCGATTCTTTGAGAGGTGTGAAAGTTTGCATAAACTTTCCACTAGAGAAACCGCTTCCCGATCCACCGGCCTTTGGTTCATAGTGAAACTATTGACTTGAGGAAGATCGTTGTGAGGATCAGTCCCAGTGTAGGAGCCTCCATGACAGACCGCTCATATCCGATGTCGCTTATTTGATCAGTCCATGGAGGTCCGCGCCGCTGAAGTACCTTCTCCGGTGCGTTGAATGCGTTCCTTTTTGCTCCAGGGGGCTATCACGGCTCTTGTGGAAATCGATCGTTAATGTCTTAAGAAAAGTGAGTACCTCTTTCTGAGTTGCGGCCATATCCGTTTGAGTCTTAGCAAGAACTTCCCGCTTCTCCATCAAGTATGCAATGTTAATGGGGATGGTCCTCCTCTCGTCCCTCCGGCTCCTCGTCCTGATGAAGGAGTGGAAGTTGTTGCTCTGGTGACTACCAGAGGTGTTACACTTGATGAGATGCCAGGATTTGCGGCTGCTCTGGCTCTGGTGATGGGAGGTGTTGTAATATCACTGCTGAGTGATCGAATTGAACGTTCCCATCCTATGTACTCACGTGTTCCTTGATTGATCTCTCCTTCCTCAAGTATTTCTTCACTTAGTTGAAAGGTCGATACGGATTGAACAATCTTCCGGGCTTCGACAAGGGTCTTGAGATATAAATCTTCCGGCAGGGATCCGTAAGCTGCAGGCTCCATTTGTTTATCCGGTAGATGTTGTGGTACCCCGGACAAGTCTTTTCCTCTGTGGAGTTGCTTCGAGTCTTCGTTGTCAGCTGGACCATGTTGTTCGCCTCTCCTAAGTCCCCTGTGATTACGCGCTCTTTCTGCATCTCCACTGGTAAAGGTGTGACTCCTGACTAAGGATTCAGCGTTTCTTGCACTGCCTGAGTAGATGCATGCTGACCCTTCTTGTAATTGTGCTGTTATATCATTCAAAAGGCGGAATGTTTCGCTCTGTCTTCTAGCGATACCCACTTGATTTGCCAAGACATCCTCCAAGCATTCTAGCTACACTTCCCATGATATCTGAACCACCTGTGGTCTCCTGGTGAGGATACATCGCGAGATGAAAACCGAAAAATTGAGGATTCAATTTTTTGCGACTGATAGATCAACCTCCCACTGTGGTCGCCAATTGTTTATGGGTGAAAACTATTCCTGCAGAATTTGGTAATTTGGGGTGTGGATGAGGAATGAATCTAAACCTTAAACAAATGCACTGCGCGGTGAGTGCTTGTAGATTCGAGAGATCAATCTGTGCAAGTCCGGCCTAAACCAAGAAATGGTCGTTCCAGACTTGTTTCGGTCACAAAATGAAGGAGATGGGGTTGATCTTAGGGAGGGAAGCGAAGAAGGTGTTAAGATTGTGAAGGAGTTGGCTTGCTTATGACTTGTAACAGAAAGGTGAGCAGGCTTGTGATTGATGCAAGCAAGCTCTGGGTGTTGGAATACGTTTTGTATTAACACTTGGTTTTCTGTCTCGTCTGGACTTGTGTTGTTGTTTGAAATAGGGCGGAGAACCTATTTATACAAGTCATTGAGCCTTATTCACGTCTCTCGTGGGAAGTGGAGGAAGTGGAGGAAGTGGAGTGATGGAGTAGTGGAGTTGTGCGTTGGTGATACACGACCAGCCTTGCCCACTTCTCCTGTTCATCTCTAACCGTCCATGACTTCCTAACACGTTCTTGTGATGGCGCGTTGCACGCTGCACGCAGTAAACCGCCAGACCAATACCCCAGTATGTATCCCCCCAGTTTGTGACATGATTGATGTCTGGAATGTGTGGATCGTGGATCCACGAAAGATAGCATGTAATCTTTGAATTGAATAACTGCGTTATTCAGAAGTCGATACTTGTGAAGTATCGTGTGTATTTTATGCAGTCTCGCATTATGGTGTGGTAAAGTGATGGGTAATGACGCCTCACTAACCAAATAACTCCTGACCAGGGCTGTATAACCAAGCTGGTGAAGTTGGACGGATGAGATGATCTTTAAGACACTCATCTGCGACCGTTAATGAATATTAGGGTTTTTGAAGAGGTGCGCAAGCATCACTCTTGACTTGGTCGAAACCAAGCATGGAAAGGGATTTGGAGAGGACCGACTAGGGCATGTGTGTAGACAGCATGATGTGTACACGTCCATACCTCACTGTCCCATGAAGGCGCGATCTAGGCCACTCAATTTGACCGGTAAAGTTGAGTGGTTGAGATCGGCTTTGCAGCAATCCATTGCCGCAAAGGAGTTGGAAACCGCGTGACATCCCTAGTTTGGGCACGCGTTTCAAGACGACTCATCTTGGTCGATCATACCAGCGTGTAGGTGGTAGGCCGGTGTTCACACCTATACCTGACTATCCCATGAAAACGTGATCTAAGCCACTCAAATCGTCCGGTGAAGTTGAGTGGTCGAGATCAGTTTGCAATTTGGGAAGTGTAACCACGCAAGTTTGGGTGGACGGTTTGGGATAGCCAGGCATGGTATGCCTTGGCCGACCACATGAAGAGATAGATGGGCCCACGGTGGTCATCTTTGGTATGACCAGGACTGTTTAATCTAATCTCGGACCCTCCATCTCGTGCTTAGGAGAAGATGTACGCTCATGATGCTCAAAACCCTAATTCTGGGTTTCAAAGCCGCGCGTCACTCCTTGTTTGGGCGTACGAATTTGTTACAACCATGCGTGGTTGGTCTTGACCGATTGGTCAAGTGTGTAGGCAGGCCCACGGTAATCGTGTTGACATGCTCTGGGCCCTTTGAGTCTACATCTACACCCTCCATCTATACCTGCGAAGATGGATGGTTGAGACTTCTTTGCAACACATGTAATATGCCGCAAAATGCTTGGTATGAACGGTTTCTTGTCAAGCTAGGCCAATGACCGACCATGTGGGGTCGGCCGTGGGTATTCCATACCTGCTTGGGGGTGATGGAATTGATCTGGGGTCATCCAATCATGCTTATGGAGTTGGATGACTGCGATCAGATCATATCCGAACTGATACGGTCAGTCCGGATGCTCAATCGGGCTAGTATAACACACCGAGAGTCAGCCTGTACGGGTATTTCGTACATGGTTTCATTATAGTGCTTGAGGTTCGTGTTACTCTGTAAGAGTAACACTCAGTCGTCATGCCACACTGATAATGAGTACTGGAAATACAAGGCTGATATGAAATTCACAGGAAGGGATTGTTGCCACATGCTCCAGCCTGGAGGAATTTCATGTATTCACAAAATGGGATTGTTGCCACATGCTCCATTCTTGGTGAATTAAGTGAGGGAGTATCCAACACTTATAAATGGCTTTATCTTTTACAAGATGTCAGCGCATAATTTTTCTGGTTTTTTTACAAATTTAACCTTAAATGAAAATCCACCATCAACAGAAGGCTCCAGCGGTGGAACAACAAACCAAGCATGCAACACCAACGCACCAGACGGCTCCCCTCTGGAAAGGCGTGACTAAAACTCCTGCATAACCACAAGAAACCGGAGATGCTGCTCCAAACTTCCCGTTCCCGATTGAGGAAGTAATTAAACTCCTGGAAGCATGGATTCAAGATGACGCCATCAAACTACCATCCGTCAGACGCCCGCCAACTGAGGAAGAAATGGCAAATCCCAAGTATTGTCGTTACCACAGATTCGTCAATCACCCAACTAATGAGTGCAACAAATTGAAACGCATCTTCAAAGAGAAGGTGGATGCGGGAGAACTTCAGCTAGGCACTGAAGGAGTTCACAGAGATCCCCTTCCTGTCAGGAGCTGCATGATTTCTGGGGACTCCGTCCACAAAACTGTGCAGTTTACGATAAAGATTTTATGTGAAATTCTGTATTTATCCAAGGCACAGCGTGAAGACATATTTGCAGCCCTCAATCGTATTGTATCAGGCAAGCGGCTGTTTCCAGTCGGAAAACCGCTCCCACACCCCAGACTCTTCTGGAAAACACGACCAACAAATGCAACTGGGGACTCCTAACCACCGCTCACTTGAAGAACGTTGAGTTTCACAGCACACTAATTGATGCGGCCTCTGATTTTAACATTATCACCATCAAGACTCTGAGAGCTGCGAAGATTTCGAAGCAAGAAGCTTTTCACTACCCAACTATAATCAAGAACTCAGAAGGAGAATCTAGAGATGCTTACGGGTACATAAATCTCGAAATCAAGGTGGGGGATGCTCTAACACACGCCAAATTTTATGTGGTTAAAGAGTACTCGAATTATGATATGATCCTGGGGCGCTCATGGATACATGATAACAAACCAAAGCTAGGAGTATGCTCTTTGCCAGTGTCTATACCTGAAAGGATCTCCAACTGGCCGTTTAATCCTTGAAGACTATTTGTTGCCGTATCAACAACTCACGAATGTGACACAGCTGCCTGGAGAGAGCGCATCAGCATTTGTTCGCAGATTCCTGACACAAGTCTTATTGAATAACCCTTTTTGCAACCAGTCACTCCTCCCTCCTCCAAGGCTTGGGGACTCGATCTGATTGTCAACCCGGACGTCACTAGGAGATGTGAATGAGATGCTGGTCCTTTCAAGTATTTCATCAAGAATTTAGAAGATGTCACAGTTAAAGATGAGAAATCTAGGAAAGTAATGGCGCAACGCCCAAACCCATTTCAAGTTGGAGATATGGTAATGAGATTTGTTGCTCAGCCTGCTCTGTCCGCAGAAGGGAGAGACGAACCATACCTAGTGGCGGAAATTATTTTGGGAGGTTATTGCAAACTCATCAATGCTGACAGGCTAGAAGGCGTAGTAATACATGCTCGGTGGCTCAAACCTTTCAACATCTAAGATGTCGCACCCTTTTCTCCAAAATTCCCTTTTAGTGTTTCCTTTAGCAATCTCCCTTTTCATGCAATATTTGTAATTCCTCCAAAATGATTGCACTGCTTGCATTCATAATTAGGGTTTCAGTTTATCAGTCAATTAAAGCGTTATTTATTTTCAGAAAAATTGCTCTTGAATCATTTCAAAACCAAAAATCTCAAATAAACTCAAAACCCTCAAAAAAATAATTACCTACCAGCTCAAAACCAGAAATCACAGATAAAACTTCTCTTATTCCAAAACATGTACAAGGAAAAAGAGAAGGACAAGATATTCAAGGGAAATTCTCCAGCAGCAATACTTTTTAGAGAAGACGTATTTCATGTCCCGAAGAGCAACCTGCTTCAAGTTCAAACCCCGAGACGCATTCCTTTTTGAATTTGGAAGCAGCGCACAACCACATCTTCAGAGACGGCATCCACGCTCATATATACCTAGATGGCGCGCCACAAATTTTTCAGGGAGCGTGTAATTTGTAAGGGAAAATCAGACAGAAGGTCGGTCGAATCCTTAACCATAATGCTATTTCCCCTATTTTAAGTTGTCATTGCCCGGTGTTGTGGAGATGCTATTGTGGAAACGATATCCTTTCCACAAGGAGAAAACATGGCTTGCCGAGCACTATTTACATGCCAATTTCCCATCTATCATGGAGCCTAGAATCCCAAGGTATTACAGGATTTTTTCTGAAAATTCGGATTTCTCGGTCTAGGGTTTCATTCATTCATTTGATTGGAAACATAAGATTATCAAAACAACATGAATGAAAGAATATTATTTGATGAAGCCCTGGCTCCAGTCATATAAACAAAACTATTAAAATATCAAAAGCGTCAATAGGCTACGAAAAGATGTTCTTCTATAGAAAGGAAACAACAAAGTGGAAAAGCTAGTTATCAACGCCAAGATTAATGGCGCCTCCACTGGAGTCCTCTCCAGCAATCGCTGTTATGTCCTCTCCATCAGCCGCTGCAGTGCCTTCTCCAGTAGCCGTTTCAGCATCTCCTCCAGTGGCCACTTCAGCATCTCCTCCAGCGGCCACTTCAATATCCTCTCCAGAAGCTATCTCGACCTCCTTCTCGGAAACTGCACCAACGTCCTTTTCAGAATTTGCCCCAACAGCCTCTTGAGGATGCGCCGATTCGTCCCCATCAGAGTCGAGAATTATGATACCGTTATAGATAGGGTAATCATGCTTATTCCCACCTGGATATTGTTTAGGCTCGACCCTTCGTCGCTTCAGTCGAGCCGCGAATCTTTCGGCCCTAGCGCTCGTTGGTTGAGAGTCTTCATCACGTTTAGACTCCTCATCACGTCTCCACTTCTCCTCCATGTCAACCAAAGCCAAGAAAGATTGAACATGCCCCCGAAATGATGTGTAAATGTGTGAGAGGCATACCTTGTATGGCATGACCAGCTTCACGAAACAGAGGATCAATTTTACCTAATACTTCTTCAAATGCAGAAACCCTGGGTTTGTCAACTTCAAAGCTCTTCTCCGGAGAATTAGAAGAAAAATCATCACCAGGAGTTCCCATCATATGCTGCAGAGAAGTATTATGCTTATATCAACAACCCACATGGTAAAAATAAAAGGAAACTACAAGAGGATATGAAGCTATACCTGGAAAGAAGAAGAGCGCAACTCTTTGGTGATCGATATGAAAGGAAAATTCAAGTGCCCTTTTTATATTCTACATGATAGAATCCCGGAAAATAAAGGACTCTCTACCTGCCGTGTACAAAGCCTAAGATGCGGGATATTGGTTTATGAAACTGTTCTGGAACATAGAAAAACAAACGAGGAGATTCTGGTAAATTCAGCCTAGTTATGGGCATGAGATTTTTATCTTCATGAAAAGACCCAACTAGTTCCAACTCGACTCACTCTTTCTTTCGGGAACCTAGCGCACGCTAGTATAAACTTCTCCATAATCATTATTGTCAAAGAAATGAAAATCATGCAATAGTTGAGACCAAGAAAACTACCCCTAGCTACTTAGTTCCCTTAGTATCCATGCGCCTTCGACTTCTGGAGTCACGCACGTGAATAGCAAGTCCTTTGGATCGTATTCCAAACAACAAAGGAATAATCTGTTTGGTAACCACTCTAAAAAATCTTGCTAGAAGATAAGATAAGTTGTTGACAAAGGCTCTTATGTTTAATCTAATAAACTTCTTTGTCTGGTTAGATCAATCTATCAAATAACTACCGAAATAATCAAGTTTACATTCGCAATCAATCAATATAGATTTCAAGGAGAAACTATAAAGCGATACCGATCTCACGCAACTAATCAATCAGATCTATCAAAGATAAACCGATTCTAGTTGGATCCTAGCCGATCAAGGTTTGTGCACTAAATCCACAAGATATGAAAACTAATAAGAATTCTTCTTCGTCTTCAAATCTTCTATTGCCTTCAAAAACCTGCACAACAACACTTGAATCCTCTTGTGATCAATGACACTGTTGATGGTGGTTTTTAGTTCAGAGCTAAAATTGTAATACCCTGTATTTAATGCGCCGTCTGCAAAAGGACTGAACCATTTAAAAGTAATGAGTGCCCATGCCTCTCTACTCATACGTGTATTGAGCAACACAATATATTTATTCAGAATGGTGCATGTAGCAACAATCCCAAACATTCTGTAAACTCTCGCCTACATTACTCATTAGTGTATGGTTTATTAAGTATTTTCCTATGCTATGTTCCCAGTTGAACCCTTAGTATTGGTATGACATGACAATTAGTGTTCACTCGCAGCTGAGTAGCACAAATTTCCCGAAATATCAAAATTAAGGTCTGCATGAAAATGCTCAATTAGAAGACGCGCTAACTGCTCTCTAAGAATAAAACAATTTTGTGTCAACACACAAAATTTGTTAAATTTTTTCAATTTTGTGATAACTCACAAGATTCAAGTTTTCAGCCTAATTAATTTGCAAACATTAGGTCTTTTGCGCCTTATGCAAATATCTCGAACCCTATTGGTCGAGGACAAACCTAGGTAAGCTAGGAAACTTGTAGGACCAGAATATCGCGACAGCAATATTTTGCGAGATTAATAAACGACTACGTCGCGAAGGAGTCGCATGGAAATAAATAAATGACGTAATGGATGATGACAGTCAAAACATGAGGAAAGTGTGAAGACTTGGCGAGAATTAGGGGTGTCGCGAGGACAAGCACTTACACACTCGCGAGGATTCGCGAGTCGTTTCCGAAAATAAAGGACAACTTAGCTGTCATCCGCTATGTAATACCCTATATAAAGGGTCGAGTAAGTCTGTTGAGAGGGGGATTCTTTTTGAATTGTTAAGCAAGTCATTAGGAGAGAGAAAATCAAGAGTGATTGTAATTTCTTTTGCTTTGTTCTACATTTCTTTGTAAACCTTTCAAGAAAACAATTAATAAAACACATTATTATTCATCTTCAAATGGATTGATTAAGCAAATTTGAATGAGGTGTGTAGTGTAGGATTTCCTGCAACTACATATGCGCTAGAAACAGGGAGAATTTGGAGTAAGAGAAGAGAAATTTGATACAATTTTTAAGAATTTACCAAAAGAAAGAAATGGCTAGAAGGAGAAATGTACCAGAAGGACAAACAATCGTGAGAAGAAGCGGGAGACTTGCTGGTGAAAGGAGAAATGAAAGGGGAGAATCATCAAGGATGAACATAAGAAATGATGAAGAAAATCAAATTCAATCGCCAATTCAACCGACTGCAAACACAACTATGGATTATGATAGAGTAAGTGTACACACATGGAGATCAGATTCTATGGAGGAAAGAGAGGAAGAGCAACAACAGATAAATAATGGACGAGGAGATAGAAATCGAGAAGAGATGGGAGAAACAATTCGTGGAAATGAAGAGATCGCAGCATTAGAAACATTGAGACAAACAATGTATGAAGAAAGGCGGTTAGAAGCAGAGGAACGTGCAAATTTAACAAGGCAAAATCATGAGTTGAGAATGGAAAATCTGAGATTGCAAAATAGAAGATCGAGAAGTAGTAACAGATCAAGATCAAGTTCGGTCAGAGAAGATAGGAGGAGAACATTACCTGTAGAAACTATTAATGAAGAAAATTTGGAAAGAGAACCAAATCTTGGTGAAGGATGTCGCGAGAGAAGAGAAATAGAAGGAAATCGTTATGTTCCACGACCTGAGACTGTACAAAATGACCAAAACGATGGAAATCAAGGAGATAGACAACCTCAAGAGCAAAATAATCCGGCTGATGAAGAAAATCGGATAGAAGGAAGAAGAATATTGCATGGAAGAGAGGCACGAAGGAAACAAAAGGAGATCGAAAATGACATTGAAAAACACTATGTTGAGCAAGCACGTCTAGCTTGCGAAAGGGAAAGATTGAGGGCAGAAATAGAAGAACGTGAATTTGAAGAGGCAATTCGGCAGAATAATCATGACAACCGAGAAAGAAGGCGCGAGCAAAATCGCAATAAGGAAAATATTAATGAAGAATATGAAAGAGTGCAAAGGAGAGTCGATAGACAACCGAGAAGAGAGATTGATAGATATAATGGTGTACAAATTCGCGAAAGAAATGAGGGAGAAAGCCGTAGAGAA
This sequence comes from Papaver armeniacum, assembly GCA_023531295.1. Lineage (NCBI taxonomy): Eukaryota > Viridiplantae > Streptophyta > Magnoliopsida > Ranunculales > Papaveraceae > Papaver > Papaver armeniacum. Next base: position 19,863 of record JAJJWW010012478.1, read on the forward strand.
AGGAGAGAAGAAAGTGATGAGCCAGAAAATATAAGTAGACATGAGCGCAGAAGAAGAGAGGTGGAATTAAAAAGACCAATAGATTCAAATCCCGAGGCAAACGAACAAATCTTGAGAGAATTGGCAGAGATGAGAGGAATATTGAACAGTAGAAGAGAAGGAGGAAGAAGACAGTTAGACGAAGCCATCGCAGAAGCTGCGAAGAATCCCTTTACATTGGAGGTGCAGTTAGGAGGAATACCCCCAAAATGTAACTTACCAGAGATTAACCGAGCATTTTTGATGGGACAACTTGTGCAATACAACACATCAAGGCATATGTAAGATGTATGTTACAATGGGAGAATCATGATGCCATATTGTGTAAATACTTTGCATCAAGTTTGACTGGAGAAGCGTTGAAGTGGTTTGAGGGTTTACCAAGAAATACTATCACGTCATTTAATCATTTGCAAGCTATATTCTAGGGGGCGTATATAAGTAACAACTCCTCGCGACTGTGTATTGAAGATGTATTCGGGTTGAAACAAAGAGTTGGTGAAAGTTTGAGACACCTAAGCGTCGGATGGAAGACAATGTGCAGCGAGATGGCCGGAAGGGTAGATGAAAGATACCTCATACTTGTCATTCATAAATGCTATGTTCGCAACCAATCTATTGTATGTTCAGAGTTTTAGAGTCAAGAATACGATTACAATGACTGAATTACGAGAACTCCAGGAAGAATATATCGCTTTAGAAGAAAGACAGAATGAGATGGAATCTTATCCAGTGGCGAACACAAATTCTAGCATCGCGAATGGAAGTTTATTACCTCAACTTGTACACACAGTGGCGAGCACATCGGAAGGTCAACAAGAAAGAAAAGCAGTTGATATAGAACCAAAGTTAGTAGCCATGGGAAGTCGAGATCAGGAGGAATTTGAGAAAGAAAGGAACTATTACAATCGTGGTAGGAATAATAAGATCCAGAGGCTCGATCATCCGCAGGAAACTTACGGAGGTCGAAGGCAGAATAATAACTATCATGGAGGGCAGCGAAGTCACAGAGTAGTGTGGGAGGAAATTAAAATGCCGCCATTGAAGGCCAGTGTGGAAAAAATATGGGAAGCAATACTTTTGATGGAAAACATACCTGCACCATGGAACATGGGAAGTGAACAACCACCTGGAGATAGAAGTCACGAGTTCTGTTCTTACCATCGTTTTCATGGGCACTTAACAAATGACTGCAGAAACATCAAGAGAATTATCCTAAGAATGATTGATCAAGGAAAGCTAAATCACTTTTTAAAGGAAGAAGAGAAAGTTCAACATTTACCACCACCACCAGCAAAAGGAAGAGAAACATTTGTTATAGAAGTTGGGGCAAAGGCTAAAAATTTGTTTTGCAACTCCATTGTACACTCATACCGCACTATTGAAGATTTTCATGACAGTGTACTTAGTAGAGTTTTCGCGAGGGATGCTGATGATAAAGAAGTGATGAATGTTGCGAAGACATCGCAGTTAAAAGAGTGGCAATTGCAGATTATTTCTTTCTCAGCTGAAGAAGTACCCAAAGGAAGAGAAACACATGATAGCCCATTAGTGGTAAAACTGGAAATTAATCCGAAACCTATTGATGGCGAAGATGATGAAGCGGAAAATTGTTGGGCAATCAATAGAATACTGATTGATACTGGCAGTTCAGTCAACATTCTTTTCTACCATACTTACAAAACTAAGGGAGGAAGAGATGAAGATTTGATCCCTTCAACATACAAAATATATGGTTTCAATGGTACCGCGAACAAGCCCAAAGGAGAAGTGCACATGAGGATACCCTTGCGGGGGTTATCAATCGATATTTTGTTTTGTGTAGTTGATGTGGAATCTCCCTACAATGCATTGATTGGAAGACCATGGCTTCATGAAATTTCTGGGTGTAGCATCGACATACCATCAGTGCATAAAATTTCCACATCCTAGCGGTGTCGGAATTATAAAAGGAGATTGGATAGAGGGGAAAAAATGTTATGAGGTGGATGTAGAGAGCTGCGAAGAGAGAACGGCAAAAAAGAAAGGTTGGAGGAAGAATGTAAAGGATGAACAAAGAAAAGAAAGACTAATGGTAGATACCATAGAAACAAAAGAAGAAGAGATGCTGCGAAGTGAATGCACAAAAGCAACTGAATATCATGATGCAAAGGAGACATTGAAATGTTGGACTGATGCGGAGGCAGAAGGAAGTAAGAATAAAAGGTGTAAAAAATGAATAATTGCGAGAAAAGATAACAATTTAGTGGTGAAAGCATGATAAGGATAAGAAGCAGAGATGATGGTTGCGGAAAAGTTGTGCGAGAATCTCGCCATGAAGAATGTGTACAAATCTATTGAATAATTGAAATGAGATTGTGCGATAACTTCGCAGACAAATAATTGAATAAATTGATAAAATGAATGAGTGAGTGAATGGGACAAACCTTTATGGCGTACACCCTAGTTCGCGAATGATATTTCTCAAGAGGCAAATGTAAGACCTAAAGTACGTCATATAAGGGGTATCTCTTAACATGGCTCGGGTGGAAGGTTACACCGCTCCCGAAACCTGGGTCATGGAGATTTGGGGCCCATGAAAGCCTATCGGGGGAGATACCTTGGATTTCCAACTATATATATAAGGTTATACCCGGTTGGACGCCCGAGGGTCTCTTCCAAGGAGTCGTGTATGACCAAGGCGCCGAGGTACACGGTTGAGTCAAGAGTGCGGGAGCATGGAACTTCCTTACCACTCTTGACAAGTCTTGGCACATGCTGCACTCGGCCGAAGAAAACTCCACTTAGGGTGCAGTCTCGTAACCATAAGCCCTATAGGTATAAGGGATAAGAGGCTGCGAAAACAACTGCTTTCTGTTAAGACCGGATGGGAGGAGCTAGTCTTGTATGGCCGATGTACGCCTCCTTGAAGGGGCAACCAGGGAGAAGATAAGGGCGGCACCCTCCATTAGGGAGCTGATAAGTGTCAAAAGACGCAAATGTCATGAGGCTCTATTTTCGCAAGAGAATTTAGGCTTGTCATATTTGTGCAATGATCCTGCAGAGGCAATAATACTAACGCGAGGGTAAGACGAGATCAATGGGTTTTTACATGAAAATGTAAGAACGTCCCGCGATTTCGTCGCAAAGACGACAATGTTACGGGATTTTATGGTCGCAAGAACATTTAAACCTGTCATATTGTCGCAAATATAATGTCCTGCAGAGGCAAAAATACTTAAGAAATGATAAGACAAGGTCAATGGGTCATTATATGAAAGTGTAAAGACGGCCTGCGATCTTGTCGCAATGAGGGGTGGCAAAATAAGACCTTTACTTAGGAAGGCATAATAAGACCACACAAATAATGATAAGGCAAGATCAATAGATTTCTTAATCCATGAAGATATCTTGCGATCTTGTCGCAATGATAATGTGCAAAGTCAAAAAAAAAAAAAAAAAAAAAAAAAAAAAGAATGATATATATATTTATATCTCGCGAGAATGATTATATTTATGTAACTCGCAAAGTTGATTATATCTTATGGACAGAGGCAAGTGTGAAGTTATAATTACAAAGAAGGGTTGTTTGATTGATATATCTGAACAAAGGAAGCAAAAGTTGAAATTCACATTCAATAGTCAAAGATATATGTATACAGATACTACAAGAAATGAAAGAAGAAAAAGAAGTTATTTCTTTCTTTGGTTCTTCTTCTTCATCGATTCTTTGGTTCCATCACTCTCGTCGTCGATTCTTCTTCTTCATTAGCTTCACTATCGAAACATCTCGAGACAGGCAAGTTCTCGGGAACTTCTTCAAAGAAGAAAAGGATATGAATGAAGAGGGATGTTGTGATCATTACAAACTATTTCCATAGCTTGATTGCGAAAACGAACAACATCATTATTAAAATTCGCCACTGTAGTTTGGAATTGCTGCTTCAATTTAGAATATCTATTCTCGCGAAGAGAGAGATCCTTTGCGAGACGTTCTTTTTCGATTTCAAGCTCTCCAATCCTTGTCTCAAATCTCTTTTGATTAAAGAAAACATGAGAAAGTGAGTTAATGATAATAGTACAAAAAGAAAAAGAACAGAAAAGTAAAGAAGTGTAATAAACAACCTTCTCTTTCAAAGATCATATCCTTGATCAAGGTAGTTTGCTCGGCGCGAAGACTAACATCGACACCTAAGTTATTTCTAGCATTATCCGGAACCTTCGCAGCCAGGCAAACTCATCATCATTATTTATGACAAAAAGTGAACGAATTTGGTCTTCTCGCTCGCTAAGTATGGTATTCGACGAAGGAGTTCATCTCGCTCAACTTGCACATCAAGGAGAGATTTTTGAAATTTTGCTAAAGCACGTGCACCTTTGTTAGTAATGCGATCTTTTTCATCTATGAGATCACTAATTTTCTTCCTTAAGGTTTTGGCTTTCTTCTTGGAATCAAGGTACATTCGCTTAAATTGATTGGCTAAATTCAAACTGGATCTATGTTCAATCTCTAAGAGGCGATGTTTGGTTTGAAGTTCATTTAATGGAAGGGAATCGATTTTATTTGATGAACTATTTAAGGATTCGTTGAGATAAGTAAGAAGAATATCATTATCCATAGGCTCGGGAAACGAATGAAGAAGAATGGCTTCTTCAGAGAGATTATATATGTCTGCGAGAATAATAAATCAGGAGTAGAAAAAACAAATGGAAAAATGAAAACGATTTGAAGAGAAAGAATTCTATACCATATAGTTGTTGATTTGCACTTTGAAGAGTAGATACTTTAGTCTTCTGAGAATCAAGCTCGGTTTCCAATTTTTGAATTCTCTCATCTTTATCGCGAGAAGACGCAACTTCAATTTCTAATTCTCGGACTTTCTTGTTAAGTTGAAGGTTCTTCTTTTCAAGGTTATTGCGTCTCTTCTCAAGGTCTGAGGCAACAAAAAAAGAAGCTCTCCCTGACTATAGAAGAAAATAAAGAAATAATTAAAACAAAACTCAAAAGTGAAATCACAAAGAAACAAAGGAATATGAACATACCAAAGCATTGAGAGCATTTAAAAGGCTAGGAGTCATTGTTCGGGAAATTCCGAGAAAAGACTCAGTGTCCTCCAATAGTGGGGCGTCGCAGATTTTGGCGAGAGCTTCGCAAGTAGCGGATAAATTATCATCTCCCAGTCCTTGCATAGGATCAGAAAAAATACCAGATAATAGCGACATAGCAGAAGTATCTGAATGAGTCCCCTTAGCAGAATAGATATCGATCTCATTTTCATTTTCTGAGTCCTCGCTGACTTGGGAATTAGAATGGGAGGGAGATTGAACTTTTCGTCTTTTAGAAGATGGACCAGAAGATTTGTCCTTGCGAGAAATGGCCTTATTCTTGCCTTTAATTTTCGCAGCATTAGCTTCTTCATCATTAATCTTTGCGGTTTCAACTTCTTCAACACCAATCTTCACACACGAATAAAGATAAGAAACAGAGGCAACAATATTGTTTAAAATAACAAAAGAAAATGTTTCTTACTTCATCCGTGAGCGATCGAAGTATCGCCAGGATATTTGGCTGTGGATTCTCTTTGTATTTCTTTCTCATTCTGGTGATCTAAAAATTTTCTAAAAGTTAATGAATGAAAGAAATGGAAGACATAGCAAAGCAAATTTAAAAAAAAAAAAAAAAAAAAAAAAAAAAAAAAAAAAAAAGAAGAGAAATATACCTCTTTTGTCTTCTCAGGCCACTTAAACTCCCAAGGATAATAATTCGCGAGATTGGCTGGGAGTGCATGTGAGCCTGCGATATAAGGTCCACTCAGAAAAAGAGGTACGACCCACCACTTTTCATCTTTGGAGTGGCGAGGGGTATTATTTTTACCCGAATGCCAGTCAATGTCCTGCATGAGCAGTTTGTCAGCATCAACGTTATCATTTTTCTTCAATCGAACACCCCAGCGAGATTTATCGTTTCTCATAGTTATGACTGAATAATTTGCAAAGAAGTTGTCCACAGTATACTTCTCGGCAATTATTGGTAAATTCGCAAATTGAGGATCTCTAACATTATCAGGATATAAAGATCCTTTACCGGCGCCACGATAGGCGAATTCAAGCATCAGGCGAATACAGTCGCCATTCAATTGATAAACAGCCCGCGAGAATTTCTCGTGAGCAAGAATCTCATAAAACAATGGTATTTCGGGATTATATAGAGGAATGGGGAGCCCTGCGAGGAGTTGACCTAGCGAGACTATGATTTTCTGATCATCACATTGATGATCATAAAACAATTTTGCAGAAAGCATAGATGAGGATTCTTGATTTGGAATGGTTGATAAAGTGAAACCTTTTTCCTTTAATTTCTGGAAAACATCATTGAAAAGTGGTGCGTATGTACGACCAAGTGAAGCCATTATCAGGGTATGGGAATGAAGGGAGAAGTGAAGAATCGAAAAGGAAGCAGTAGCAGAAGCGCAATTTGCGGAAGAAAAAAGTTGAAGGAAAGTTGCAGAGAGAAGATAAAAGAGAAGAAGAGAAAGAGGAGTAAACTATATATAGAGAGAAAGATTTTGGGAAAGTAAGTGCATTTAATGCGAGATGGGACATGAATGGTCAGAAATAAGGGGTTGGATGAAACGTGTCAAGAAAGGAATGGAAGAAAAGACATCTGTTATAAATTCTATGTAAAAATTACGGGGTTAAAACAGATGAGGATGAGCTGTTGCGGCATTTCAAGATATTGATTCTCATGATACTCTCTTCTTCGCAGAGAATACATGAGAAGAGGCAAGATGTAGGACCAGAATATCGCGACAGCAATATTTTGCGAGATTAATAAACGACTACGTCGCGAAGGAGTCGCATGGAAATAAATAAATGACGTAATGGATGATGACAGTCAAAACATGAGGAAAGTGTGAAGACTTGGCGAGAATTAGGGGTGTCGCGAGGACAAGCACTTACACACTCGCGAGGATTCGCGAGTCGTTTCCGAAAATAAAGGACAGCTTAGCTGTCATCCGCTATGTAATACCCTATATAAAGGGTCGAGTAAGTCTGTTGAGAGGGGATTCTTTTTGAATTGTTAAGCAAGTCATTAGGAGAGAGAAAATCAAGAGTGATTGTAATTTCTTTTGCTTTGTTCTACATTTCTTTGTAAACCTTTCAAGAAAACAATTAATAAAACACATTATTATTCATCTTCAAATGGATTGATTAAGCAAATTTGAATGAGGTGTGTAGTGTAGGATTTCCTGCAACTACAAAACTGATCCGCCATGGAGATAGTAGGGGCAAAGTCCTACCAGAAAACAAGAAACAAAAGAGGAATTGTGGCAAATAGGAGCAATGACAAAGGAGGCGCAACCACGCCGACCAATCCACTCTAATGGGTGCCGCCTATGGCCTTTGGCCACGCTCCATGTTTCTCTTGCCTCCCCCCTCTCCCACCAACCAATCAGATCGCTCAAAACCCGCCACACACACTTTTAATAAAGTTGGAAGTTGGTTGGTCGATGCGCCTAATTCCATTAGGAACCTAATCTAGATGACCCAAGCCAGTCTCCAAAAACAATCACGACCGTGCAATTTGGCCACTTGATTTACTAAGTGTAGCCGCTCCCCAACGTGCCCAAATAGGCATCACCATGCCACCACAAGAAACGTGCCAACACCGTTGCTGCAGTCTGTGCCAAAGTGTTGGGATCACCTACAAACCATCCCAAACCGCGCCTGGTGATCATCCCAGGCGCCATGCCAGTTGGCTAGCCAACCGGCGCCATTCCATTCCGCGGCAGCAATATGCCAATGTGCCATAACAACCCAGCCACGTGCTACCTCACTCTTTGTTCATGGCCCATGCCATAACAAATCCCTGTATGATGTATTAGGATCCTGGAAACCCATGGCTAAATCCTAGCATGACCAAGATAATTTTATAGCTAAAGCTAATCAACGGCCTAAAAAAGAGTCCAATTTGGCTCATACTCTCCTCACCATTAATGGAGTCATATTCTAACCAGGTGTTGATGGTGGTTTTTAGTTCAGGGCTAAAATGGTAAAGCCCCGTATTTAACGCGCCGTCCACAAAAGGACTGAGCCATTTAAAAGTAATGAGTGTCCCGACCTCTCTACTCACACATGTATTGAGCAACTCAGTATATTTATTCAGAATGGTGCATATAGCAAGAATCCCAAACATTCTGTAAGCTCTCGCCTACATTACTCATTAGTGTATGGTTTATTAAGTATTTTCCTATGCTATGTTCCCCAGCTGAACCCTTAGTATTGATATTACATGACAATTAGTGTTCACTCACAGCTGAGTAGCATGAATTTCCCGAAGTATCAAAATTAAGGTCTGCATGAAAATGCTCAATCAGAAGACGCGCTAACTGCTCTCTGAGAGTAATTTTGTGTCAACACACATAATTTGTTAAATTTGTCCAATTTTGTGATAACTCACAAGATTCAAGCTTTCGGCCTAATTAATTTGCAAACATTAGGTCTTTCGCGCCTCGTGCAAATATCTCAACCCTATTGGTTGAGGCCAAACCTAGGTAAACTAGGAAACTGATCCACCATGGAGCTAGTAGGAACGAACTCCTACCAGAAAATAAGAAACAAAAGAGGAATTGTGGCAAATAAAGAGCAACGACGAAAGAGACGCGGCCTCGCCACATAGACGGCCAATTCCAATAGGCGTCGCCTGTGTCCCTTGGCCACACTCCATGTTTTTCTTGCTGGCCCCCTCTCCCATCAACCAATCAGATTGCTCAAAACCCGCCACACACGCTTTTAATAAAGAATGGAAGTTGGTGGGTCGATGCGCCTAATTTCATTAGGAATCCAATCTCGACGGCCCAAACCAGTCTCAAAAAAAAAATCACGGCCGTACGATTTGGCCACTTGATTTATTAAGTTTGGACGCTCCCCAACGCGCCCAAATAGGAATCACCATGCCACCACAAGCGCGTCTGTAATCCGTGCCAAAGTATTAGAATTACTTACAAACCAATCCAAAACCGCGCCTAGCTATCACCGCAGGCGCCATGCCAATTGGCCAGTCAACCTGCCAAATCACGCCAGTATTCCAATTGGTAGGCCATGCCATTCCGTGACAACAATATGCCAATGGCTTTGGTAAAACGAAAGGGAAACCCTATTTTTTAGTCATGGCCCTATTATGCCACTTTGGGCCACAACATGCCACAAGCCATGTGGGACCTAGGAGACCCTAAAGAAGGGAGCCCGCGCCATATTATGATTACCATACCGCGCCACCTAGCCGCGCGCATTAGGGATTTGATATGCCAAACCTTAATTAGGCCAGGGCTATTACGCCGCCCCATGCCAAACAACATTACCTAGGCATTAAGTTCGATGTGGCAACTAGAACCAATATCGTTGAGCCATTTTGGGTTTAACACCAATATGCCAAGCTATAGTGGCCGCGGCTTCACCACCATGCCACTGGCGCGTCCACAACACCATGCCGCTGGCGCGGCCACATCACCATGCCACAGGCGCCGCCACATCACTCATGCCGTAGGCGCGGCCACATCACCATGTCGCAGGCGCGGCCACAACACCATGCCGCAGGCGTGGCCACATCACCATGCCGCAGGCGCGACCACATCACCATGCCGCAAGCGCGGCCACATCACCATGCCACAGGCGCGGCCACATCACCATGCCACTGGCGCGGCCACACCACTATGCCCCTGGTGCGGCTACATCACCAGGCCACTGGCGCCACACTGCCATTGTGCCACTAACTGACGCCACACTGCCATTGTGCCTCTAACTAGCGCCACACTGCCATTGTGCCACTAACATGCGCCATTATGTCGCCTAGATTGCGTGCGATTGGTCATAATAACTAGGTCTTTCACATTAGACCCACTCAGCAACTGGTTGCACATTTTTCCACGAAACACTCGAGACATCAAACATGTCACAAAATGGGGGATACTCATCAGGGTATTAGTCTGGCGGTTTACAGCGTGCGGCGTGCAATGGGCCTATTACAAGAAAGTGTCAGGAAAGAGCGGACGGTTAGATAACAGTAAGAGAATAATGGGAGTAAGGCTAACCAGTTTCCCCTCACAATGGGAACGTGATGGTAAACCGCTTATACACAACCCCACCTCTCCACTACTTAACTGTCTCCACTTCCTACGAGATCAGGGGGCTCAATGACTTGTATAAATAGGTTTTCAACATATTTCGACCAACAAGACAGTTTTGGTTAACAACAACACAAGTATCCAGAAAAACATCAAGAACTGATAGCTTACATTCCGCAAGCCAGTTCCAAATTCTGATACAAGTAATAAAACAGCTAAACCCTCGAAAATTCAATATTTTTTTATCTCAACACCTTCTTCGCTTCCCTCCCTAAGATCAACCCTTCTCATTCACTTTGTGACCGAAGCAAGTCTGGAACCATTTATTGTTTATGCCAGAATTGTACAGATTGATCTCTCGAATCTAAAGTACTCCCGTGCAGTGCATTTGTTTAGGGTTTAGATTCGTTTCTCGGCGGCACACCCAAATTTACCATTTCCAGGAGAATCAGTTTTTACCCCAAAACAACTGGCGACCACAGTGGAAGATTAATCTCTCGGTTGCAAGATCAATTTTCAATTTCATTTCAATTTTTCCAATTTCAAGATGGTGGATCTTAGGTCTGGATCAGCAACAAATCCCGATGTTACTAGCGCCGACAACACCCTTGGCATCAACATCCCTTTTGGTGACACCAATGTACCGCCTACCAGCACGAGCAACACACGCGGCATTACATCCTCTACCGCCAACACCAGCGGCGCAGGAAACAATTCTTCTGGCGTGACACCTCCTATCACCAGAGCGAGAGCCGCTGCTGCCACTCTAAATGTTTCTTCGAGCGTAACACCCCCAATTGTTACTAGAGCCGCTGCCACCCCTCCATCAAGGCGAGAGACCGGATGAGCCAGGAGAAACCACCCCCCTATCACCATCGTTGATTTAATGGAGAGACAAGAAGTTCTTGCTAAAGCTCAGACAGACATGGCCATAACTCAAAAGGAGGTACTCACTTTCCTCAAGAAACTGATGGAGCGGCTACCTCAAGAATCACGTCAACCCTAAATGGAGCCAATAAGCAGTACTTTTAATACTCTCGGCGCAGGGACCTCAGCAGGGCGCGCTTTTATGGATGAGGAGGCTCGTCTTGCTCCTGAACGCCCATTGGAAAGGAACCAGCCATCCAATTTCATCACGCGTGAAGATCTGGAGCGACTCCTTCAAAATCGAAGCAAAAAAAAAGCCCGGTAGACCTGCACCAACATCAACCTCCTTATCCTCCTAATGTGCAAAGAGTTCCTCTCCCTGGAGGGTACTCTTCTCCTCAATTTTCTCTTTATGATGGTACTGGCAATGCTCGTGAACACATCTCTCGCTTTCTGGAATCTTTAAGAGAGTACGAATACAATCATGTCCTCCGCCTCAAGGAATTTTCAAAGTCACTTACTGGAAGGGCATACACCTGGTACAACAACATCGCGACAAACAACATATCCAATTGGTGTGATATGGTGACCGCTTTCTACAAGAAATATTTTTTCGTGTCGGAGCATATCACCTTTTCAGACCTGGGAAGAATGTTTCAACGAAACAATGAGCATCCAAATTATTATGTCAAGAGATACAAAATTCCGGCACTAGATTGTCACGACCCAAATATGACTGAACAACAGTTGGTGGAGTCATGCATTAACGGTATGGTTCCTATTTATCTCGTTTTACTAGAAAACCTGCACTTCCAGACATTTTCTGAACTCCATGAAGCTGCAAAGCGGTCGGCTACAACGGCACCAGCACTGTTGGAAAGAACCAGACGAGCCAGGAGTGAAGATGCATGAGAGACTCGAGGGAGCAGGCGTCTCATTAACAAACAGTATAATACCGGCCCCTCTGTAAACGTGATGAGTGAAGGTGGAAAAAGAAAGGCTCCAGCGGCGGAACAACAAACCAAACGTGCAACACCAGCGCACCAGACGGCTCCGCTCCGGAAAGGCGTAACTAAAACTCCTGCACAACAGCAAGAAACCGGAGATGCTGCTCCAAACTTCCCGTTTCCAATTGAGGAAGTAATTGAACTCCTGGAAGCGTGGATTCAAGATGATGTCATCAAGCTACCTCCCGTCAGACGCCCGCCAACTGAGGAAGAAATGGCAAATCCCAAGTATTGTCCTTACCACAGATTCGTCAATCACCCAACTAATGAGTGCAACAAATTGAAATGCATTTTCAAAGAGAAGGTGTATGTAGGATAACTTCAACTAGGCACTGAAGGAGTTCACATAGACCCTCTTCCAGTCAGAAGCTGCACACTTTCTGGGGACTCACTTCACAAAGACGTACAATCCATGATGGAGCGTGTATACGAAATTCTTTACTTCTCCAAAGCACAACGTCAATATATATTTGCATCTCTCAATCGCATTGTGTCTGGAAAACGGCTGATTTCAGTTGCAGAAGTCACTCCCAAGCCCCAACTTCCCTAAGAAGGCGCTATTGGAAAATGCAACTGGGGACTGCTGACCACTGCCCACCTGAAGAACGTCGAGTTTGACAGCACGCTGATTGACGCGGCCTTTGACTTCAACATTGTTACTGTCAAGACTCTGAGAGCTGCAGGGATTTCAAAGCAGAAAGTTGTTCACTGCCTGACTGTGATTAGAAGCGCAGAAGGAAAATCAAAAAATGCTTACGGGTACATTAATCTCGAAATCAAGATAGAAGATGCTCTAACACGCGGCAAGTTTCATATTGTTAAGGAATGCCCGAATTATGATATAATCCTGGGTTGTTCGTGGGTACATGACAACAAAGCAAAGCTAGGAGTGTGTCCTTTTCCAGCGTCTATACATGAAAGGATTTACAACGAACCGTCCAACTTCGAAGATTATTTGTTGACGTATCAACAACTTGCCAATGTGACTCAACTACCTGGAGAGAGCCCATCGACGTACATTCGAAGATTCCGAACCCAAGTAAGTCTTATTGAGCAGTCCTTTTTCCAACCAGTCACTCCTCCTTCCGCCAAGGCTTGGGGACTCGATCCGATTATCAACCCGACCGTCATTAGGAGATGTGAATGGGGTGCCGGTCCTTTCAAATGTTTTATCTAGAGCTTAGAAGCTGTCGCGGTTAAGGATAAGGAATCTAAGAAAGTAATAGCTCAACGCCCAAACCCATTCCAAGTTGGATATATGGTAGTGAGAGTTGCTGCCCAACCTGCTCCAACTGATTCTGCAGAAGGGAAAGGCGAGCCATACCTAGTAGCATAAGTTATTTTGGGAGGCTACTGCAAGATCATCAATACAGACAAGCTAGAAGGCGTAGTAATACACGCCCGGTGGCTCAAACCCTTCAACGTCCGAGATGTCAAACCCTTTCCCAAAAAAATTCCTTTTAGTATTTCCTTTAGCAATTTCCCTTTTCACGCAATATTTGTAATTCCGCCAAAAATGATCGCACTACTTGCGTTCATAATTAGGGTTTCAGTTTATCTGTCAATTGAAGTGTTATTTTTTTTTCAGAAAATTACTCTTGAATTATTTGAAAACCAAAAATCTCAAATAAACTCAAAACCCTCAAAAGCAATTACCTACTAGCTCAAAGCCAGAAATCACAGAGGAAACATCTCTTATTCCAAAACATACCCAAGAAGAGAATGTACAAGGAAAAAGGGAAAGACGAGGTATTCAAGGGAAAATTCGCCAGCAGCAGTACTTCATTTCCCGAAGAGCAACCTGCTTCAAATCCAAAACCTAGGACGCATTACTTTTGAATTTGGAAGCAGTGCACAAACCACATCTTCAGAGACGGCGTCCACGCTCATACATGCCTAGATGGCGCACCACAGATCATCAGGGAGCGTGTAATTTGTAAGGGAAAATCAGACAAAAGGTTGGTCGAATCCTTAAACATTATTGTCATTTCCCTATTTTAAGTCTCCATTGCCTGCGCTGTGGAGATACCATTGTGGAAGTGGTATCCTTTCCACAAGGGGAAGACACGGCTTGTCGAGCACTATTTACACGTCAGGTTCTCATCTATCGTGGAGCCTAGAATCCCAAGGTACTACGAGATTTTTTCCGAAGATTCGAATTTTTCGGTTTAGGGTTTCATTCATTTATTCGATTGGAAACATCAAACCATCAAAACAACATGAATGAAGAAAAAAATATTATTTGATGAAGCCCTGGCTCTAGTCATATAAACAAAATCATTAAAATATCAAAAGCGTCAATAATCTATGAAAAGATGTTCTTCTATGGAAAGAAAACAACAAAAATGGGAAAGCTAGTTGTCAACGTCAACACCAAGGTTAACGGCGCCTCCACTGGAGTTCTCTCCAGCAACTGCTGCTATGTCCTCTCCAACAGCCGCTGCAATGCCTTCTCTAGTAGCCATTTCAGCATCTCCTTCAGCGGCCAGTTCAGCATCTCCTTCAGCGGCCAGTTCAGCATCTCCTCCAACAGCCACTTCAACGGCCACTTCAGCATCTCCTCCAGTGACCACTTCAATATCCTCTCCAGAAGCCATCTCGACCTCTTCCTCGGAAACTGCACCAACGTCCTTCTAGAAAACTGCCACAACATCCTCTTGAGGATGTGCCGGTTCGTCCACATCAGAGTTGAGAATTACGATACCGTTATGTATAGGGTAATCATGCTTACTCCCACCTGGAGATTTTTTAGGCTCGACCCTTCGTCGCTTCAGTCGAGCCGCAAACCTTTCGGCCCTAGCGCTCGTTGGTTGAGAGTTTTCATTACGTTGAGACACCTCATCACGTCTCCACTTCTCCTCCATATCAACCGAAGCCAAGAAAGCTTGAACACGTCCCCGAACGATGCGTAAATATGTGAGAGGTATACCTTGAATGGCACGACCAGCTTCACGAAACAGGGGATCAATTTTACCTAATATTTCTTCAAACGCAGAAACCCTGGGTTTGTCAACTTCAAAGCTCTTCTCCGGAGAATTAGAAGAAAAATCATAACCAGGAGTTCCCATCATATACTGCAGAGAAGTATTATGCTTATATCAACAACCTACATGGTAAAAGCAAAAGGAAACTACAAGAAGATATGAAGCCATACCTGGAAAGAAGATGCGCAACTCTTTGCTGATCGGTATGAAGGAATGTTCAAGTACCTCCTTTTATATTCCACATAATAAGATCTGGAAAGAAAGGACTCTCTACCTGCCGTGTATAAAGCCTAAGATGCGGGATGTTGATTTATCTGCTTGGGGACAGCTGACGTGTGCCAGGAGGACTACACGCTTTGGTACTTCATTAGACGTGTCTCGCTCAAAGATCGATCCGACCTCTATTCTGGTAAGGCCTGTCAACTTTGCTTCATAAGTTTTGTCTTTATCTGTCACCATTTAGTGCTTATCCCGCAACAATGTCACTGTTACGTGCTAAGAAGGGGACTTCATGTTGATGGTGGTTTTTAGTTCAGGGATAAAATTGTAAAACCCTGTATTTAACGCGCCGGCTGCAAAAGGACTGAGCCATTTAAAAGTAATGATTGCCCGGGCCTCTCTACTCACACATGTATTGAGCAACTCAGTATATTTATTCAGAATGGTGCATGTAGCAACAATCCCAAACATTCTGTAAGCTCTCGCCTACATTACTCATTAATGTATGGTTTATTAAGTATTTTCCTATGCTATGTTCCCCAGCTGAACCCTTAGTATTGATATGACATGACTAGGGCTGTCAATGGAATACCGAGTTCCGGATACCGTAACCGATAATCCGAGTTCCTATAGGAAATTTTCCGACATAACGGTAATCGGAAATCGGTAATGGAAAATTATCGGTAATTTTAGCCTTCTTATGGAACGGTATTGGTTTAGGCACTTAGTGTGATATTAATGATTAATGGGTGTTATAGGTTTTTTCGTTTTCATGTAAGGGCCTTTGTATCTATTGTCACACGTGTATATTATACGTGTTAGTATTACTCTGTCTCTTATCTTCCCTATTCTTCTAATCTTCTTCTATTCGAAGCAAAAGGAAAAAAAACTAAAAAATAGTTCGAGAGTCGAGAGTCGAGAGAAAGAGATCGATACTCAGTTCACTGATAAACCAGAGACAGAGAGAGATCGAGGGAAAGAGATCGAGAGAGAGATCATGAGCAGTGAATCAAGAGTTAGACTCTAACTAGTTATCATTCGGAGAGAAGATTTCCCTAGTTTTCATTCAACTAACAAGTAAGATTTCCCTAATTTGTTTATTTTTGTTAAAATCGATTCCTGCAGTAAGTTTGTTGTTCATCATAATCGAATTTGACATGGTTGCTATGATTCATTCATTATACTAATGTTTTTGGAACTTTGTGTTTTGCATGGATTTGGAACCTAAAGCTTCTTATTTTGAACTGATTTTCAGTATGAGAAATAGGTTATGTATAATGTTGTCACATACCGGTATTTATCGGTAAAATTACCGATATCCGGTAACTTAATGGAACAGTAGCGGTTTAGATTTTTAAAATTCCGCCGGAAATTATCGGTATCGGAATTCCGGTAGGAAATATCGGCAACGGTAATGGATGAGCTAGTTACCGTTTCGACAGGTTCCATTGACAGCCCTAGACATGACAATTAGTGTTCACTCACAGCCAAGTAGCACGAATTTCCCAAAGTATCAAAATTAAGGTCTGCATGAAAATGCTCAATCAGAAGATGCGCTAACTTCCCTCTGAGATTAATTTTGTGTCAACACACAGAATTTGTTAAATTTATCATCTCTTTCATCGAGTTATCGAGCCAGATGATATGAGAGGCCAGAATGTCGCAATAATCTCCCAATTAGATGATATGGGCGACAAAGTGCTGGACCGGCAATGATGCAACTCATTGCGGCTGCCTACGTATCCTACCCTACTCTAAAGGGATCAAGCACAGACCGTAGTTCATCACTAAGGGACAAGCGACTTATTCCAACTTGTTTTCAAGACCGTGGCCTAGTGATAAGCACTTAAGTGCTACATTTTATACTCATATTTATATTAGATAGGACTCGATATCTTGATTAATAACACTATTTTAGTGCTTTTGTAGAAAGTACAAGCAAGTCCGATCATCAGAAGAATAACTAGATAAATAAGAGCTAATTGTCGTTTGCAGAACCAAAAGTAGACAGAGCTGAATAGATGGAAGCGTGTGCTTTCAAGTTAACCAATCGACTTAGTCGCACCATTCAATTACACGGCCAGGGAACAGATCTAGTGGATTTCTTTGTGCCCTCAAGTATCCATGCATGTGAAGCCACTAAAGAAATAACTAAGTGAGGGTGACGTGGAAACAAACTAAAGGGAGTAAAACTGGTGGTACCAGTAGCTATACATACTTGGGCTGTATCAGTTGAACTAGCAGGGTATGTTGGTTGGATTATGGGTCTTGAGCAGCAAGTTGATGAATTGAAAGAGTGGAGGCATGGACTGTGTCATTCATTCAATTGGGTTTTGTATGTGATAATCTATCGAGAAGATATGGTTCGAGCAGCTGTAGTCGAACCGAGACAGAATTTCAGTTGACAAGAGAAGCAAAGGAGCTAGATTATTCACTGGAGTTCGTTTCTTGTGTGTCGATGGAGCAAACAAAAGAGCTGCTGTTGTCGAGATGAATGGAGATGGCGAGGACGAAGGTGGTATATTTCTTAAATGGGTAATTGCAGGTGACGATTGAGCTGCTGGAGTTGAATATTGCCTGAGTTTATCAGGGCCGCTGAATGGAAAGTTGAATGTGACTAAGAAGGTAGCAGTAGCGAGAATGGAGATGGATCAAACTGCCGATACTCGAATGGCAGATGGCTGCAGAAGAAGAAGTCGGTGGTGATTGAGAAGCGAGACAAAGAACTGGTGTTGCTGGCAACGATTTCTACAGTTAGTGGTTCCCGGAGTTGGGTGATTCCAGTAATGATGCTTTCTGTAACTCGAATGGGTTTTATCCGAAATAATGTTACTCGTGTTAGAAGCCTTTGAGATGTTGATACTGGTGGAGGATAGTGGATGAATAGAAAAGGAAGGGATGGTGCTGTTGGTGACGAGATTTACTGGTACTGAGTGTTTGGCATGGATCGAGTGCAGGTCAGGGAGTAGAAAGGAGTTGCTGAGATGGTTGCACTCGGTGATGGTGTCTGCAGAGACGGCTCAGTCGGATAGAGAAGCAGCTGCAGTCGACGAAAAAGCTGTTGTTGCTGCCATCATAGCGAGACAAAGAGTCGGCAGTTGGTGTTAGTTGGAATAACGGACAGAATGATGGACAAGAACGGGAATGGTAGTCTTGTGCTGAATTGAACTGTGAAGCTCCCGATACTCATTTGAGAAACAACACGGCTACAAGAACTAGTGGAGAAAGTTTTCTTCTTGCAGGCAGTGACGATGAAAACTGTTGAACAAGTTCTTCGAATGCAGAAGTGTAATGGTTTTCGTTGGTATGAATCGAGTGAAGATGAACAAAACGGAAGTTCTGCTGTGATTGAATTTAATGTGGAAAGAACGATGATCAGTCGATGGAGACTTGGTATTGAGCTGTGAAGTTGGTGGCTGCTGGTGTAGGCAGTGGTGGCGATGGTTTTATGTCTCTACAGCAGCAACAACGAAAACAGTATGGGAGTTCCGTATGCAATCTAAGATTGGAGGGAAGTTGCAGCTCATGGTACTCGTTTGACAAGGAGCTGATTTGCATGGAGGATGGACAGCGAGAAAGAAGAGAATGGAAGGACATGGAAGAAACATGAGATGGTTAATGAGTCATTGATGTGGCCAAGCTTTGGTTGAGCTATGCGGTCGGTAGTCAGGTGACCAGAAGCTGATGCAATCAGTCAAGGTGGTATGTTGCATGGATTAGTGGTCAGATGGACGGACAGAAACCGGTTAGGCTGTGCTACAGGTGGAGATGGTCGTAAATGGACTGGTTTTGTCAACGTACAAGCAAGTCTGATCATCAGAAGAATAGCTAGCTAAATAAGAGCTAATTGGCGTTTGCGAAACCAAAAGTAGACAGAGCTGAATAGATGGAAGCGTGGGCAAGTTAACCAATCGACTTAGTTGCACCATTCAATTACACGGCCAGGGAACAGATCCAGTGGATTTCTTTGTGCCCTCAAGTATCCATGCATGTGAAGCCACTAAAGAAATAACTAAGTGAGGGTGACGTGGCATCAAATTGAAGGGAGTAAAACTGGTGGTACCAGTAGCTATACATACTTGGGCTGTATCAGTTGAACTAGCAGGGTAGATTGGCTTGATTATGGGTCTTGAGTAGCAAGTTGATGAATTGAAAGAGTGAAGGCATGGACTGTGTCATTCATTCAATTGGGTTTTGTATGGGATTGTCCATCGAGAAGATATGGTTCGAGCAGTTGTAGTCTAACCGAGACGGAATTTCAGCTGACAAGAAGTAAAGGAGCTGGATTATTCACTGGAGTTCGTTCCTTGTGTGTCGATGGAGCAAACAAAAGAGCTGCTGTTGCCGAGATGAATGGAGATGGCAAGGACGAAGGTGGTATATTTCTAAAATGGGTAATTGTAGGTCACGATTGAGCTGCTGGAGTTGTATATTGCCTGAGTTTATCAGGGCCGCTGAATGAAGAGTTGGACGTGACTGAGAAGGTAGCAGTAGCGAGAATGGAGATGGATCGAACTGCCGATACTCGAATGGCAGATAGCTGCAGAAGAAGAAGCCGGTGGTGATTGAGAAGAGAGACAAAGAACTGGTGTTGCTGGCAACGATTTCTGCAGTTAGTGGTTCCCGGAGTTGGGTGATTCCAGTAATGATGCTTTCTGTAACTCGAATGGCTTTAATCCGAAATAATGTTGCTCGTGTTAGCAGCCTTTGAGATGTTGATACTGGTGGAGGATAGTCGATGAATAGAAAAGTAAGGGATTGGTGATGTTGGTGACGAGATTTACTAATACTGAGTGTTTGGCATGGATCGAGTGCAGGTCAGGGAGTAGAAAGGAGTTGCTGAGATGGTTTCACTCGGTGATGGTGTCTGCAGAGACGGCTCAGTCGGATACAGAAGCAGCTGCAGTCGACGAAATAGATGTTGTTGCTACCATCGCAGCGAGACAAAGAGCCGACAGTTGGTGTTAGTTGGAAAAACGGACAGAATGATGGACAAGAACGGGAATGGTAGTCTTGTTTTGAGAAACAACACGGCTACAAGAACTAGTGGAGAAAGTTTTCAGCTTGCAGGCAGTGACGATGAAAGCTGTTGAACAAGTTCTTCGAAGGCAGAAGTGTAATGGGTTTCGTTGGTATGAATCGAGTGAAGATGGACAAAACGGAAGTTCTGCTATGATTGAATTTAATGTGGCAAGAACGATGATCAGTCGATGGAGACTTGGTATTGAGCTGTGAAGTTGGTGGCTGCTGGTGTAGGCAGTGGTGGCGATGGTTTTATGGCTCTACAGCAGCAACAAAGAAAATAGTATGGGAGTTCCGTATGCAATCCAAGATTGGAGGGAAGTTTCAGCTCGTGGTACTCGTTTGACAAGGAGCTGATTTGCATGGAGGATGGACAGCGAGAAAGAAGAGAATGGAAGGACATGGAAGAAACATGAGATGGTCACTGAGTCATTGACGTGGCCAAGCTTTGGATTAGCTATGCGGTCGGTAGTCAGGTGACCAGAAGCTGATGCAATCAGTCAAGGTGGTATGTTGCATGGATTAGTGGTCAGATGGACGGACAGAAACCGGTTAGGCTGTGCTACAAGTGGAGATGGTCGTAAATGGACTGGGCCTAGGCATTTTACTAGGTTTTATCCAGACTTGCAACAGTGAGTATAACAGAAGAAAGGAAGAGAAAAAGAAAGGAGAGGCCGGCGACTGGAGCCGCAACTAGGTACAAGAGGACGGCGGCTGCAGAGCTGTTCGACAGAGCCGAGTATAAGGAGAAAAGGGTTTAATCTTTCAATTCCATTTTGATTATCGATTGGTTTGACCTCTCTTATAATATTGTTTATGGCTTTTGAGAAAGTCATGTTGTGCTGAGTTTTGTGACTAGGGTTTTATGGATTGAAACCACTTGGGGCATTAGGCTGTTTTGATTTGAATAATTGAGCATAGACCATTATGATTTGAATAGATCAATTCTTGATATTGTTTATTGATTAATTGAAATATGAGTTGTTTCTTCACCGGTTTTGTAAACCTTTGTGCCTAATTGTTAGGATAACAAATATATTTGTCTACTTTTTTGCTATTTCATGCTTGGGTTAAATCCTTTGATGGGGTATTCTTAGAACGGCCGGGTAATATTTGTAAACCTATATTTAGTTTCGTATAATTTTCTCACTAATGCAATTTGATGGTGCATGCTTGGGTTTAATCTTTTGATGTGCCATGCTTAATGTGTCCCAGTGATATTTGCGACTCTATACATATAATAGGTGATGTCGATAGAACGAAGAATAAATAAATATTCATGAGTTGTGTTTCAATTCAGTAATTAAATAGAAATAGTGGTGGATACCAATAAAACCCTTGTTACCGATTCTCCCATTTGATTCGTTTTGTTACTTTAGTTTTTTTTTTATTATTATTATTTCAAAAATCCAAAAACATTATTGTTGGTTTATTTATCAGAGATATTAGTTACAGTATTTCCACCGCTCCTTGTGGAAACGACCCGTACTTGCCTCTGTCTACTAGTTAGATACCGTGCGATTGCGGTTATCACATATATGGTTCTTCTCGGATCCTATCACCTAGCAATAATGGTAATGGCCTAGTCTGTATAGGCCGTTCCGTCAAAATACATCCTAGTGATGCATGTTTGGTCCATAATATGGCATAACGATCCTTAAGCATCAAATTCCCTCTTAGCGAGTCTACGCAACTATAAATGAGCCTTAGGCATCATTTAGATTCTTCCGGCTAATCTATGAAGCTTAATTGGTGCATGGTCCACATATGCACCCTGGCCAACTGCGATGTACGGCAGTGATGGTTGTACATTCAATTCTGGCTCACGGGCTAGTTCTAATGTCCGGCCATGACGGCTGAACATTTCTCGAGCCAGGTCCCTTGAAGGGCCGTAATGGCTGTATATTGCCCAGGATATCTTACTTGGTGCATGGTTCGTATATGCACCTTCAACCAAGTACCCCTCCCTATATATGTTAACTTGACATTTTTACAACTTTGATTGGGGGAGCAAAAATCATTCATCAACTCCCACTTTTAATATTCATGGATGTTGCCATATATTTCTGAATAACCGGACAAGATGGCTGTTTACTGCCAATGCCAACCCGATGTGCAGCCATGTTGGCTTTCCGCTGCCGACCCGATGTCCAGCCATGTTGGCAGTCTGCTGCCAACCCGATGTTCAGCCATGTTGGCTGTCCATTGCCAACCCGATGTCAAGCCTTGTTGGCTGTTCACTGCCAACCCGATGTCCATCCATGTTGGATGTCCGCTGCCAACCCAATCTCCAGCCATGTTGGCTTAACATTGTCAACACATTGGCCAAGGGCCAATGTTCCTTTTCCTACGCAACATAAGCTTTGGATGAAGCTTCATCTCAGGCCATGGCGCATCTTTTAGCATGCGCCATGCTAAAAACACGGGGTGTTACAGAAGTCCTACCAGAAAACAAGAAACAAAAGAGGAATTGTGGCAAATAAAGAGCAATGACGAAAGAGACGCGGCCTCGCCACATAGCCAGCCAATTCCAATAGGCGCCGCCTGTGGCCGTTGGCCACACTCCATGTTTCTCTTGCTGGCCCCCTCTTCCATCAACCAATCAGATCGCTCAAAACCTGCCACACACACTTTTAATAAAGATTGGAAGTTGGTGGGTCGATGCGCCTAATTTCATTAGGAATCTACTCAAGACGGCCCAAGCTAGTATCCAAAAAATAATCACGGTCGTACGATTTGGCCTTGATTTATTAAGTTTGGTCGCTCCCTAACGCACCCAAATAGGCATCACCATGCCACCACAAGCGCGCCTGTAATCCATGCCAAAGTATTAGAATTACTTACAAACCACTCCAAAACCGCGCCTAGCCATCACTACAGGCACCATGCCAATTGGCCAGTCAACCTTCCAAATCGAGCCAGTATGCCAATTGGCAGGCCATGCCATTCTGCGACAGCAATATGCCAATGGCTTTGGTCAAACCAAAGGTAAACCCTATTTTTTAGTCATGGCCCTATTATGCCACTCTGGGCCACAACATGCCACAAGCCATGTGGGACTTAGGAGACCCTAAAGAATGGCGCCCGCGCCATATTATGATTAACATATTGCGCCACCTAGCCGCGCGTGTTAGGGTTTTGATATGCCAAACCCTAATTAGGCCAGGGCCATTACGCCGCCCCATGCCAAACAACATTACCTAGGCATTAAGTTCGATGTGGCAACTAGAGCCAATATCGTTGAGCCATATTTGGGTCTAACACCAAAATGCCAAGATATAGTGGCCGCGGCTACACCACCATGCCACTGGCGCGGCCACAACACCATGCCGCTGACATGGCTACATCACCATGCCGCGGGCGCGGCCACATCACCATGCCGCTGGCGCGGCCACAACACCATGCGGCAGGCGCGGCCACACCACCATGTAACTGGTGCGGCTACATCACCGGTGCCATGGCGCCACATTGCCATTGTGCCACTAACTGGCGCCACACTGCCATTGTGCCACTATCTGGCGCCACACTGCCATTGTGCCACTAACAGGTGCCACTATGCCATTATGCCGCCTAGCTTGCGTGCGATTGGTCAGAATAACTAGGTCTTGCACATTAGACCCACTCAGCAACTTGTTGCATATTTTTCCACGAAACACTCGAGACATCAAACATGTCACAAACTAGGGGATACTCATCAGGGTATTGGTTTGGCGGTTTACAATGTGCGGCGTGCAATGCGCCCATTACAAGAAAGTGTCATGAAAAAGCGGACGGTTAGATAACAATAAGAGAATAGTGGGAGTAAGGCTGACCAGTTTTCCCTCATAATGGGAACATGATGGTAAACCGCTTCTACACAACCCCACTTATCCACTACTTAACTGTCTCCACTTCCTATGAGATCAGGGGGCTCAATGACTTGTATAAATTAGTTTTCAACCTATTTCAACCAACAAGACAGTTTTGGTTAACAACAACACAAGTATCCAGAAAAACATCAAGAACTGATAACTTACATTCCGCAAGCCAGTTCCAAATTCTGATATAAGTCATAAAACATCCACACCCTCAAAAATTCAACATTTTTGATCTCAACACCTTCTTCGCTTCCCTCCCTAAGATCAACCCTTCTCCTTCACTTTGTGACCGAAGTAAGTCTGGAACGACCATTTCTTGGTTTAGGACAGAATTGTACAACTTTATCTCTCGAATCTAAAGTACTCCCATGCAGTGCATTTATTTAGGGTTTACATTCGTTTCTCTGCGGCACACCCAAATTTACCATTTCCAGCAGAATCATTTTTTACCCCAAAACACCAGGCTATCCTGATCAGAATAGGATTCTTGTTTTAATGGCTCTGGTCAAACCAAATGGAAACCCTATTTTCTAGTCGTGGTTTAATTATGCCACTCTGGGCCCACAACATGCCACAAGCCATTTGAGACCCAGGAGACCCTAAAGAATGGCGCCCGTGCCAAATTATGATTACCCATGATCGTCCATGGACATCCCCACGTTATGGCCTTTCCATGGTTTTTTTGATCAAAACGGCCAAGGCAGTATTTGCCAAGATGCCACCGTGCCGCGCCACATATCCGCGCGCGCCATTTAGGGTTTTGACATGCCAAACCCTAATTTGGCCAGGGCCATTATGCCGCCCCATGCCAAATAACATAACCTAGGCATTAAGTTCGATGTGGCAACTAGAGCTAATATCATTGAGCCATATTTGAATCTAATACCAATATGCCAAGATATAGCAGGCGCCACCTTGCCGCTACGCCATTGGCAAGCACCACCTCACCACTTAGCCACTGACAGACGCCACATTACCATTGTGCCACTAGCAGGCACCACTTTGCCACTATGGCATTATGCCGCCTAGCTTGCGTGTGATTGGTCAGAATAACTAGGTCTTGCATATTAGACCCACTCAACAACTTGTTGCATATTTTTCTACAAAACACTCGAGACATCAAACATGTCACAAACTGGGAATGCGGCGTGCAACGTGGCCATTATAAGAAAGTGTCAGGAAAGAGCGGACGGTTAAATAGCAGTAAGAGAATAGTGGGTGTAAGGCTGACCAATTTTCTCTCACAACAGGAATGCGGTGGTGAACCGCTTCTACACAATCCCACTTCTCCACTACTTAACTGTCTCCACTTCCTACGAGATCAGGGATGCTCAATGACTTGTATAAATAGGTTTTCAACCTATTTCGACCAACAACAGAGTTTTGGTTAACAACAACACAAGTATTCAGAAAAACACAAAAAAAGAACTGATAGCTTACATTCCACAAGCCAGTTCCAAATTCTGATACAAGTCATAAACCAGCCACACCCTCAAAATTCAATATTTTGATCACAACACCTTCTTCGCTTCCCTCCCTAAGATCAACCCTTCTCCTTCACTTTGTGACCGAAGCAAGACTGGAACGGCTATTTCTTGGTTTAGGCCAGGATTGTATAGATTGATCTCTCTAATCTAAAGTACTCTCGTGCAGTGCATTTGTTTAGGGTTTATATTCGTTTCTCAGCGGCACACCCAAATTTACTATTTCCAGCAGAATCAGTTTTTACCCCAAAACAGACACATAGAACGGAGTTTGTTAACAATGGATTATCACAAGATATCTTTAGATCTAAAAACAGTTCTAAAGATCCCTTCAATACTTTGATCTAGTCTGAGTGAATCTTATATCAGAAGAGAAGATTCTCAAGAATAAACATACTAGGTGCAATCAAAGTTTCAACAATCGTTAGTCAATCAAATCAATAATCGAAAACTACAATAACAATGCAATTATCTAGTTTCCCACCAACGGTACTCGTAGAGCTTCTTGATCTCACAGAAGTCTTTAAGCGAGAGGTCGTAAGAGATTTTACCTAATTAGGATACTTTCCTCTCCGAATAGACGGCTCCACCAGAAACAACAAGAAATGATGTTTGCCTGGAGTTTGAGGGTGAAAACCGTTTCTGCTGATTTTGGTAATTTTGGGTGTGTGTAGGTGAGAAACGAATATAAACCCTAAACAATGTACTACACGGGATTACTTTTGATTCGAGAGATCAATCTGTACAATCCTTGCCTAAACCAAGAAATGGCCGTTCCAGGCTTGCTTCGGTCACAAAATGAAGGAGAAGAGTTGGTCTTAGGAGGGAAGCGAAGAAAGTGTTGAGACCAGAATAGTTAATTCTGGAAGTGTGGGCGTTTTGTGACTTGTATCAGAAAGTTGAACTGGATAGCTGGATGAAAAGTTATTAGATGATTTCTGGATGTTGTATTGTTCTCCTAACCAAAACTTGTTGTTTGGTGGAAATAGGTGAGACCTATTTATACAAGTCATAGTAAAACGTACCCTGGTCTCGTAGGAAGTGGAAACGATTGAGTGGTGGAAGAAAAGAGTAACGTGTAACTGTTAGACGTTATGCTTCCATGATGAGGGAAGCGAATTCGTGTAACCGCCAGTCATTACGCTTCCGTGATGAAGGAAATGAATTGTTTACACCATTACTTTTCACCACCACTAATTATCCCACTTCATGACACTTTCTTGTAACGGGCGCATTGCACGCCGCACGCTGTAAACCGCCAGACCAATACCCTGATGAGCATCCCCCAGTTTATGACATATTTTGATGTCTCGAGTGTTTTCGTGGAAAACATGTAGCACTTTGCTACGTGTGGCAAGTTAAAATTGAGAGGCTTGCCGCAGGTAAATAGCATGTGATGCTAGACTCGTTTTGGCTAGTCGCCTAAAACTTGTCGCGAGCTTACCGGTTTGGTGGCGAACTTCGATGGCCGAGATCACATCTTATGAATAAGGGTAGTCGTTGATTGTGGCTACCTTGTGTTGGCGCCTGACAATAACGCAGTGGAATTGCGGCATGACTTGTGCATGCCAGTGGCACGATGGTGCAAGTGGCGCCTGGTGTAGACATGGTCGTTGGGTTTAGGTGGTTGGTCGCCTAAGAGTTGCCACAAGTCCATCAGTAGCAAACTTGGATGGCTGAGATTGCATCTCATGAAGAAGGATGGACATTGATTATGGCCACATCTTTTTGTATAGCGAAGTGGCGTCAGCCACATGCTAATGGCATGCCAGTGGCGTAGCCATGGCATAGCGATATGCCGGTGATGTTGCGGTATGGACAATGCTAAAAATTGGCTCTGTGGCCAAAGTTAGGTTTGGCGCCGTGGAAGAATTCGTCGTGGAAGAATTAGCCGTGGAAGAATTAGGGCTTGGCGTGGCCAAGGTGCCGTGGAAGAATTCGCCGTGGAAGAATTAGGGCTTAGCATGGCCAAGGCTTGGTTTTGGCGCCGTGGAGTCAGACCCACATGTGGCGTGACAACATTGGCCATGTTGCCACGCCAATCCCATTGCTCCGGGAAATGCTATTTGGCTTTGGTAGCAATTTGCCTGAATTAGGGTTTGGCATGTTGAAACCCTAATTAGTGCACGTGGCATGCGTCTGCGGCATGGCGCTACTTTTGTGCAAATGGCGCCATGGCTATGCCAAAGGAACTATGGCAAGGCCATAGTGTGGAAACGGCCATAGGAGTAGGAATTGCAGTGGGTGGCTATTTATGGTAGGTTGCCACGAAGTTGCATGTTTGCGAGGTAGCATGTTGTGAAGTTGCCGCGGTAGAGTGGCATGTTGGCATGCCGACCAATATGTTGTTGTGGTAGGGCGCGTTTGGCTTGTCAGTTTAGAAAGGTGGCGCGGTAGGGTGTGTTTGGCCTTTAACGTATGGTGGCAAGTTTAGAGCAACTTGATTGGCCACAAAAGGGGGCCGGCCAAACACATGGCGCGACCACACTTCTGGTGAGAGTGTGGCAGTTTTGGCGCGTTATGAGTGGTCGATTAGAAGTGGGGCCGGCAAGCATGGGCCCAGCCACAACTTGTGTGCGTGTGGCGAGTTTAAAGCGACCTGATTGGTCGAGTGAAATAGGGTCGGGGCGTGACTAATGGCGCTAGCTGGCCTAAGGCATAGCCACGCCTCTCTTTGCTGCTGCGGCTCCCTGTTTTCTTATTCTGGGCGAGATTCTGCACCTGCTAATCCATGGCAGATTAATTACTTAGACTTAATTTTGACAAGCAAGGTCTGGTACATTGCGCGAGGCGCGAAACCCTAACTTCTGTAAGTTAGTCAGGACGATTGATTGAGTTCTATGTGTTGACACAGAGTTCTTTTAAGTTGATTACCAGAAAGCAACATGCTTTTCTGATTCGAATACCTTATGCAAAGACCTTATCCTTGATACTTGGAGATTCGTGCTACTCTGCTGCGAGTGAACACAAATCGTCATGCCATATCAACATTAAGGGTTCAGATGGAGAACATAGCATAGAAGGCATTCAGAGGAACTTATATTAAGTGAATATTCGCGATGCACCGGAATTCACAGAATATCTAGGATGGTTGCTACATTCGCCAGTCTGGATAAATTTCATGTAAGTGTATTGAGCGGCTCAATAAGTATGCCAGTGGAGAGCTTAGCACACGTGGCTCTGTTTCCTTGCAGAGTGACTTCAAATCAGAATATCATATGCAAGGTTTTATGATTTTAACCCTAATCTAAAAACCACCATCAACACCTGGCTCTTAGGATAGTTTGCTAGAAATGCAAACTTAGGTATGTAAAGACCAAGGTTGTTTGGACACCAAGGAATTTCCAAAACCGAAATTATTCTTAAGATATGCAATGAATGCCCAAATTCGGTTTTCCTAATTCCAATAAATGTAGTCCAATATTTTCTAAAATCTCTCGTAGAAAATATCCAATTAGTATATGCACATTACTATTTTGTATTCTCTAGAGATATGCATTAATTATTGGTAATTAAAGCATATAAAACCAAAAACCTTAATTAAAAGATTCTCAATTTATTTCGATATAGGATCACCTTGAGTACCAAAAAATATCTTTGAATAATAAATGATAAGAGTTAATGCTCATGTTCAAAGTATGTTGACATCTTTACACAACAGATCCTAATTCTGAAACTATACAAGTTCATGAAGAAAATATGTAATTCATGGAAAATGGATTTGTATCTTGCAATCGGTTCTACCATACTTCCAAACAAGTTTAGAATTGGTTCTATCAAAATTCCAAGACTACTATGTGATCGGTCATACCAAGTAACAATGGTTAGTTGTGATCGGTCCTGCCAAGTCACATACATGGGTTCTGATCGGTTTTAACAATCACATGGATCGGTTCTACCTAAACATGGTACCTACTTAAGATCGGTCATACCTGTCACTAGGATCGGTCACACCAATTACAAGGATCAATCACACAACCTCTTATGATCGGTCACACCAATTACCAGAATCGGTCACACCAATTACAAGGATCGATCATACTATCTCATGGTGATTACTTAGGATCGGTTACACCAATTACCAAAACCGGTCATACCAAATCATAAGTCTAGGTGTTATGTGTGGTTATCCCAAGATACATAACCTGAGTTAAGATCGGTTCTACTAACTCACACATATTGGCCATCCAAAGAATATGCAATGAATAGCTGGACCAATATACATATTAGTTTGCCTTTCAATTCATGAAACAAGTTCACGAACCTACTTGTTAGAGAATAGCTCGGTTGAACCCACCAAGCGTTGGTATGTCAAGTTTGGTTGTCATATTTTAGTGAACCAAAACTCAATTAAAGAGTCGCTTGATTATTTACTAGAGTCAACTTCGTATAGGTTATCTTGAAAGTATTAGGATATGAGACATTACAAGTATTACGTGAAGACTTGAAGAATGTGAAGAAGTAAGGAGCTACAACGACGACATCATCCTTCCACTTGAGGTTAGTAATATTTGACTTGAACTGTTTCATTCCCTAACGTATCTTTCTAGTCGTGCATATTGAAAACATAATTGCAAAGCTATGAATGATTATACTCTAGTTAGACATAGTATTAAGGAATACAATACGAAGTATAACGCTTATCTTTTTAACTTCGTATATAAGACATCGACATAATCGTATGAATGCTATTGTGATTATGTATGGGTATGAGGTGAAGATTTTGTCCGAGGAAACAATGTTTTACATTCGTTTAAAGGAAGTACATTCATGAACTTGTTTTGTGAATCGAAAGGGAAATCTCTAGGCTTATTGGTATTTGTTATTCATTGCATATCTTTGGATTACCAATATGTGTGTTTAGTATAACCGCTCATAACTTGTTTATGTATCTTGGAAAACTATTCACAAGGCCTGACTTTTGTATTGGTATGACTTTTATTAGTGAAAGCGATCTTAAGTAATCACCTGAGATGGTATGATCGATTTATTGTAATTGGTATGACCAACTCTAGACATTGGGGAACCGATCCTAGTAAGAGGTGCAACCGATCACAAAAGGGGAATCGATCCTTGTAAGAGGTGCAACAAGTTTCTAGTTATTGGGAACCGATCCTATGAACATGTGCAACACGTTTTTAGTTATTGGGAACCGATCTTATGGACATGTGCACCAAATACAAGTTAGACACCATATATATGTGAGAACCGATCCTAGTACCTAGTCAACCAAGTTTTGGTAACTAGCGTGACTAATTCTAGTACCCACATGAAGGTAGAACCGAAACTTGTTTTGGTAGAACCGTGAAACCCATGTTTGGTGATTTGATAGGATAATCAATCACATAGTTCTTCGAAGTCAGATGAACTAATTTTAAACTCGTTTTCGAAGTGTGGCAAATCGGTTCCAAGATTGTAAATATGAAAAAGAATTTACAAAGTAAAGATGTCGACACACTTTGAACATGTGTTGTAACGCTTATCTTTTATTGTTCATAGATATTCCTTAATAGCTAAAGGAGAATCCCGAATCGAAATAAATTGAGAATCTTTTAATTAAGGTTTTTAGTTTTATATGCTTTTAATTTCCAGCAATTAAAATGCATATCTTTAGAAAATAAAAATTGGTAATGTGCATTTACTAGTTGGAGATTTTCTAATGAGATTTCGGTCAATATTTGGACAAAGCATTTCCAGGAAATATGGAACCGAAATTGGAAATATATTGCATATCTTGAGAATATTTTCGGTTTTGGAAATTCCTTGGTGTCCAAACTTCCTTGGTCTATAAATATCAAAGTTTGCATTTCCAGCAAACTAATCCTCAGAGCCAGCAAAACTACCTTGTTGTGTTGTTACTGGTGGAGCCGTCTATTCGGAGAGGAAAGTAACCTAATCAGACAAAATCTCTTACGACCGCTCATTTTAAAGACTTCTTTGGGATTGGGAAGCTCTACGAGTACCGTTGGGGGGAAACTAGATAATTGCAGTTTATTATTAGTTTTCGATTGATTTGATTGAATAACGGTTGTTGAACTTTGATTGCACCTAGTTTGTTTATGCTTGAGAATCTTCTCTTCTGATATAAGATTCACTCAAACTAGATCGAAGTTTCGACGGGGATCTTTAGACTATTTGTAGATCTAAAGATGTCTTGTGATAATCCATTGTTAACAGACTCCGTTCTATGTGTGATTGATCACAAGAGATTCAAGTTGATTGTGTGCAGGTGTTTATTAAAGATCTAAGGAGATTTGAAGACGAAGAAGATTTCTGATTTGGGTCCATAATCTTTTGTAGTTGCAGGAAATCCTACACTACACCCCTCATAAGAATTCACACAATCAAGTCATTTTAAGATGAACAATCATAATCTTTATTGATTAATCTCACAAATGTTACAAGATGAAAAAGAAGTAACTAAAGAATTAACAACCGCTCTGGACTTTCTCTCTTAATGACCTGCTCAACACTCGAAAAAGATCTCTCCCTTTCTTAAGCCTATTCGGCTCTTTATATAGGACATTACATAGTGGATGACAGCTAAGCTGTCCTTTATTTTCGGATCTGACTTGCGACACTCTCGCAAGTATTCAAATGTTAAATCTCGCAACACTCCTAAATCTCGCTAGGTCTTCACATCTTTCTCGTGTTCAGGCTGTCGTCATCCGTTGCGTCATTTTTATTACCAATCTGCGATATCTTCGCAGTGTGTCGTTCATGGATTTCACAAGGGTATTGGTGTTGCGATATTCTGGTCCTACATCTTGCCTCTTCTCATGTCTTCTCTGCGAAGGAGAGAATGTCATGAGAACTAGTACTTTCAAAATGCCGCAGCTGTTCATTTTATCATATTTTTATGTATTGACATGATTCTGTACTTTTATGCAAAATTTATTACACGTATCTCTTCTTCCATCCATTTCTTGATACGTCTTTTTCAACCACTATTTCTCAACCGTTCACGTCTACTCTTCGCATTAAATGTGTTTGCCTTTTCGAGAAACCTTCTCTCTATATATATTTTTCTTACTCCTCTCTTCTTCTTTTTTACTTTCCTTCTTGCTTTCTCTGCAATTTTTCTTCAACATCTCTCCGTAACTTCCGCTTCTGCTACTGTAAATCTTCTTCTTTTTACTTCTTTTAATTTTCAATTTTCTCTTCATTCCCATACTCTGAAAATGCCTCCAGTTGGTCGTAAATATGAAACTTCTCTGGAAAAGGCTAAGAAAGATTTCGAAGAGAAAGATTTCATATTAAATACCATTCCCGATCAAGAATCTAAATCCATTCTTTCTGCCAAACTGTTTTCTGATCATCATTGTGATGATCAGGAAATCATAATTTCGCTAGGTCAGATTCTCGCTGGCCTTCCCATTCCTCTCTATGACCCTGATCTTCCCTTATTTTATGAAATTCTTGCTCATGCGAAATTCTCGCGAGCCATCTACCAATTGAGCGGGATTGCATCCGCTTAATGCTTGAGTTCGCCAACCGTGGTGTTGGTAAGGGGTATCTTTACCCCAAAGAAGTCAGGGATCCTGAATTTAAGGACTTAGAGATATTCGCCGAAAAATATACAGTAGAGAGCTTCTTCGAAAACTATGAAGTAATAACATGAAGAATGATAGAACTCGCTGGGGTACTCGCTTGAAGAGGAAATAAAATGTTGCCAGTGATAAAATACTTATGCAAGACATCGACTAGAATTCAGGCAAGAACATTATTCCTCGTCACTCTAAAGACGACAGGTGGTGCGTCTTTCCGCTAGTTTTGAAAGGACCTTATATTTCAGGTTCAAATGTGCTCCCTGCGAATCTCGCCAATTATCAACCTTGGGTTTTTAACTGGCCTGAGAAAACAAAAGAGGTATACTTCCTAAATTTCGCTCAGTTTATAATCTTCATTCCTTTTTATACCTATTAATCTTGCGAAATTTTAAGATTACCAAGTTGAGAAAAAGCTATAAAAGGACTGCTAAGGCAAGTACCCTAGCGGCGCTCCGTTCAATCACGGATGAAGTAAGAAATACTTTTCTTTATTATTTTTAACAATATTGTTGCCTCTGTTTCTTATATTCATTCGTGTGTGAAGGTTGGTGTTGAAGTTGTTTAAGAAGAAGAAAGTTATAAGGTTGCGAAGACTAAAGGCAAGGGTAAAGGTCCTCTTCGCAGGGAGAAGTCCACTGCCCCATCTTCAAAGAAACGAAAGATTCACTCTCCCTCTCCTTCAAATATTCAGTCCAGCGAAATCTCTGATGATGAAGATAACGATGATGTTGATACTTCTCTCGCAAAAGAGGATTTCCGAACTGAATCTTCTATGGCACAATTGTCCACCATCTTCTCTAACTCCATGCAAGGGATTGGAGATGATCGTCTCTCTAGTACGTGCAAAGCTCTCGCGAGTATCTGCGATGCTCCTTTACTAAAGGGTGATGATTCTCTTCATGGGGTCTCCAGATCAGTGACTCCCATCTTTCTAAATTCGCTTGGTGTCTTGGTATGTCTTTGTCCCCCTATTTCTTCATAATTTTGATTTTAAGTTATATCTTGATAATTTCTTCAATTTCCTTTACAGTCCGGGAGAGATTCCTTCTCTGTTGCCTCAGATCTTGAGAAAAGGCGCAGTATTCTTGAAAAGAAGAATCTTCAACTTCGCAAGAGAAATGAAGAACTGGAAGCTGAAGCTGCTACTCTTCGCGATAAGACTAAGAAATTAGAAGCTGATTCTTCCACTCAGAAGAATAAGATATCTAGTCTTCAAAGTGCCAACTAATAACTTTATGGTATGAGACTTTTCTCTTTTCCTTTGTTTTGTTCTCTCATTATCTTCCCTCATCTGATTTACCCTTTTCACAGACGTCTATAACCTTTCTGATGAAGCCATTCTTCTTCACTCATTCCCTGACCCTATGGATAACAATGCCCTTCTTGATCACCTCAACAATTCTTTGAATATTTTTTCAAATGACAAGATTAAATCTCTTCCTCTAAACGAACTTCAATCCAAATTTCGCCTCTTAAAAATTGATCATAGATCTAGTTTAGGCTTAGCCAACCAATTTAAGCGTCTCTATCTTAATTCTAAAGAGAAAATTAATACTTTAAGAACCAAAATCAGTGATCTCATAGATGATAAATATCGCATCGCTAGACAAGGTGCTCAAGCATTAGCGAAATTCCAAAAGACTCTTCTTGAGGTTCAAATTGAACGAGATGAATCTATCCGCAAAAATGCTATACTTAGCGAAAGAGAAAATCAAATTCGATCCCTTCTTCTCATAAATAATGACGATGAATTTGCTTGGGCTGCGAAAGTTCTAGATGATGCTAGAAATAATTTAGGTGTTAACGTTAGTCTTCACGCTGAGCATACGGCCTTGGTTAGGGATATGATTTCTGACAGAGAAGGTTGTTAATTGTTCTTCTTTATTTAACTGTTTGTCTTTCATGAAATTGTCGTTAAGTTGCTGATTCATTGTCACATATTCGCAGGAGCTGAAGAGAGATTTCGTAAAAGAATTGAAGAACTTGAGTCTGAGAAGGAGCAGCTCGCAAAGAACCTTTATTCTCGGGATGATAAATATTCTAGATTGAAGAGGCAACTACAGATTACTGTTGTGAATTTTAAGAATGATGCTATTCTCTTTCGCAATCAGACTATTAAGATGGCCTGCGACGACAACAGTATCCCTCATTCTGCATATCCTTTCCTTCTTGAAGAAATCCCCAAGAATGTACCTTCTCTAGATATCTCTGACAGCGATGCTAGTGAAGAAGAGGAATCTGATGGAGATGAAAAAGTAGAAGAATCTGATGAAGATGATGAAGAAGAAGAATCAAACGAGAAATAGTTCTGTTTTCTTCTTTCTCTTTTTGTAATATCTGTACATTCATTCTTTTAATCTTTTATTTTTTTAATCTCTTGC
Organism: Papaver armeniacum; assembly: GCA_023531295.1. Lineage (NCBI taxonomy): Eukaryota > Viridiplantae > Streptophyta > Magnoliopsida > Ranunculales > Papaveraceae > Papaver > Papaver armeniacum. The sequence continues at coordinate 55,376 of JAJJWW010012478.1, forward strand.
TGCGAATTTCTTGGATCTTCAAATACAAGCTCTACCTTTGTTGTTCCTTTCTGCACATGTTAAAAGAGCAATTCTTTTTTGCAATATAATTAATCAATATATTATCAACCTTTCATTTTATGAGCGAGTGAATCTATCATATGAAGACAAATAACATGTTTTTATTCTATACATTCCCATACTTGCCTCTGGTATTTGTATTCAGATGAAAGATTAAGCAAGCTACTTTCGAATAGCGATATGTATTCATGCCTCAATCTCGCAACTATTTCTGCTGAATTTTCGCAAGTAGGAATTTCTTGGTTACTTCCAAGATTTTATTTTTCTTTTTCTCTTATGTGGTCTTATTTTGCCTTCCTAGTTAAAGGTCTTATTGTGCCACCTCTTGTCATTGCGACAAAATCGCAAGACGTCTTTGCATTTGCATGCAAAAACCCATTGATCTTGCCTTAACTCTTTCTTTGAAATTTTTGTTGCGACAATATGACAGGCCTAAAAATTCTTGCGAAAATAAAGCCCCATGACATTGCCGTCTTGCGACGAAATCGCAGGACGTCCTTACACTTTCATGTACTGACCCATTGATCTCGTCTTATCTTTGTCTTTTGTATTATTTCCTCTTCAGGATTGTCGCACAAATATGACAAGACTAAATTTTCTTCCGAAAATAAAGCCTCATGACATTTGTGTCTTAAGACACTTATCAGCTCCCTAATGGAGGGTGCCTCCCTTATCTCCCCCTAGTTTCCCCTTCAAGGAGGCGTACTTCTGCCATACAAGGCTAGCTCCTCCCATCCGGTCTTAACAACAACCAGTTGTTTTCGCAGCCTCTTATCCCTTTTTCCTATAGGGCTTATGGTTACGAGACTGCACCCTAAGTGGAGTTTTCTTCGGGCCGAGTGCAGCATAAGCCAAGACTTTCCAAGAATGGCCGAGACACTTCAAATGCCCCAGGCACTCTTGGCTCAACCGTGTACCTCGGCGCCTTGATCAAATGCTGACTCCTTAGAAGAGACCCTCAGTCGTCCAACCTAAGTCATAAGATTAGTTTGAAAATCCGAGGTACCTCTCCTGGATGGGCTTTATTGACCCCAATTCTCCATGACTCAGGTTCCAGGGGCGGTGTAACCTTTTCCCTGAGCCATGTAATAGGTACCCCCTTCTATGACGCACTTTAGGTCTTACATTTGCCTCTTGCAAAATTTTGATTTCGCGAACTAGGGTGTACGCCATAGTAGGTTCGCCTCTGTCTGATTATTTTGTTGATTCTTCTTCATACAATCTCTTTTGTAATTTCGCAATCTCATTTTTATCATTCATAAAATATATTTTCTTCTTCTGCATATCAGTTCTTTCGCAATCTCATCTTTGTTATTCATAATTTTTTTTTTTTTTTTTAAAAAAAAAAAAAAACAAACCAACCATACATTTTTCTTTCTCATCCCGATTTTTTCTTTGGCAATCAACAAGTACATTCATTCTTTAAGTCTCTTATTTCTGCTACTTTCTGCCTCTGCATTTTTGAATATTTCTGTCATTTTCTTGTCTGTTTCGATATCTTCGCCACTTCTTATCTTCATCATACGTTGGTTTCGCAGCATTTCTTCTTCTCTCTGTTCTATTACATCTACCATCAATCTTTCACTTTTTTGTTTTTCTTTGATGTTGTGTTTCCAATTCTTCTTCTTCGCAAGTTTCTATATCAATTTCATGACACTTCTTTCCTTCAATCCAATCTCCTTTTATGATGCCAATACCACTGGGATGAGGGAACTTGATACATTGATGGAAAGTCGATGCCACACCTAGAATCTCATGTAACCAAGGTCGTCCAATCAATGCGTTGTATGGTGATTCCACATCGACTACACAGAATAAAATTTCAGAGGACAATCGTTTCAATGGAATTCGCATATGAACTTCTCCTTCAGGCTTATTTGCAGTACCGTTAAAACCATAGATTTTGTAAGTTGAAGGTATTAGATCTTCATATTTCCCTCCCATAGTTTTGTAAGTATGATAAAAAAGGATATTCACGGAACTTCCAGTATCGATCAAAATTTTGTTGATTGCCCATGAATTCTCAGCTCCATCATCTTCATCCTCGCTAGGTTTTGGGTTAATCTCCAATCTTACCACTAATGGGTTGTCGTGTAGTTCTCCACCCTCAGGTACTTCTTCTCCAGTAAAAGAGATAGTCTGCTTTTGCCATTCTTCCAGTGGCGATGTCTTCGCTATGTTCATTATTTCTCTATTATCGGCATCTCTTGCGAAAACCCTGCTGAGAGTGTTATCATGAAAATCTTCAATTGTCTTGTACGAATGTACGATAGAGTTATAAAACAGATTCTTTGCCTTTGCTCCAACTTCTATTACAAATGTTTTTCCTCCTTTTGTTGTATTTACTCTGCGAATGTAGTTGCAGGAAATCCCACACTACACCCCTCACAAGAATCCACACAATCAAGTCATTTTAAGATGAACAATTATAAGTTTTCTTGATCAAAATCCAGAAATGTTATAAGATGAAAAGGAGATATACCAAAGAATTACAATCACTCTAAACTTTCTCGCTCTTAATGACTTGTTCAACACTCGAAAAAGATCTCTCCTTTCGTAAGCTTATTCGGCTCTTTATATAGGACATTACATAGTGGATGACAGCTAAGCTGTCCTTTATTTTCGGGTATATCTTGCGAAGTATCGCAAATGTACAAATGTCAAATCTCGCGACACTCCTCGATCTCGCTACATCTTCACATCTTTCTCGTGTTTTGGTTGTCGTCATCCGTTACGTCGTTTTTACTTCCATCCCGCGATGTCTTCGCAGTGTGTCGTTTATGGACTTCGCGAGAATCTTGGTGTTGCAATATTCTGATCCTACATCTTGCCTCTTATCATGTATTCTCTGCGAAGAATAGAACGTCATGAGAACTAGTATTTTCAAAACGCCGCGGCCGTTCATTTTTTTCCTTTATTTTTCTGCCGACAAGCTTCCGTAAATCCAGTATAACTGCTTACACGTATTATATATTCCCCTTTTTACCGGCACATTAAATGCTAACCGGTCACCCTTTTCTTGTCTATTTAAGAAGAGATCTATCAAGGATATCTTTCTTTTCTTTTACTTCATCTTCTTCATCTCTGCATTCTTTGTGAATTCTTTATCGTCTGCAACTTTTTTTGTTGTTCATCTTCTTTGTAAATCTTCTCTGCTCTTTGTTCTTATGGAGCCATCAAGGTTTGTAAATCATACTGCATGTGATCTATTTGAACTCTTCTACTGAGATTACTTTATTTGATTTTGTTCATCTCTGATTAATTCCCTTATTGTTTCTGTTTTAGTAAGAACGTCCCTGTTACCAAATTCACAGTCCAAAACCCTAAAACATCCAAGGGTTCGCAACCAAAATCCGTTGCATACAAGAGAAAGCCTGCGAATAGCAAGGTATTAAGAAACATTTACTCTTCTAATAACAATATTGTTCCCTCTGTTTCTTATTTATCTTGTGATTTGCAGGATGACAAAAACATCGATAGATCCCCCAAAAGATCTCGTCGTTATAAAAATGTTGAAACTTCTGTTTCTTTTCCTATATTTAAACTTACAACTCCTCCTGCGACATCATCACAAGATAAATCTGCCCTTGTTGCCTCTGTTTCTTATTTATCTTGTGATTCGCAAAAAGACAAAAACGTCGATAGATCCCCCAAAAGTCTCGTCGTTCTAAAAATGTTGAAACTTCTGTTTCTTTTCCTATATTTAAACTTACAACTCCTCCTACGACATTATCGCAAGATAAATCTACCCTTGCCATCTGCGAAAATGTCGCTGTTGATTTTCCTCCTATATCTGAGTTTTCCATAGATGAAGTTCCTCATGATAGTCCTGTTGTGAATGAACCATTTTCTTCTCCTACTATCGATGCCTCTGCCTTTCCCCCAGTCATTAACCTTCATCAGATTTCATCTTCACATGACATTCCTGCGACGAAAGACGATTTAACTCTCCCCTCTTCTGTCGTCACTACCTCTTCATCCGAGTTTATCCCTCTTACTAAGGAAAATTTGGAGGGAATTGACGTGGCTTTCAAAGTTTTATCAGATATCATGAATGACGTCAAGAAGACCTCCGTCGATCCTATCAAGTCTAATGTCTGCGATATTTTGAGTAAGTACTTTGAATCTGACATAATTTCGCAAACATCTTTAGAGCAAGAAGTTAAAATTTTGAAGAACAATCTCCAAGCCATGACTGCAAAGTGTGACACTCTCCGTCTTGAGAATCAAAAACTTCAAAATGTCTCACTGGATCGTGATAATCTTCGCAAGAAGAACGAAGAATTAAAAGGTATCGCTCCCCTCCCCTTTCTCATTTTTTTTTTTTAAATCTTCAAGCCCTTGTTCGTACTTCAAGCTTTGGACCAGAAGCGGAAAATGGAGGTATATCAATTGGAATCTGTTGTTGAAGAAACTCGAATGGATAGAGACGTTTGTATGGAGCAATATAACCAATTAGATAATCTTCATACATATTCTGTTGATCAAATAGATAATCTTTCTAAAGAAAATGCTGACTTAGTTTAGAAGCAGGGCTCATTAAGTAGCGAATTATCTCGCCTCTCTTATTCTTTAACTACAGCTAATTTGGAGTTGGAAACTTTATCAGATGAAAATGGAACTCTTTCTCAAGAGAAGCGAGCTCTGTTAAACAAGGTGGCGATTTCCTCGCAACAACTTGTCGTTTGTCAAAAAATATGTAAAGAACAAGAACGATCTCTTTGTTCTCTGAGAAGTAAACTCGAAGAAGTTACTGTTGAGAGGGATAAACTTATCCAAGGTAGAATAACTTTAAGTGTAAAAACAAGCCAACTCAAGGATCAATAATCCAAGTTAGAAGAATCCCACTCTTCTCTTGCGAAGGAAAACGCCTTACTTGTTTCTAACGAAAAGAGCTTGCGATCTCGACTGAAAGGTTTGGTTGGAAATAATTTTGACAGTGCCATGAATCATTTGGAGAATAGTTGTTTGGCTTTAACCCAATATCTTATCTCGCAAAAGGAAGGTAGTCATGATATTTGACTACCTTAATCAATTTGTTTTCTTGAATTTATTGTATTTTCCTTGCGAATTCAAGAAAAAAATCTGAATTATTTTCTATACTTTTTATTTTTGCAGAATCCGAGAAAAATCCTCACTCCTCTATTTCCACTTTAAAATCTGACTATGCCAAAATTCGCAAAGAAAATGGACAGCTCGCTGCTTCTCTTGCTCTCTCTCACGATCGGGCAGAAAGAAGATTCGACTATCTCACTTACTCCAAAGATATAGAGAGTAGGAATCATCAGAAAGCACTCCTTCGCCAATTTCACCTCAAAGCTGAAGTTCTTGTGAATGATGTCTTATTGTCCAAATCTCTTGATCCTGTATCTGTAGAACCTCTAGAAGTAAGTGATGATGAAGTTCCTAACCCTCCTGATAGTGATTATGATTATGAAAGTGGCAAAGATTCCGCAAATGAAGAGGTGATTCCACCTAATGAAGCTGTCAATAAGAATTTAGTTGAAGGAGGATCTGGTGAGAATGCAAGAACTGGCGAAAGTGCGGAAGTTGGTGAAGCTAATAAAATTATTGAAGAACATGCAGTATCTCCTTCTGGCGAAAAAATTGATATTGAGAATTGAACTTCTCTTGTAATTTTACTTCTTGCATTGTTACTTCTTTATGTACTTCATTCACCTTTGAGATGTATTTACTCGTTTATTATTCTTCTTTCTTGTATGGAAGACAATCTTTGATGTTTAACAATTCCCATCTTGTTTTCTATTATCTTTTTTGCGGTGAAAGATCTCATTATTTGATTCCTACTAGGTAATTCAAACCTTAACTCCTTATATGCTGTCTTCTCAGTGGTCTACTTTTCAGATCAAAATTTTTGAATACTTGAAAATCATCTATATTCAAATTGTTTATGTGAACTTTTTCACTGCGACAAGATCGGAGGACGTCCTTACATTTTCATGTGATGACCCATTGATCTTGCCTTATCATTTCTCTTGTGTGGTCTTATTTTGCCTTCTTAGTTAAAGGTCTTAATTTGCCACCTCTCATTATTGCGAAAAAATCGCAGGACGTCTTTACACTTTCATGTAATGACCCATTGATCTTGTCTTATCATTTCTTTAGTATTATTGCCTCTGCAGGATATTTTTCTTGCGACAATTCTGAAAAACCAAATGACCGAGTAATGTCTATTTTTAGACCTACATTTCCACCTCTCCGTTTTAGGCCTAAATATCCTTGCGAACATAAAGCCCCATGACATGTAGCAGCAATTATCTCCTGCTTGCCCCTAGCCACCACTAAAGCATTTAATAATGAAATGTTGCTTGGATCCCTATTACTCAAAGACTCGATCACTTCCCTTTCAGCTTCTTGCATCTTTACTCTTACATCCCCAAAGACATTCCAGTTCCATTCCTTAATTTTGATCTTCAGTAATTTCATTTTGTTAGTAAAAACAAAAGCTGGATTTCCTTTTACTTCAGTATTCCAAACATCCTCTATAAGCTCTTTAAACCCTTCTTGTTCCAACCAAATTTTAAAAATTTTGAAAGGAGTGTTACTTGGTTTTGTAAAACTTGCACAAGCACCCAACAATGGACTGTGATCAGATATTCCCCTAGCACCCACCTTGTAACTCCAATTTGGGTATGTTTCTAACCATTTCACATTACATAATGTCTAAAGCACACACAATTCTTTTGCCTCCTGCCCTATTATTGCACCAAGTAAATTGCATACCAAATTTTTAGGAATCAATAAGCTCACAAGTATTTATACAAGTCATGGAACTCTTTGCATTGCCACCCCTAAGGGAGATCTCCCACCATTCTTTTCTTTGCGATCACGATATTCCGAAAGCAACCTTCATTTGGAATTAGAGGTTGAGAAGATGCAGGCCCTCTCCCACCCTTCTTTGAGTTATCTAAAATTAAAGCACCTTGTTGTCTTGTGATTCTTTTAGTTGGCTTTGTTTTATCTATCTTCGTAATGAAATTGCACTAAAGGACTGCATTTTGGAATATTAGGGACTTCGTTCTCAATTTTTATAATGAAAAACCTTTTCCACCTGATGTTTTCCATTGTTTCCTCAGAGCTGATTCAGCAACAGCAAATTTCATTTTCACGAAATCCAATCTTCCAATCAAACTAAATCTCCATTCACTTAAACTTTCATCCATGTCCTCATCAGGTATGTACACCGAAGGATTATTCTCAGACCGAAGAAAACTGGAAGAAGACCTAGATGTGTCATTTCTAGATCATAAAGGCGATTTTATTTCCGACCCAGAATTAAACTAGATGATCATAAACCAATCATTTTAGATTGATTAATATGTAAGAAATGCACTCTAATATCAAGAAAACCAATGAAGAAATCGAAGCAATTAAGAAAAATCGAAGAAAAATTTTGAGTCTCTCCTCTCTCTCCTCTCCTTTACACTTTCATGTAATGACCCATTGATCTTGTCTTATCATTTCTTTAGTATTATTGCCTCTGCAGGATGTTTTGTTGTGACAATATGACAGGCCTAAAAATTCTTTACATTTGCATGTAAAGACCCATTGATCTCGTCTTATCCACTCTTTTGTATTTTTGCCTCTTCAGGATTGTTGCATAAATATGACAAGCCTTAATACTCCCGTGAGTAAGAAGTCTCATGACATTTACGTCTTTTTTGACACTATCAGCTCCCTAATGGAGGGTGCCGCCCTTATCTTCCCCCTGGTTGCCCCTTCAAGGATGCGTACTTCTGCCATACAAGGCTAGCTCCTCCCATCCGGTCTTAACAACAACCAGTTGTTTTCGCATCATCTTATCCCTTTTGCCTATAGGGCTTATGGTTACGAGACTGCACCCTAAGTGGAGTTTTCTTCGGCCGAGTGCATCATAAGCCGAGACTTGCCAAGAATGGCCGAGACACTTCAAATGCCCCAGGCACCCTTGGTTCAACCGTGTACCTCGGCGCCTTGGTCAAATGCTGACTCCTTAGAAGAGACCCCCGGTCGTCTAACCTAAGTCATAAACTTAGATTGAAAATCCAGGGTACCTCTCCTGGATGGGTTTTATTACCCCCAATCTCCATGACTCAGGTTCCAGGGGCGGTGTAACCTTTTCCCTGAGCCACGTTACAGATACCCCCTTACATGACGCACTTTAGGTACTTTGCCTCTTACGAAATTTTATTCGCGAACTAGGGTGTACGCCATGAAGGTTCGTCCCATTCTGAGTATTTTCTCAATTTTGCTTTATATGTAATAGGTACCCCCTATTATGACGCACTTTTAGGTTCTTTTGCCTCTTGCGAAATTGTGTTCGCGAACTAGGGTGTACGCCATAGTAAGTTCGCCACTTTCTGATTATTTTGTTGATTCTTCTGTATATGTAAGCTCTTTTGTAATTTCGCTGATCGTTGAACATTTTTTGTCGTTTTCTGTACGAAATATTCGCATGTTTTTCGAGAATAAAAATGAAATATTTAATTCTTTTTGCCTCAATCATGTACCATTCCGCAGTCTACTTCTTCACCATAATTTTTATGGGTAATATCTTTTTAAGTATAGTATATTCCATGGTCTATCAAGTCTGCGTCCCACATCTCTACCCTCAGGGTCCATCAATCTATATGCCCCTGTTCCAACTATCTCCTTGATGATATAAGGTCCTTCCCATTTTTTCGCAAGCTTTCCACCACTTTCTCGCTGATATATCGGCGTTTCTCGCAGCACCAAATCGCCTGGTTGAAATTCGCGTGTTTTAACACGTTTATTATATTCTCGGGCTAATCTTCGCTGGTAATTTTCCATATGCTGCAAAGCCCTTTCTCTTTTTCTTCTAATTCATCCAATTTAGTTAGAATAATACCCGCACTAAGATTTTTCTCCCAAGCTTCTCTCTTTGTTGTTGGGATAATAACTTCTGTTGGTAGCACAGCCTCAACCCCATATGTTAAACATAAAGGTGACATTCCCGTGGCTTCTCGCCTGGTTGTGTTGTAATCCCATACTGCATTATGTACCTGTTCGCACCATGCTTTATTGTACCCTTCTAATTTCTTCTTCAATATATCTGCGATTGTCTTATTTGTTGCTTCTGCCTGCCCATTTGCTTGAGGGTATAATGGACTTGACTTTCCACATTTTAACTTAAATGCATTAAGTAATAATTCTATATTCTGTCCCTCGAACTGTTTCCCATTATCAGATACCAATTGTGCGGGGATTCCAAATCTACATATGATATTCTCAAATATGAATGTAAAAATATCTTTGTCGCGAATGTGTTGTACTGCCTTTACTTCTGCCCATTTTGTGAAATACTCTGTAGCAACAATCAGATATCTTATTTGTCCAGGACCACTGGTAAAAATGGTCCAACAATATCTAAGCCCCATTTTCCAAAGGGCCACACATTTGTTGAAGATGTTAATAGTGCTCCAGGTGCATGTATTTTCTTTCCATGCCTTAGGCAATCTTCACAACGTCTTGATACACGTTTCGCGTCTTCATGCATATACGGCCAGTAATAGCCTTGTATTTTCGCTTTGTATGCCAAAGATCTTCCGCCGCTGTGATTGCCAGCATCCCCACTATGCAACATCTTTAACACTGCTTCTCCTTCTTCTCGTGTCAAACACCTGAGTGAAGGTCCATTAAAAGATCTCCGGTATAATATCCCATCTCTTAATTCATAATTTGTAGCACGGCTTTTTAATTTGTGTACCTCCAGCCTATTTCTCGGTGTTTCTCCTCTCATCAAATATGCATGAAGTTCGGCTCTCCAATATTCAATAACAGGTGTTTGCTCCTCATCTTATATGATCATCACGTCTACCTCTCCTTCTTCTTCCTTATTGATCGATGGCGATAAAAGTGTCTGTATCTTTATGCATCTCGCAGTTGGATCCGTCATCATACTTGAGATAAAAGCAAAAGCATCTGCGAGTCTATTATCTTTTCTTGATATGTGTCTCCATTTTATTTTTGGGATTTTCGCTGACAATTCTCCAACAAGTTTCTTGTATTTCTTTAAAGATGATTCGTTTGTAGTGTATTCTCCTTTTATTTGTCGAATGACTAGCTGCGAGTCACTGGTGATTCGCACATTTTCCAACTGCATTTCTATTAAGAATTTCAAAGCATGTATTACAGCTTCATATTCCGTTTCATTATTGGTGGACGTAAATTCCAATCTTAAGGAAAAAGCCATTTTAGTGCCCTCTGGAGAAATCAAAACAATTCCAATTCCGTTACCTTCTCCATTTGATGATCCATCTACCAACACTTCCCATCTATCTGGCTCTGTCAGTAGGTCCTTTGGGTTTCCATATTCTTCTTCTATATCCATCATTTCTTCTACTGCTTCATCATCTTCTAAAGGAAATTCTGCTAAAAATTCCGCGACAATTTGTGATTTGGGTGAAGATAGTACTTCGTACTTGATTTTGAAATGTCCTATTTGTGCATTACATCTCTTGACTCTGGCTGATCTTTTTGAATTCTTCATTACTGATTCAATGGGTACCTTTGTCAATACCTTTACTGTATGTGCTTGAAAATATATGCGAAGTTTGAATGCTGCATAAACTAGCGCCAAAATTAACTTTTCAATTTTTGAATAATTTTTCTCTGCGGCATTGAAAGTTTTACTGATGTAATAGATTGGTTTCTCAATTCGTGCATCTACTCGCAACAACACAACACTTAATGCGTGCGATGTTGTCGCAAGATATAGTAATAGTTCTTCTCCTGGTTCTGCTTTTTGCAAAATAGATATATGCATCAGATAATCTTTTATTCCTTGTAGGGATTTCTCGCATTCATCCGTCCATTTAAATTTTGTCCCCTTTTTAAGTATGTTGAAAAAGTGTTTGCATTTATCTGATGATCGCGAAACAAACCTCCTTAGTGAAGCTAAGAGTCCGTTTAACTTTTGTATATATTTTATTGTTGCTGGAGTTGGCATGTCGCGAACTGCTTGCACCTTCGCCGGATCAATTTGTATACCCTCTTTTGATATAATGTAGCCTAAAAATTTCCCTGACGCAACCCTGAAAATACACTTCTCTGGATTTACTTTGATGTTAAACTGTCTCATTTGTTCAAAAATTTCTCTCAGATCTTGGACATGATCTTTTGCTTCTTTACTTTTTATTAACATGTCATCCACATACACCTCTAGTGTCTTATGTATCCAATTCGCAAACACCTTCTCTACCATTCTTTGGTATGTTGCTCCAGCATTTCGCAAACCAAATGGCATTTTTGTATAACAATATAATCCTCTTGGGGTGAAAAAAGCAGTGTGTTCTTGATCTTCTTCAGCGAGAGGGATTTGATTATATCCTTTGTATCCATCTAGAGAAGATATTCTATCATTTCCTGCTGCCGACTCTACCAATTGTGGGATATCTAGTAGTGGAAAACTATCTTTTGGACAAGCTTTATTTAGATCAGTGAAATCTATACAAATTCTTATCCCTTTATTCTTCTTTGAAACTACTACCATGTTTGCTACCCACTCCGGATATTTAGCTTGTCTTATAATTCCTGCATCAAGAATCTTCTTCAGTTCTTCTTCTATTTGGGGATGATACGTTGTTGCAATCTTTCTGATTCTTTGTTTAAATGGTCTAACATTTTTATCAATCTCCAATTTATGACATGCCACAGACGGATCTATTCCCGGTATCTCATCCATATCCCATGCGAAAATGTCTTTATATTCTCGCAACAGATTAACAGTTATTTCTTCCTCATCCTCCTCCATTTTAGTTCCAATTTTTAGTATTTTGGGTACTTCTTGGGTCCTAACATTCACTTCCTTTGTTGGTTCTGCCGCAGTGTAACTGGCCTCAGGTTCTCGCATAGGTGTTGGTTCTTTTATCTCCTTCGCAGGTCCATTCCCTTCTTCCGAATTTTCGCCAGGTATGCCTTTTCCTTCCTCTGCTTTTATCATGTAAATTCTAAATTATTCTTCTTTCTTTGCTTCCTTCGTCATTTTCCTGCGATTTTTCCGCTTCTCTGCACGTCCTTCGTATTGCTTCACTTCAATTTGATAACATATTCTCGCTTTATCCACATCTCCTCTGTAGAAGCAGAATATCGCAGCAACCTTCACTTGCGAATTATTAACGACACAACATAATAATGTCGCAGAAGAAATATTAGAAACGACGCAACAAATGACATTAGCTTAAATATGAGAAAGGTGTGACGATTCTGCGAAGAGTCAAGAAGACTTGTGAAGACTAACATTTGTAGACCTGCGAAATGTCGCAAGGTAAATCCGAAATTAAGGGAAATATTAGTTGTACATGAGCTGTCATCCACTATGTAATATCCTATATAAAGAGAAAGGCAGGAGAGAGAAAAGGAGGATACACATAAGGGGGGATACACTTTAGAGAGGTTAGACATTTTAGAGAGAGATTATTAATTTTCTTTATCATCTTCTTCCCCAAAAAACTAGATCTAGAGCTCTACCAAATATCCATTAATGGAGATTGTAAATGAAATACTAATGTAATATCAATAATCATAGTGAAGAACCATGGATGTAGATCACATTGATCGAACCATGTAAAAAATCTTGTGTCTCCATTTATAATTTTAGCGTTTTTATCTTTATTTTGATTATCAAATAAGTTTAGATCTAGAAAATATTATCATAATATCACAAGGGGTGTGTTGTGGGATTTCCTGCCACTACATTTGGCGCTAGAAACAGGGAGAGAGTAATGGATTTTGTCCTTCCTGTAACTTGTTGGATCAAGAAATTTCCATGAAAATTAGTTATTGTTCGTACTTTTTATTTATATCTATAAAGTTTAGGTTCAAAAATGGAAATGTTATGGAAGAAATCACATTTTCAGGGAGCAAACATCATCAATAATTCAAAGACATGAAAAGAGCGAGAGAAAAGATTAGTTGTTGTGGTGAAATTTAAGGAAAAAATGGAAGTTTTAGTTGAAGATTTCCATGTTCAGGAGAAAACAAGAGGCAATTTGTGAAGAAACAAAGGAAGGACGAAGAAGAGAGAAGAGGCAGACGCTGCAATTTCTGTCACGAATAGAAATTCATAAAGATGGTTCAAGGCTGAATGAACAACAAAGAGTTCGCAAGTTCGAATTCGCCTGCGAACATAGTTTTCTTCTTTTTTACAAAGAGGATTAAATAAGAATAAGTTCTGTGAAGCTTACCATACCAACACAAATAGTTGTTCGCACAGATGGTCACCAGCGAAAAGAAGAAGCTTGATGTCGCAAGATCGAATCTCGCCGCATTCATATTTTTTCACATTTTTTCTACAGCCTAGAGAGAAGAAAAGAATAAGAGGTGGCTACATGCGTATGTTCGCAAACAAAAGCTAGCAGAGATGGTCAGAGTTGGAACAAACAAACCTGTGGTCATGTGTTCGAATTAGCAGCCGCACAAAATTTTTCAAATATTTTTGAACTTTCAAATGCGAAGAAATGGAATAGTATTGCGTCATTGTGTGTTTCCTTCGCAAGCAGCAAGTAGCCCAGATGGTCAGAGAAGAAGTATGCAAACTAGAGGACTTGGGTTCGAATCTCCCTCCTCGCAAAGAATTTTTTTCTTCGCAAGGGTTTATATCATAAGCATTTCTTTCGCAAACACTTTCCTTGCAAACGTTCGCAGCATGAACAAATACTTCACAGATGTTCGATTACTTCATAGAGATGTTTACTTCACAAAGAAGAAAGTTGATGATTATTTCGCAAGTTAATTTCGCAAGAAAGGGTTAGAACAGTTGGTATGGTGTGAGAAAATCCAAGAAGCAGGTCAAGGTTTCAAGTCTCACTTCTCACACATCTTTTTGCTGTGCGAAGTTTATACATTTCAAGGCATTTATTCACTTCTTTGACAACAACAGCGAATCACATAAAAGCTAAGTACCACTTTCCTTGAACATTTTACTTTTACAAAAAATAAAAGATTTTTTATTTGATTTACAAAAGGAGAGATAATCGCAGAATTACAGAAATTTCAGAATTACAAAGATTCCACAATTACAAAAGAAACCGAGAAAAATCTCGCACAGATCAATTTATATATTTCTCTTGAAGATTTGTTTTGTTTAAAATGATATGATATTCAACATGGAGAGTAGTAGCGGGCAAACCTTTATGGCGTACACCCTAGTTCGCGAATTTACCCTATGATTTCGCAAGAGGCAAATGTAAGACCTACAGTGCGCCATATAAGGGGGTACCTATTAGGATCATTTCCATGAAAGATATTTGTCAAAAGAGACGAAACAAGTCATACAAAGGAAATCAAAACAAAGAAAAACGATTTGAATTAGCAATTAAATGAAATTGTTTGATAAAAGAAATATTGAATACTAATCCAAATTCTTATTTGTATTACAGCATTGCACGAGGCAGAGAGCATGGAGTAATAATTTCGCAATACTTCTTATTCGCAATCAAGGACGGATACTTCTTATACTTCTCAAAGGATACTTCATACTTCTTATATATTTCGAGGATTAAGTACTTCTTATACTTCTTCAAGGATACTTCATACTTCATATACTTCTTCAAGGATACTTCATACTTCGCATACTTCAAGGGTTGATACTTCTTATTTATTTCGCAAAGCTCTAGAACTTCACAAAAGAATAGAGGCAAGTACGTACTTTTCAAGTCCAGTATTCTTTCGCTCGTTCCACCAACAACTACAACAAAGTGGATTTTTTCTTAAAGATCGCTCTTCAAGCAATATTCAAGAAAAAAGAGGCAAGATGTAGGAGCAGAATATCGCAGCAACCTTCACTTGCGAATTATTAACGACACAACATAATAATGTCGCAGAAGAAATATTAGAAACGACGCAACAAATGACATTAGCTTAAATATGAGAAAGGTGTGACGATTCTGCGAAGAGTCAAGAAGACTTGCGAAGACTAACATTTGTGGACCTGCGAAATGTCGCAAGGTAAACTCGAAATTAAGGGAAATATTAGTTGTACATGAGCTGCCATCCACTATGTAATATCCTATATAAAGAGAAAGGCAGGAGAGAGAAAAGGAGGATACACATAAGGGGGGATACACTTTAGAGAGGTTAGACATTTTAGAGAGAGATTATTAATTTTCTTTATCATCTTCTTCCCCAAAAAACTAGATCTAGAGCTCTACCAAATATCCATTAATGGAGATTGTAAATGAAATACTAATGTAATCTCAATAATCATAGTGAAGAACCATGGATGTAGATCACATTGATCGAACCATGTAAAAAATCTTGTGTCTCCATTTATAATTTTAGCACTTTTATCTTTATTTTGATTATCAAATAAGTTTAGATCTAGAAAATATTATCATAATATCACAAGGGGTGTGTTGTGGGATTTCCTGCCACTACATCCTCTAATTTCACCGATCCCACTTGGTATAGAAAATTTAATGCATTGATGTAATGTCGACGCTACAACTTTAATCGCATGTATCCATGGTCTTCCCAACAACATGTTGTATGGTGATTCCATATCCACCACACAGAACATTACCCGTGTTTCGATTTCTCCTAGTAAAATTCGCAACTCTATTTCTCCTTTTGGTTTTGTTAAAGATTTGCCAAAGCCATGAATATGATAAGTTGAAGGAGACATTTCTTCATTTTTGTACCCCATTTTTTTGTATGTATGGTAGAACATTATATCCACCGTACTCCCTGTATCCACCAAAGTTCTGTTTATTGTCCATTCTTCCATAATTTTTGTCGTGTTCACCTTTTCTTTCTGTGTGGTTACCGTGATTACCAAAGGAGATGTGTGTCCCAAATTTTCTTTTGGTATTTCTGCTGATGTGAACGTAATTTTCTGTTTTTCCAAATCTCTCAAAGGTGATGTCTTCTCAACTGCTACAATTTTCTTTCCTTCAAAGTCTCGTTTATGTATTCTCCCTCTGACGTTCTCATGGAATTCACTGATCATTGTTTTTGTGATCGAATTACACTCCAACCGTTTGTTAAATTTCCTGATTCTAGTTTTCTCTATTTTTACTGATTCATCCACTTGTTTTATCATTTTCTTGCTTTGAACAACCTTGATAACAATCTTTAATCTTTTCCTTCAATCATTCCCTGTTTCTAGCGCCATTATGTAGTTGCAGGAAATCCCACACTACACCCCTCACAAGAATCCACACAATCAAGTCATTTTAAGATGAACAATTATAAGTTTTCTTGATCAAAATCCAGAAATGTTATAAGATGAAAAGGAGATATACCAAAGAATTACAATCACTCTAAACTTTATCTCTCTTAATGACTTGTTCAACACTCGAAAAAGATCTCTCCGTTCGTAAGCCTATTCGGCTCTTTATATAGGACATTACATAGTGGATGACAGCTAAGCTGTCCTTTATTTTCGGGTATATCTTGCGAAGTATAGCAAATGTACAAATGTCAAATATCGCGACACTCCTCGATCTCGCTACATCTTCACATCTTTCTCGTGTTTTGGCTGTCATCATCCGTTACGTCGTTTTTACTTCCATCCCGCGATGTCTTCGCAGTGTGTCGTTTATGGACTTCGCGAGAATCTTGGTGTTGCAATATTCTGATCATACAGCGAATTTCTGGCGGTGGTGGTAATGGTTGAGACTGAGATTGGTTTTTTAGAAAATGATTTAGTTTCCCTTGGTCTATCATTCTGAGGATGATTCTTTTTATATTTCTGTAATCATTTGTTGAGTGTCCATGAAAATGGTGATAAGAACAAAATTCATGACTTCTGTCGCTCGGAGGTGGTTCAATTCCCATGTTCCATGGCGCGGGTATGTTTTCCATCAAAATTATAGCTTCCCATATTTTCTCCACACTAGCATTCAATGGTGGCATCTTGATTTCATCCCATATTATCCTGTGATTTCGCTGTCCTCTATAATAGTTTTGCCTATGACCTCCATAAGTTTCTTGTGACTGATCAAGTCTTTGAATTTTGTTATTTCCACCACAGCTATAGAAGTTGCTTTCTCTCTCGAATTCTTCTTGATCACGACTTCCCATAGCTACTAGTTTCTGCTGACTATCTCCCATTATCCTTTCTTGTTGTCCTTGCGATGTGCTCGCCACTGTACTTATCAACTTAGGTAATAGGCTCGCGTTCGCTGCTTTTGAACTTGTGTTCGCAACTGGGTATGATTCCATCTCATTTTGCTTTTCCTCCAGAGCAATATACTCCTCCTGAAGTTCTCGCAACTCAGTCATTATGATCGTATTCTTGAATCTGAAAATTTGAATGCATAACAGATTGGTTGCGAACATAGCGTTAATGAATGATAGAATGAGATATCTCTCATCCAAACGACCAGCCATATCACTACACATTGTCTTCTACCTCATGGTTAGATGTTTCAAACTTTTGCCAACCCTTTGCTTTAACCCAAATACATCTTCAATGCCAGGTCGCGAGGAATTGTTACTTATATACGCCCCTAAAAATATAGCCTGCAAATGGTTGAAAGATGTTATAGTATTCTTTGGCATACCTTCAAACCATTTCAAGGCCTCTCCAGTTAAACTTGATGCAAAATATTTGCACAATACAGCATCATAGTTCTCTCATTGTAGCATACATCTCACATAAGCTTTGATGTGTTGTACCGCACAAGTTGTTCCATCAAAAATGCTGGTTAACGCAAGTAAACTACACTTTGGGGTATTACTCCTAATTGTACTTCTTGTGTGAATGTGGTTTTCGCAGCTTCTTCTATGGCTTCATCTAGTTGTCTCTTACCTCCTTCTCTTTTATTATTTAACATTCCTCTCATTTCCGCTAACTCTCTCAAAATTTGTTCATTTACACCAGAATTTGGATCCACTGGTCTTTTTAACTCCGCCTCTCTCCTTCTGCGTTCATATCTGTTTTGACTTTCTTGTTCATCATTTTCTTCTCGTCCTTCTCTGCGATCTTCTCTTTCATTTCTTTCATGAATTCGCACATCGTTATATCTCTCATTTTCTCTTCTTTGTCGTCTTTCATCTCTCCTTTGTACTCTACCATATTCTTCATTGATATTACCATTGTTGCGATTTTGTTCACGCCTTCTTTCTCGATTATCATGATTGTTCTAGCGAATTGCCTCTTGTAGCTCCTGTTCTTCCACTTCTGCTCTCAGTCTTTCCCTCTCGCAAGCTAGACGTGCTTGTTCAGTGTAGTGTCTTTCAATTTCATCTTCAATTTCTCGTTGCTTTCTCTGTGCTTCTCTCCCATGTAATATTCTCCTTCCTTCTTCCTGATTTTCTTCGCCATATTGATTGTTTCGCCCCTGATTTCTATCATTTTGCCCATTTTGAAGAGTTGCAGCACGTTGGATATAACCATCTTCCACTAATTCTCTTCCTTCACGACGTTTTTCGCCTGGATTTTGTACTCCCTCTCGAGTTTCTTCATTAGCATTTTCTATAGGCAAATTTTGTCTTATTTATTCTCTAACTGATCTTGAACTTGACCTTGTAGTGCTTCTTGACCTTCTATTTTGTAATCTCATGTTTTCCATCCTCAACTCATGATTTTGCCTTGTCAGATTTGCACGTTCTTTTGCTTCTGACCGCCTTTCCTCATGTATTGTTTGCCTCAATGCTTCTAACGCTGCAATCTCTTCATTTCCATGAATTATTCCTCCAATTACTTCTTGGTCTCTCTCCTCTTATCCATTGCCTCCTAATTGCTGTTCTTCTCCCATTTCATCAACAGAATCTGATCGCCAAGTATGTACACTCACTCTGTCATAATCCACAGTTCTATTTTGTATTGGTGTACGTTGAATTGGCGGTTGAAATCGATTTTCTCCATTGTTCCTTGTGCTCATTCTTGAAGATTCCTCCATTTCGTCTCTCCCTTCTCCAGCAAGTCTCCTACTCCTTCTAACAGTTGTTGGTTGTTTTGATGCACGTCTTCTTCTAGCCATTTTTCAATCTTGATGAGTTGTTGAAAATTATATGAAATTATTTATCTACTATTCCAAATTATTTCCAATCACAATATCAATTTTCAGTCCCTGTTTCTGGCGCCATATGTAGTTGCAGGAAATCCTACACTACACCCCTCATAAGAATTCACACAATCAAGTAATTTTAAGATGAACAATCATAATCTTTATTGATTAATCTCACAAATGTTACAAGATGAAAAAGAAGTAACTAAAGAATTAACAACCGCTCTGGACTTTCTCTCTTAATGACCTGCTCAACACTCGAAAAAGATCTCTCCCTTTCTTAAGCCTATTCGGCTCTTTATATAGGACATTACATAGTGGATGACAGCTAAGCTGTCCTTTATTTTCGGATCTGACTTGCGACACTCTCGCAAGTATTCAAATGTTAAATCTCGCTAGGTCTTCACATCTTTCTCGTGTTGTAAATCCATTGTCGTCATCCGTTGCGTCATTTTTATTACCGACGCGATATCTTCGCGAGTGAAGTAAAATGTCGTTCATGGATTTCGCAAGGGTATTGGTGTTGCGATATTCTTTGGTCATCTCGATAAATGTAAACACTTTTTTGCAGAAAAAAGGGTCGAAATTTAAATGGACGGATGAATGTGAAAAGGCTTTACAAGGATCAAAGAGCATTTAATGGTGCACAATACTATTATATCAGCAAAACTTTTAATGCGCGAAAAGAAATTATTGAAGATTGAAAAATTAATCCTGGCGTTAGTCTATAAATCGTTTTTTCATACTATTAAAGTGGTGACAAAGGTACCAATTGAGTCAGGTAATGAAAAATTCAAAAAGATGTGAAGAGTCAAAGGTGGAATGCTCAAATTTTGGAGGAAGATGAAGCAAGTGGATGAAATGATGGATGTAGAAGAAGAGCATGGAGGATCCCTATATCGGTCATGAGTAGAGTTGGATTTTTCTAAATTGACACATTGTTCTTGGAATTGCTTCGCTTTTACACTCAACGTTATTCTACCTTGAATAAGTTTATCTCTCTCGTGAAGAATTTCTTCAAGTTGGTTTTTCAAAGTATGTTTAACTTGTGCTCGTGTTCTTCACATAACTTTTGACAAGCATCATGAATAGTTCGCCACCTTATTCAACAAAGAACGTTTCTCTTGCGAAAGAGTTCGATTCTCATCCGATAAAACACCCCTAAGAGAGGCGAGATAAATCATTACTTAACAAGTCTTGCTTTTGCGATTCAAAACACAATCAAGTGAAGATTTTAAGAGATTAAGATGAACTTCTTCAACAATGGACTCCATCAATCGGTTTAATGCTTAATCTTTATTGACCTTTTAATCGAAAAGATTGTCACAAATGTTATTTTCAAGATGCAGCGGTCATAAAAGATCATCCTTCAACTTATTAATCTCTTGAACTAAAGAACCAAGGTGCTTGCTTAAAATCAAGACGTTGGATTTGACAGATCTCTTTTGGACTTTCTCTCTATCCTCCAAATTTTCTGCGTTAGAGGAATTTGCTCAATCAAAGAAGACGAGTGATCCTTTGTCAAGGGGCCTCGGGAGAAGAAGAGGTTTCGGGAGAGAAGTGATTGGAGAAATCGAGGGACATTGATAGCGGAGGAGGTATAAGATCGTTTGTAGTCAGGTTATAAGGAACTTGATCCATAGAAATATTTCGTTGGTAGTAGTACCAGAGGAAGCAAAGTTATCTTGCGAAGATTCGGCTCTTTAGTAGCGAGGCTTTTGGGAGCATGACAGTTTTACATAGACAAATTAAATGGCAACAATGTATTGTTGATAAAAATAAATGTTTCTTGAATACCTTGTCGCTCGCAGATGTCTTTTTGAAGCCATAGATTTTGCTCGCTGGAAGTGGACTTTGGTTGTGCGAGGGTTCTTCGGCGAGCCCAAAGAAAGAAGAGGGTCCTTCACGATAAATCTAGTTCTGGGTTGGGCTAAACAACAATGGCGAATAAAAAGAACTACAAAGAGTGTGATTTCAACAAAGAAAGTTAATCTCAAATCGATCAACAACAAAACTGGCAAAATTAACAAACCTGGACGTCGCGAGAGTATAGAGAATAGCAAATGTTAAGCAAAATCTCGCGATGAAGAAGATGAAAAGGAAAAGGTCTTCAGGAGGTGCTCCTATAAATAGATGAGAAAATATTATGACCGGATTAAATCGTAAAAGAGGTAAATTAGACACGTGTAAACGGTCACTACCTAAATCCAAGGAAGCTTGATGAAAAGAACTTTAGCAGAATTCAAATATCGGCATATTTCCTAATAGGCGAGAAGATCCGTAACACATGAGGCAAGTCATTTTTACTTTTTACCAATTCCTCTCAACAAAAACCAAGCGATAAAGATCGCTCTTCAATATTCAAGGAAAAAGAGGCAAGATGTAGGATCATAATATCGCAATGCATAGGGCTGCGGGATCAATCATGGGAGTCGCAGAAACTAAAATAAATGACGCGATGGGAAATAACGACACACAAAATAGTCGAAAGACATGGAAAGGGTTAGTTCGCGAGATTGAATGTTTTTGGTGTGCACAATACTTTTTTCGGCTTGAAAAGGATCCAACTATAATCGGTTTATCTTTGTGATAGATTTGATTGATTAGTTGAGTAGATCGGCATCAATACAATTCTTTGTGATTAAATGTATTGATTGCATAATCTTAACAATTACTTTGGTAATTGTTGAAAAGATAGATCTAAGGACCTGACAAAGGAGTTTATTGGGATAAACGGAAGAGCCTTTTGTAGAACTCATATCACTTGATTGAAAAGAGTTGTTACCGAACAGATTTGTTGTTCCTTTACTGTTTGGAATACGAACCAAAGGAATTATTCCAAGTGCGTGACTTATTGCAAGTTGGAGGCACAGGGATACAGACAGAACTAGGTGAACTATAGGTTTAGTTGCTTGGTCTCAACTATACGAAGTTGGTTTATATTTTGTATAGCGGCTTAATCCTGAGAGTATTCAATTTTGGACAAGGTCCCGGGGTTTTTCTGCATTTGCGGTTTCCTCGTTAACAAAATCTTGTTGTGTCTTTTACTTTTCTATTTCCGCAATTATAATTGTTTTTATTATAAGTAGAAGTAAAATACACAAACATTAATTCATATTTACTTGATAGCAATCCTATTGTGTTTGGTTAAATCCGAACCTATTATCAAGTAAACATACTTCGTTGTTGTATTGTCTCGATCTTGTATCCATAGTCAATCACACAAGTTATCTTGTTGTCGTGTTGTCTTGATCTCGTATCCATAGACGATCTTACGAAGTGTGAACCGATTTGTTGTATTGTCTCGACTTTGTCCATAGATAATCACTTTCGGAGAAAGAACTTATAGGTGGAAAAGTTTTAGATTGAGGTATATTTGGGTACCCTCGTCTTTTCACTACTTCCTTTAAACAAATGTAAAACATCGTTTCCTAGGATGAAATCTTCACCATGAACCCATATACATAATCATAAACTATATGCCGATGTCATATCTACAAAGTTCAAAAGAGAAGCGTAAAAATTCGTAATATAATTCCTTAATACTATGACCATACTATTATGATTATGTCTATCCACTAGAATATTATTTATATACAAGCTTCGCATGTTAAGTTTTCAATATAGCAAGACTTGAAAGATACATTAGAAATGGAAACAAGTTCAAGTCAATATTACTAACCTCAAGCGGAAGGATGATGTCGTCGTTGTAGTAGTTACTTCTTCTCATTTTTCAGGTCTTCTGAGTAATACCTGTATGTCTCAACATTCCTAGACTTTCTAGTCTAACCTAAACGAAGTTAACTCTAGTATTTAATCATGCGACTCTAGATGAGTTTTGATACTAAAATATGACAACCAAACTTGACATACCAACGCTTGGTGGGTTTAACCGAGCTATGCTCTAACAATATTCACTTTCTATCATTTGAGAGGATGTCGCATAACGCATAGACAAGAATTTCGAGTCAAGTTTATCTTGATAATTAATTATCGAAATATTATGATTAAGCTTAATGAATATTTGTTCATTGTAGGATCGGAATATCGCGACATTAATACCTCGCGAGATCAATCAACAACTGCACTGTGAGGGCGTCGCAGAAGAATAATATAAATAACGCAATGAATGACGACAGCCAGAACATGAGAAAGATGTGAAGACTCAGCGAAATTCAGGAGTGTCGCGAGAATTAATACATGTACACTTGCGATACTTCGCAAGTCATTCCCGAAAATAAAGGACAGCTTAGCTGTCATCCACTGTGTACTACCCTATATAAAGGGTTGAGTAAGTCTGTTGTAAGAAGAGAGTTCTTTTTGAATTGTTAAGCAAGTCATTAGGAGAGACAAAGCTTTAGAGTGATTGTAATTCTATAACTCATTTCTATTTCATATTGTAAAGATTCAAGTATTCAATCAATAAGAATCATAATCATTCATCTTAAAATGACTTAATTGTGTATATTCTAGTGAGGGGTGTAGTGTAGGATTTCCTGCAACTACATATTGGCGCTAGAAACAGGGAGTGATCGAAGATAAGAGATTAGATATTGTCACTAAAACGGTAAAAATCAAGAGTATGATGGATAAATTGAAGAAAATTAGAATCAGAGAGGGTAATGAAGAATTGGAATGTAATATGATCTCAAAATCAATGGTTAATGAATTTCATGAAAGTATCAAAGGGAGAATACATAAAAGAGATTTTGAAGGAAAGAAAATTATAACAGCAGAGAAGGTGCTACCCTTGAAAGAATGGGAAAAACAGAGAATTATATTCACAGAAGAACGAGAGATGTCAGGAGAGAATTTAAATCACACATCTCCACCAGTGATTACGATAAGTGCCCGTATAAAGAAGAAGGAAAATTAACAAAAACAATGGAAGAATGGGCAATAAGTAGAACTTTAGTGGATACAGGGAGTTCAGTGAATATAATGTTTTATCATGCATATAAAAAATTGGGGTACAAAGATGAAGAAATGACTTCCGCAACATGTCATATCTATGGTTTCGGCAAATCAATAACAAAACCTAAAGGGGAAATAAAAATACGAATTTTTTTGGGAGAAATTGAAACAAATGTGACGTTATGCGTAGTAGATATGGAATCACCATATAACATGCTGTTGGGAAGGCCATGGATACACGCAATAAAAGATGTAGCATCAACATTTCATCAATGTGTCAGATTTCCTATGCCGAGTGGAATTGGCGAAATCAGAGGAGATACCGATAAAGGAAGAATGTATCATCAAATCGAAGTAAAACATTATGAAGAACAGGTGAAGAGGCGAAAAGATCGCAAGAAGATGGCAAAAGCAGCAAAAAGGGAAGAAGAATTTAGAACATACATGATAAGAGCGGAAGAAGGAAAAGGAATATGTGGTGAAGAGAGTGATCTCGCAAAGGAAATAAGAGGACCGACGCCCATGGGAGAACCGAAGGCTAGCTACATTGCAGCAGAACCAACAAAGGAAGTGAATATTGGAACTGAAGAAGAACCCAAGATGTTAAAAATTGGGACTAAAATGGAGGCAGATGAAGAAAGAAAGACCGTTGATTTATTGCGAGATTATAAAGATATTTTCGCATGGGATATGGATGAGATGCCTGGAATAGATCCATCTATAGCATGTCATAAATTAGAGATTGATAAAAATGCCAGACCATTCAAACAAAGAATTAGAAAAATCGCAACAAAGATATCATCCTCAAATAGAAGAAGAGTTGCGAAGATGCTTGATGTTGGCATTATTAGACAAGCAAAATACCCCGAATGGATAGCAAATATGGTCGTAGTTCCAAACAAGAAAAAGGAATAAGAATTTGCATAGATTTCACCGATCTAAACAAAGCTTGTCCAAAAGATAGTTTTCCCTTGCCGGATATTCCAGATGGTTGAATCGGCAGAAAGAGAAAATGAAAGGATATCCTCCTTGATGGATATAAGGGATACATCAAATTCCTCTCATTTGAAGAAGACCAAGAACATACCGCCTTTTTCGCTCCAAGAGGATTATACTGTTACACAAAAATGCCATTCGGTCTGCGAAATGCCGGTGCAACGTATCAAAGGATGGTGGAGAAAGTGTTCGAACAATGGATACATAAAACACTAGAGGTATATGTGGATGACATGTTAATAAAAAGCAAAAAAGCAAAAGATCATGTGCGAGATTTGAAGGAAATTTTCGAACAAATGAGACATTTCAACATCAAAGTAAATCTAGAAAAATGTACTTTTGGAGTGGCATCTGGAAAATTTTTAGGATACATTGTGTCAAAAGAAGGAATACAAGTTGATCCGGAGAAGGTACAAGCAATTCGAGACATGCCAACGCCAGGAACAGTAAAAGATGTGCAAAAGTTAAATGGACTATTAGCTTCGCTAGGAAGATTCATCTCGAGATCATCTGATAAGTGCAAACATTTTTTTCAACATACTTAAAAAGGGAACGAAATTTAGGTGGATGGATGAATGTGAAAAGGCATTGCAAGGAATAAAAGAACATCTAATGGATATATCAATATTACAAAAAGCAGAAGAAGGGGAGGAATTACTAATTTACCTTGCGACAACCTCGCATGCACTAAGCGCAGTATTATTGCGAATGGACGCAGGGTGGAAAAACCAATCTATTACATCAGCAAAACATTCAATGCTGCAAAGAAAAATTATTCAAAAATTGAAAAATTAATTTTGGCATTAGTTTTATTTAACGTTTAAACTTCGCATCTATTTTGAAGCGCACACGGTAAAGGTAATGACAAAAGTACCAATTGAGTCAGTAATGAAAAATTCAAAAAGATCAGGAAGGGTTGAAAGGTGGAATGCTCAAGTAAGTCATTGCAAACTCAAATATGAAGTGTTATCCTCACCAAATTCGCAAGTTGTAGCAGACTTTTTAGCAGAATTTCCATTGGAAGAAGATGAGGCAGTGGAAGAAATGATGGATATAGAAGAAGAACATGGAAATCCAAGGGATTTATTAACAGAGCCAAATAGATGGGAAATATTGGTAGATGGATCGTCAAATGGAGAAGGTAACGGAATTGGGATCATTATAATTTCGCCAGAAGGCAATAAAATGGCTTTCTCTTTCAGATTGGAGTTTGCATCTACTAACAATGAAACAGAGTATGAAGATATAATACATGCTTTGCGATTTGCAATAGAAATGGAGTTGGAGAATGTAAGAATTACCAGTGATTCTCAGTTAGCTATTCGCCAGATAAAAGAAGAGTATACTACAAATGAAGCATCCTTGAAAAAATACAAAAAGCTTGTTGAAGAATTGTCAGCGAAGATACCAAAAATAAAGTGGAGACACATATCAAGAAAAGACAATAGACTCGCAGATGCTTTTGCTTTTATATCAAGTATGATGACAGATCCATCTGCGAGATTCATAAAAATACAGACACTTCAATCACCATCAATCAACAAAGAGGAAGAGGAAGAAGTAGAAGTAATGCTCATAGAAGATGAAACACAAAGATCCCATTGCGAGGATTGGAGGACAGAACTTCATTCTTATCTAATGAAAGGAGAAACACCAAGAAATAGATTAGAGATGCATAAATTAAAAAGCCGTGCAACAAATTATGAATTAAGAGACGGGGTATTGTACCGAAGATCCTTTAATGGACCCTCGCTCAGGTGTTTAACACGAAAGGAAGGAGAAGCAGTGTTAAAAATGCTACACAGTGGGGATGTTGGCAATCATTGTGGCGGAAGATCTTTAGCACATAAGGCGAAAATGCAAGGCTATTATTGGCCATATATGCATGAAGATGCGAAACAAATATCAAGACGCTGCGATGATTGTCAAAGACACGGAAAGAAAATACATGCACCAGGTGCACCGTTAACCTCTTCAACAAGTGTATGGCCTTTTGGAAAGTGGGGATTAGACATTGTAGGACCATTTTTACCAGGTACAGGGCAAAGGAGATATTTGATTGTCGCAATAGATTATTTCACAAAGTGGGCAGAAGTAAAAGCGGTACAACACATTCGCGATAAAGACATTTTTACTTTCATATTCGAAAACATAATATGCAGATTTGGAATTCCAGCACAATTGGTATCTGACAATGGAAAACAATTTGAGGGACAAAATATAGAATTACTTCTTAATACATTTCAAATAAAATGTGGGAAATCAACTCCTTTATACCCGCAGGCCAATGGACAGGCAGAAGCAACAAATAAAACAATCGCTGATATATTGAAGAAAAAAATTAGAAGGGCATAATAAGGCATGGTGTGAGCAAGTGCATAATGCAGTATGGGATTATAATACAACAAGGCGAGAAGCTACGGGGTGTCACCATTTTGTCTAACCTATGGTGTTGAAGCTGTACTTCCGACAGAAGTTATTATTCCAACAACAAAGAGAAAGCTTGGGAGAAAAATCTTAGTGCGGGAAACATTATGGTTAATTAGATGAATTAGAAGAAAAAAGAGAAAGAGCACTACAGCATATGGAGAATTATCAGCGAAGATTGGCCAGAGAATATAACAAACGTGTCAAAACACGCGAATTTCAACCAGGTGATATGGTATTGCGAGAAACACCAATATATCAGCGAGAAAGTGGTGGAAAGTTGGCAAAAAAGTGGGACGGACCTTATATCATCAAGGAGATAGTTGGAACAGGGGCATATAGATTAATGGATCCAGAGGGCAAAGATGTGGGCCAGAGATTGGGTAGACCATGGAATAGATTATATCTCAAGAAATATTACCCATAGAAGATGGGAAGAAAAGAATAAATTCTGAAATATTAAATGAATGAAATGAAATGAAATGTTCCTGCGATAGAGTTATTGCGAAATTAAGAAAGAATGTGCGAATATCTCGCAAATGAATTAACAAGAGATAACCAAAAATGAATGATTGAACGAATTGACAGAAATGAATGAGTGAGTGAATGGGACGAACCTTTATGGCGTACACCCTAGTTCGCGAATGATATTTCGTAAGAGGCAAATGTAAGACCTAAAGTGCGTCATATAAGGGGGTATCTCTTGACATGGCTCAGGGAAAAGGTTACACCGCCCCTGGAACCTGAGTCATGAAAATTTGGGGCCCATGAAAGCCTATCCGGGGGAGATACCTTGGATTTCCAACTATATATATAAAGTTATACCCTAGTTGGACGACCAAGGGTCTCTTCCAAGGAGTCAGTGTATGCTCAAGGCGCCGAGGTACACGGTTGAGCCAAGAGTGCCTGGGACATTTGGAGTGTCTCGGCCATTCTTGGCAAGTCTTGGCACATGCTGCACTCGGCCCGAAGAAAACTCCACTTAGGGTGCAGTCTCGTAACCATAAACCCTATAGGTATAAGGGATAAGAGGCTGCGAAAACACTTGGTTGTTGTTAAGACCGGATGGGAGGAGCTAGTCTTGTATGGCCGATGTACGCCTCCTTGAAGGGGCAACCAGGGAGATGATAAGGGCGGCACCCTCCATTAGGGAGCTGATAAGTGTCAAAAGACGGCAATGTCATGGGGTTTTATGTTCACAAGAACACTTAGGCCTGTCATATTGTCACAAACAAAATATCCTGCAGAGGCAAAAATACTAAAGAAATGATAAGACAAGATCAATGGGTCATTACATGAAAGTGTAAGGACGTCCTGCGATTTTGTCGCAAGACGTCAATGTCATGGGACTTTATATTCGCAAGAATATTTAGGCCTGTCATATTGATGCATAATGAGGGGTGGCAAAATAAGACCTTTAACTAGGAAGGCAAAATAAGACCACACAAAAACAATGATAAGGCAAGATCAATAGGTCAGTACATGAAAATGTAAAGACGTCTTGCGATCTTGTCGCAACAATGAATTTCAACATAAATAAAGCTAATGGAATAGCAATTATTAAAAGAAAGAAGAGTAATGCAGACGAGTACATACAAGAGTACCAAAAAAAAGATGATTGAAGTACATAAAGAAGCAACAGTACGAGAAGAAAGATTACAAGAGAAAATCATTTCTCAAATAGTAGATTTTTCACCAGAAGGAGATGCTAGGTTTTCTTCAGCAATTTTATCTATATTTTCGCTAATTAATATATTTCCAGCAGATCCTTCTTCACCTCTACTATTAATATATTTCCAGCAGATCCTTTTTCCCAATAAAACTATATCTCCCAATAAATCTTCGCAAGATATCCCTACTGTTTCTTCCAAAGATGACACTTCTATGCCTGAACTTCTCATAGATCAACTCCCTCATAACAGTCCCATTGCGAATGAGCCTATTTCTTCTTCCATTGTTAATGCCTCTACCATTCCTCCAGTCATTAACTTTCACGAGATTTCTTATTCTCATGATATTCCTTTAACAAAAGATGATTCACCTCTTCCTTCTTCTATCACCGTTACTTCCTTTTCTGAGCAAATCCCTCTTACTAAAGAAAATTTAGAAGGAATAGATGTGGCCTTCAAAGTCCTATCAGATATTGTGAACGATGCTAAGAAGACTTCTCTCGACCCTATCAAGTCTGATATTTGCGAGATTTTGAGCAAACACCTTGGCCCTGATAGAATTTCACAAACATCCTTGGAACAAGAAATTAACACTTTGAAGAATGATCTCCAAGCTATGACTGCAAAATGTAATATTCTCCATCTTGAGAATCAAAAACTTCAAAATATTTCGTTGGATCGTGATAATCTTCGCAAGAAGAATGAAGAATTAAAAGGTATACTCTTGCCTTTTATTTTTTTTTTTATTTTTTTTTTATTTTTTTTAAGACTCAAGTCCTTGTTCGCCTTTCAAGCATTAAACCAGAAACGAAAAATGGAGATATATCAGTTGGAATCTACTGTTGAAGAAGTTCGAGTTGATAGAGATGCTTGGATGGAGCAATATAACCAATTAGATAATCTTCATACATATTATGTTGATCAAATAGATAATCTTTCTAAAGAAAATGCTGATTTAGCTCAGAAACAAGACTCATTAAGTAATGAATTATCTCACCTCTCTTACTCTTTGACTAAAGATAATTTGGAGTTGGAAACTTTATCAGATGAGAATGGAACTCTTTCTCAAGAAAAGCAAACTCTGTTAAACAAGGTGGCGATTTACTCGCAACAATCTGATGTTTGTCAAAAATTATGTAAAGAGCAAGAACAATCTCTTTGCTCGCTGAGAAATCAACTTGAAGAAGTTACTGCCGAGAAGGATAAACTTATTCAGGGTAGAATAATCTTAAGTGTAAAGGCAAACCAATTCAAGGATCAATGTTCCAAATTAGAAAAGTCCAATTCTTCCCTTGCAAAAGAAAATGCCTTACTTGTTTCCAACGAAAAAAGTTGGCGATCACGTCTGAAAGGTTTAATTGGAGATAATTTTGACAATGCCATGGATCATTTGGAGAATAGTTGTTCGGCTTTAATCCAACATCTTACCTCGTAGAAGGAAGGTAGTCATAAAAGTTGACTGCCTCATCTATCCTTTCTTTATCAAGCCTTCATATTTTTTGTTTGTATGATTCCTTTTTATTTTTTGTTTTGCAGAGTATGAGAAAAAACTTCACTCCTCCATTACTGCTTTGAAATCTGACTACTCAAAAATTCGCAAAGAGAATGGAATACTCGCTGCTTCTCTTGTGCGTTCTCGCGACAGGGCAGAAAGAAAATTCGACTATATGCGTGATTGCAAAGATATAGAAAGTAAAAATCAGCAGAAAGCACTCCTTCGTCAATTTCATCTTAGAGCCGAAGTTCTTGTGAATAATGTTTTACTATCTAAATCTCTTGATCTTGTGTCTGTTGAACCTCTGGAAGTAAGTGATGATGAAGTTCCGAATCCTCCTGATAGTGATTATGATTATAATAGTGGCGAAGAACTCGAAAATGAAGAAACTATCTCTCCCAATAAAACTGTCAATGATGATGTCGCGAATGAAGATGTCAAGATGTAGGTGAAGAAGGATCTGCTGGAAATATATTAATTAGCGAAAATATAGATAAAATTGCTGAAGAAAACCCAGCATCTCCTTCTGGTGAAAAAGCTAATAGTAGAGGCAAGATAAAATCGCAGGTAGGAGTTGTAAGTTTGAATGTAGGAAAAGTAACAGAAGGCGCAACAAGTTTAGAATGGCGAGGCTTCTTGGGGGACTTATCAGCATTTTTGTCATCCTGCGAATTACAAGCTAAATAAGAAACAGAGGCAACAATATTGTTATTAAAAAAATAAATGTTCTTAAATACCTTGTTACTCGCAGGCTTTCTTTTAGAGGCAGTGGATTTCGGTTGCGAACCCAGGGAGATATTAGGATTCATAACGGTGAACTTGGTGCTAGATTTGTTCTTGCTAAAAAAAAAATGACAGAGGAACCATTAAAAGAAGAACCGTATCAAAACAAAACAACTTCAATAAGAGAGATCAATCACAAAATGATCAAATTCAGCAAAATTAACAAACCTTGATGCCATAGAAACAGTAGCAGAAAAATGGTAGCAGAAAAACGATGAAGAAGATGATGAAGAAAAGCAAAGAAAATAGTTGCAGAGACGATGAAGAAGACGAAGTAAAAGAAAAGAAATGCTTTCACAAGGAATCCTCCTTTAAATAGACGAAAAGCTCTTTAGTAACCGGATAACATTAAACCAGGTAAAAAGGGAAATTTTAGATACGTGTAGACAAATCATTCCTAAATTCACGGAATCTTGTGTCGGCAGAAAATTGATAGAAAATAAACGATTGCGATCATATCAAAATATTGGTTCTCATGACATTCTCTCCTTCGCAGAGAAGACATGAGAAGAGGCAAGATGTAGGATCGGAATATCGCGACATTAATACCTCGCGAGATCAATCAACAACCGCACTGCGAGGGCGTATGCAGAAGAATAATATAAATGACGCAATGAATGACGAAATGCGCGGCTTAACATGAGAAAGATGTGAAGACTCAAATAAATTCAGAGTGTCGCGAGAATTAATACATGTACACTTGCGATACTTCGCAAGTCATTCCCGAAATAAAGGACAAATTTTAGTCATTATCCACTGTGTACTACCCTATATAAAGGGTTGAGTAAGTCTCTATATAAAGGGTTGATTGTAAGAATAGAGTTCTTTTTGAATTGTTAAGCAAGTCATAACTCATGAAATCAATGGGACTGAAGCATTGTTAGAAGTTATGGGGTAGTAAAGCGTTCCGCACAGATAAAATTTGACTACCTTCCTTTGAGAAAGAAGATACCTAATTATTGTCCATGTGACATCAAGAAGTTTTCAAAAGATAAATCATTAACAACTAAGTCTTGCTTTTCTGAATAAATCAAAATTCTCTTCAATAGGTGTATTTATTTGAATTTGCGTAAGTATGAAGATTATAAAGTTATATTGCTCCATCAACCATCTCTAGAATGCGAGAATGATTCACAGAATGATGAAGAAGACAAAAGTTGTGTAACAGCGAGAGGAATTTTGAAAGTGTCCGAAATAAAGGATAAGTTTTCATCCACTCAAGGAAAAGAGGCATGTATTCATATAAAGGGTTGAGTGAGTCGAGGTTAAGTGTTCGAGATTGAATAGTTGTACAAGTTCTTTTGAATTGTTAAGGGGGGATCAAGTCAATTAGAGAGAGAAAGCTTTAGAGTGATTGTAATTCTATAACTCATTTCTATTTCATATTGTAAAGATTCAAGTATTCAATCAATAAGAATCATAATCATTCATCTTAAAATGACTTAATTGTGTATATTCTAGTGAGGGGTGTAGTGTAGGATTTCCTGCAACTACATTCATACTTTATGAATTTCGGTTAAGGATAATTTATTGTTCGGAATCAATGTCATGATTTAAGTTTATCATTCCGAAATAGCCTGGAATGGTGATATGTGTCATTGATGTTATTCAGGAGTGTTTCGAATCGATTTAGAGAGAAATATAGAACTATTATAGCTTCAGATACAAGATAGTGGTATCAGTATTACAAACTGGGAAAATTGTTATAAGTCTAAACCCATATTAAATGTAGTCGTACACGTAGCGGAGTAGCTATATATATATATATACCTACTTACAGATTCGTGGTACACATATTCTTATGTATATCATATGAAAATCGGTTTGAATCGTGAACTGGATCAGTATGCATACTCGTATGTAAACCATTCTTGAACTATAGTAAAAGAACCGGGGTAGTTTTCCAAACTGGGACGCAAACTAAAACAGTTCTGCGTTCCTGAACTCGGCAGCATTTCCGAACCGGTACGTAAACCGATTTAGTTCTGTGAACTACGGAACCGGTGGCAGTCCTAAGTTTTCCAAACCGGTACGCAAACTTAAAAGGTCTATTAACTCTAAAACTCGGTTTGATTAAATGTTTACGAACCGGTACGCGTACTGTGACTGAAACGTATCACAAATGGAAATGATATTTGTACTATGTGTTTATGGGTGAAAACTATTTCTGCCGGTTTTGGTAATTTGGGGTGTGTGGATGAGAAATGAGTCTAAACCTTAAACAATGCACTGCGCGGTGAGTGCTTGTAGATTCGGAAATCAATCTGTGCAAGTCCGGCCTAAACCAAGAAATGGCCGTTCCAGACTTGTTTCGGTCACAAAGTGAAGGAGATGGGGTTTGATCTTAGGGAGGGAAGCGAAGAAGGTGTTGAGATTGTGAAGGTGTTGTCTTGCTTATGACTTGTAACAGAAAGGTGAACAGGCTTACGATTGATGCAAGCAGGCTCTGGGTGTTTGAATATGTTTTGTATTAACACTTGGTTTCTGTCTCGTTTGGACTTGTGTTGTTTTTTCTCCCGTTTGGAAAATAGGGAGGAGAACCTATTTATACAAGTCATTTGAGCCTTATTCACGTCTCTCGTGGGAAGTGGAGGAAGTGGAGTGATGGAGTAGTGGAGGTCTGTGCTGGTGTTACACGACCAGTCTTGCCCACTTCTCCTGTCATCTCTAACCGTCCATGACTTCCTAACACGTTCTTGTGATGGCGTGTTGCACGCTGCACGCTGTAAACCGCCATGAGACCAATACCCCAGTATGTATCCCCAGTTTGTGACATGATTGATGTCCTGAATGTGTGGATTGTGGGACCCACAAAAGGTAGCATGTAATGCTAAATTGAATAACTGCGTTATTCAGGAAGTTGATACTTGTGAAGTATTATGTGTATTTTATGCAGGTACTGCATTAAGGTGTGGTAGAGTGACGGGTGGTGATCACCATGACGCCTCACTGACCAATTAACTCCTGACCAGGGTTGTATAACCAAGCCGGTGAAGTTGGACGGACGAGATGATTTTTGAGACACTCATCTGCGACCGTTGATGGAATTAGGGTTTTGAAGAGGTGCGCAGGCATCATTCTTCAGCTTGGTCGAATCCAAGCTTGGGAGACGATTTTGGCCAGGCCGATCGTACATGCGTGTAGACGGCATGAAGGTGCAGGCGCCCATACCCCATTACCTCACGAAAGTATGATCTGGGCCACTCAATTCGTCCGGTGAAGTTGAGTGGTCGAGATCAATTTGTGACAGAAAACTAGTGCCGCAAGAGCTGCACATCACGCCATCTTCAGGCGCGCGTTCCAAGACAACCAATTCTTGGTCGGTCATGGTCGATCGGTCTGGAGTGTAGGTGGTAGGATGATGTTCACGCCTATACCTGACTGTCCCATGAAAACGTGATCTAAGCCACTCAAATCGTCCGGTGAAGTTGAGTGGTCGAGATCAGTTTGCAATTTGGGAAGTGTGACCACGCAAGTTTGGACGCGCGTTTTGGGATAGCCAAGCATGATATGCCTTGGCCGATCAGGTGAGGGGATAGATGGGCCCACGGTGGTCATGCTGGTATGACCGGACCTGCTTAATCTAATCTGGGACCCTCCATTCGTGCCGGAGAAGATGGACGCTCGTGATGCTCAAAACCCTAATTTTGGGTTTCACGGCCATGCGTCATGCTCTGTTCGGGCGCAAGAATTGGGATGACCAACCATGGTTGGTCCTGACCGATTGGTTAGGTATGTAGGCGGGCCCACGGTGATTGTGTTGACATGCTCTGGGCCCTTTGAATCTACATCTACGCCCTCCATCTATACTGCGAAGATGGATGGTTGAGACTTTTTTGCGACACATGTAATATGCCGCAAACCCTAATTTAGGGTTTTCCGTCCATACGCTCTGGTTTGGACGTTTTGGCAAGCTATGCCAATATTTTGGGGAGGCAGACCATGCGGGTCCGCGTTGGTTCGGCAGTGAATATTCCATACCTGCTTGGGGTTATGGAATTGATCTGGGCCATCCAATCACGCTGGTGAGGTTGGATGAACGAGATCATATCCAGACTGATACGGACAGTCCGGATGCTCAATCGGGCTAGTATAACACACCGAGAGTTCTCAATCGGGCTAGTATAACACACCGAGAGTTGCAACCTGTACGGGTATTTCGTACATGCTTTCATTATAATGCTTGGAGGTTCGTGTTGCTCTGCTGAGAGCAACACTCAGTCGTCATGCCGCACTGATAATGAGTACAGGAAATACAAGGCTGCTCATGCATTAATTAATAATGCTATAAATTCACAGAGTATATGGGATTGTTGCTACATGCTCCAACCTGGATGAATTTCGTGTATTCACAGAATAGGATTGTTGCCACATGCTCCATTCTAGGTGAATTAGTAAAGTGAAGGAGCATCCAACACTTATTAATGGCTTTATCTTTTACAAGATGTCAGCGCATAATTTTCTGGCTTTTACAATTTTAACCTTAAATGAAAATCTACCATCAACATTAAGTCCCCTGCCTAGCACATAATGGTTACACTATTGTGGGGTAGGCATGAGATGGTGACAAATTTGTATATTGAAATGACCAAGCTAAGGTGAATATATATTTACCGGATAGACCGACATCGTCAGGCGTTGCCCTGGAACTGGTTGGTTCTGATCAAGGTTGTGAAGGAAGCATGACTTGATCTGGTGAGTCTCTTTGGTTTCCCTTGTATATATCCGAGCTTGGTCCCTCCTTGGGTCAGGTGTACTCCCTTTCGTCACGCACAGCTTTCCTCAGATGTATTTGATAAGCATCGTTGATTGCTATTCCGAATTGGTAGCCTTTATAGGTGGTAAGTAAAGACTTCTTTTCTCCTGGGATTCTGTCGACTTGCGAGGTTATAAAGAATCATCTCACGCAGTCGTTTATTCTATATCTCAGGTATTGCTCCGCACTTATCTGATCTCCTGATTGACTGATCGATTGATTGATTGATTTTTTTTTTTGTGCTCATAACCTCTCCTCCTTTGCAGTTTATCATGGAAGCGGTGGACGATCATTCTGTCGCTTCTCCAGAAAGAAGCTTCGAAGTTGACAAGCCCGAAACCCATGCACACGAAGAAGTAATGGCTAAGATCGATCTTCCACTTCGTGAAGTCAGTCATGATATACAAGGGATGTCTATTTTTCACCTGCGTATTGCCAGGGGACGCATCTGTGCGCTTTCAGCTGCGATTGACATGGAGGAGCGGTGGAGGCGCGAGGAAGCGTTGCAAGCGCTAGTAAGCGCAAGGGCAGAGAGATATGCAGCGCGGCTGAAGAGGCGGAGGGTTGAGCATGAGCGACCTCTGAATGAAGATAAGTGTGATTACCCGATCCAGGACGGCGTGATAATTCTTGATTCCGACACAGACGAACCTGAACATTTGAAAGCAATCGGCACGACTCCTAATGTTGTTGTGTCCTTTGATGCTCCCGCTGAGAATGTGGAGATGTCTGATGCAGAAGTTGAGGTAGATCCAAAGGGGGGAGCATCAACAGGTGATGGCGCTGAAGCAGAACTTAACGGTGGTGCAGGCGACCCTCTTGGCGACTAAAACCTCTTTTCTTCTTTTTCCTCTTTCCAAGTATATTCCGTACATTTGAATAACTCCCTTGTACTCAGTGGCAGCCGAGTTCAATTTTTTTTTTTTCTATTTGATTGTTTGAATAAAGGTTTTTTATTTATTTTTTATATAACCCTTTGTCAAGACTGCAACTGTGTTCCTAATGTAAGATCTTCCTGTCCTTGCTGGGGTGAGTGGCTCAAAGATTCTTCCCTTCCCACGCACATCTTTTCCCTCAACTCTTTTCAGGATGTTTTTGTTTAGGGTTTCTTTCCTGTCCTGCTCTAGTGGGTTGATTTAGGATTGGCTTTGTGTCTTTAAGAGTAAAGAGGTTTTCAGGTGGAAATAACACTTCAATTAATTTGAAAATTGAAAATCGAAACCCTAATTATGAATGAAAGTATTGCAATCATTCTCTAGAGGAATTACAAATATGATGTGAAATTATAAAGGGAAATACGCCCGAAGAAGTAGCACAGTGTCTTAAAGCGTGTAGGATGCTGGAAAGTGATAGCACAGCGTCTTAAGTACGGTAAGGTTTGAGCCATCGTGAGTGAATTGTTACGCCTTCTAGATTGTCAGCGTTGATGAGTTTGCAGTAACCGCCTAGGATGACATCTGCTTCCAGGTATGGTTCATCCTCCTTCTCGGTGGTTGAATCGGGTGAGGTAGCCGTTCTCACTGTAATACTTCCGACCTTGAATGTGGTTGTCTTCGTTACTAAGTCCCCAATTCCAAACGGGTTTGGGCATTTTTACATTGGGGTCTTGGTTTTGTCGTCTTTGATCAAGACAGCTTCTAGACTCCTGATAAATTATTTGAAGGGGCCGGCCTCCCATTCGCATCTCTTAGCCAAGGTTGGTTTTTTGGCTAGAGTCAATCCCCAGGACTTGTCAGAATGAGGGGCAGTAGGTTGCAAAGAGGGTTGCGTGATGAGACTTACTTGAGATTGAATCCTTTCAATGTATGCTGACAGGCTCCCTCCGAGAAGTTGTGTCACATTGGCAAGTTGTTGGTGCGGCAACAGACAGTCATCAGGAGGTCCAGAAGGCATGTTGGAGATTCTTTCAGGTATCGAAACCGGTAGAGGACAGACTTCTAGTATGGCTTTGTTGTCATGCATCCAAGAGCGTCCTAGGATCATGTCATAGTTGGGATGATCTTTGACTATGTAGAACTTTGCTTGCGTCGAGGCATCACCCAATTTGACTTCAAGATCGACGTATCCATATGCATCTCTGAGTTCTCCTTCTGAATCTTTAACCACAGTTGGGTGACGAGTAGCTTCCTGCTTTGAAATCTTTTTCGCTCTCAAGGTCTTGACAGTAATGATATTAAATTCGGAAGTCGTATCAATCAACGCGCTATCGAACTCAACGTCTCTCAAACGAGTGACAGTTAGGAGTCCCCAGTTTCCCTTGCTCGCGTCCTTCAGGAAAGACTGGGGTTCTTGGACTGCTTCTGGATACAAACGCCTGCCTGACACAACGTGGTTGAGGGCCGTAAATATGTCTTGACGCTGCCCTTTGAGAAGTACAAGATTTCACACAAGTGCTCCATCATAGATTGTACAGTCTTTGAAGCAGAATCCCAGAAATCATGCAGTTCCTGATAGGGAGAGGGTCTCTACGAACACCTTCGTTTCCAATCTGGAGTTCCCCCGTCTCTATCTTTTCCCTGAATATTTGTTTCAATCTGTTACAATCTTTGGTTGGATGATGTACGAATCTGTGGTAGCAACAATATTTGGGATCTGCCATGTCTTTCTCAGTTGGAGGACGCCTGATAGGAGGCAGCTTGACGGCATCGTCTTGGATCTACGCTTCCAAGAGTTCTATCACTTCATTCATGGGGAAAGGAAAACCTGTATCTTCGGTGTCTTGTGCAGGAGTTTTGTCCGCTCCTTTCCGAGACGAAGTCTTGTGTGCCGGGGATGCCCGCTTGGTTTGTTGTTCCGTCACTGAAGCTTTCCTTTTTTCTCCTCCGCCCACTACACTCACAGAAGGCCCAGTGTTGTATTGCTTGTTCGTGAGGCGTCTGCTTCCTCGACTTTCACGTGAATCTTCACTTCGAACAACTCTGGTTCTTTCTAGCAACGCTGGTGCAGTTGTTGCTGAACGTTTGGCAGCTTCATGGAGTTCAGAGAACGTTTGAAAGCCCAGATTCTCTAACAAAGCGCAGTATATGGGTATCATCCCATTGATGCATAATTGCACCAATTGTCATTCGGTGACATTCGGGTCGTGACAATCTAGCGCTTGGGTTCTGAACCTCTTAACGAAGTCGTTGGGATGCTCGTTGTTCCGCTGAAGAACTCTTCCTAGATCTGAAAAGGTGATTTGTTCAGAAACGAAGAAATACTTTCTGTAGAAAGCACTGACCATCTCGCTCCAATTGGATATGTTGTTAGGCGCGATGTTGTTGTACCAGGTGTACGCCCTCCCCGTAAGTGACTTCGAGAATTCCTTTAGGCGCAGACCATGATTGTATTCATGTTCCCCCAAGGATTCCAAGAATCGAGAGATGTGTTCACGAGCATTACCAGTACCGTCGTAGAGGGAGAACTGGGGAGAGGTGTAACCTCTTGGAAGAGGAATTCGTTGTACATCTTGAGGGTATGGTGGTTGATGTTGGTGTACATCTGTTCGGTCCCCTTTTCCTCGATTTTGGAGAAGTTTTTCCAGATCCTCGTGTGTGATGAAGTTGGAAGGCTGGTCCCTCTCCCTTTGGCGTTCAAGAGCAACACGAGTTTCTTCATTCATGTGGGTCCGAGTGGAAGCGCCTGCTCCGGGTGTATTAAATGCATCTCTTGCCGACTCCAAGGGTTGCGGTGAATCTTGTGGCAATCGTTCGGTTAAAGTTTTAAGGAAAGTGAGTACCTCTATCTGAGTTGCGGCCATATCCGTTTGAGTCTTAGCAAGAACTTCCTGCTTCTCCATCAAGTCTGCAATGGTAATGGGGAATGGTCCTCCTCTCGTCCCTCCGGCTCCTCGTCCTGATGAAGGAGTGAAAGTTGTTGCTCTGGTGACTACCGGAGGTGTTACACTTGAGGAGATGCCGGGATTTGCGACTGCTCTGGCTCTGGTGATGGGAGGTGTTACACTTACTGGAATATTTCCTGCTACGCTGGTGCTGATGGTAGAAGTGACGGCTCCACGAGATGTATTGACCATGGTAGCTCCACTGACAGGTACTTCGACACCAGGATTGTTATCCACACTAGCTCCATCAGAATTGATTGTTGATCCAGACCTTAATTCCACCATCTTGAAATGAATTGTTGGTTGAATTGATTCTAAGATCTACCCTTTTGAAATTGATGAAATTGAATCGGATTTCGAAGAAATTGACTTTACAACCGAGAGATTAACCTTCCACCGTGGTCGCCAATTGTTTATGGGTGAAAACTATTTCTGCCGGTTTTGGTAATTTGGGGTGTGTGGATGAGAAATGAGTCTAAACCTTAAACAAATGCACTGCGCGGTGAGTGCTTGTAGATTCGGAAATCAATCTGTGCAAGTCCAGCCTAAACCAAGAAATGGCCGTTCCAGACTTGTTTCGGTCACAAAGTGAAGGAGATGGGGTTGATCTTAGGGAGGGAAGCAAAGAAGGTGTTGAGATTGTGAAGGTGTTGGCTTGCTTATGACTTGTAACAGAAAGGTGAGCAGGCTTACGATTGATGCAAGCATGCTCTGGGTGTTTGAATACGTTTTGTATTAACACTTGGTTTCTGTCTCGTCTGGACTTGTGTTGTTTTTTCTCCCATTTGGAAAATAGGGAGGAGAACCTATTTATACAAGTCATTTGAGCCTTATTCACGTCTCTCGTGGGAAGTGGAGGAAGTGGAGAGATGGAGTAGTGGAGGTGTGTGTTGGTGTTACACGACCAGTCTTGCCCACTTCTCATGTCATCTCTAACCGTCCATGACTTCCTAACACGTTCTTGTGATGGCGTGTTGCACGCTGCATGCTGTAAACCGCCAGACCAATACCCCATTATGTATCCCCCAATTTGTGACATGATTGATGTCTGGAATGTGTGTTTCGTGGGACCCACAAAAGGTAGCATGTAATGCTAAATTAAATAACTGCGTTATTCAGGAAGTTGATACTTGTGAAGTATCATGTGTATTTTATGCAGGCACTGCATTAAGGTGTGGTAGAGTGACGGGTGGTGATCACCATGACGCCTCACTGAACAATTAACTCCTGACCAGGGTTGTATAACCAAGCCGGTGAAGTTGGACGGACGAGATGATCTTTGAGACACTCATCTGCGACCGTTGATGGAATTAGGGTTTTGAAGAGGTGCGCAGGCATCATTCTTCAGCTTGGTCGAATCCAAGCTTGGGAGACGATTTTGGCCAGGCCGATCGTACATGCGTGTAGACGGCATGACGGTGCAGGCGCCCATACCCCATTACCTCACGAAAGTATGATCTGGGCCACTCAATTCGTCCGGTGAAATTGAGTGGTCGAGATCAATTTGTGACAGAAAACTAGTGCTGCAAGAGCTGCACATCACGCCATCCTCAGGCGCACGTTCCAAGACAACCAATTCTTGGTCGGTCTTGGTCGTTCGGTCTGGAGTGTAGGTGGTAGGCTGATGTTCACGCCTATACCTGACTGTCCCATGAAAACGTGATCTAAGCCACTCAAATCGTCGGTGAAGTTGAGTGGTCGAGATCAGTTTGCAATTTGGGAAGTGTGACCACGCAAGTTTGGACGCGCGTTTTGGGATAGCCAGGCATGATATGCCTTGGCCGATTAGGTGAGGGGATAGACGGGCCCACGGTGGTCATCTTTGGTATGACGTGGGGACCCGCTTAATCTAATCTGGGACCTTCCATTCGCCAAAGGAGAAGATGGGACTCGTGATGCTCAAAACCCTAATTTTGGGTTTCACGGCCATTTGTCATGCTCTGTTCGGGCGCACGGGTGGGATGACCAACCATGGTTGGTCCCGACCGATTGGTCGGGTATGTAGGCGGAGCCACACGTGATTGTGTTGACATGCTCGGGGCCCTTTGAATCTACATCTACGCCCTCCATCTATACTGCGAAGATGGATGGTTGAGACTGTTTTGCGACACATGTAATATGCCGCAAACCCTAATTTAGGGTTTTCCGTCCATACGCTCTGGTTTGGACGTTTTGGCAAGCTATGCCAATATTTGGGGAGGCCGACCATGCGGGTACGCGTTGGTTCGGCAGTGAATATTCAATACCTGCTTGGGGGTTATGGAATTGATCCGGGGCCATCCAATCACGCTGGTGAGGTTGGATGAACGAGATCATATCCGTGATACGGACAGTCCGGAGGGCTAGTATAACACACCGAGATGCTCAATCGGGCTAGTATAACACACCGAGAGTTCTCAATCGGGCTAGTATAACACAGAGAGTTGCAACCTCATCGGATAATTTCGAAATACATGCTTTCATTTATAATGCTTGGAGGTTCGTGTTGCCACATACTCCATTCTCTGTTTTCCCACACTACACCCCTTACTCGATTTTGAGCAACACTCGAGAAGAAGAAAGAGGTATGTTTCCGAGCTTCAAATTTGGCTTTGTAACTTTCTTTCTCATGCCGCACGATAATGAGTACAAAGATTAAAAGTAAGGGTAAAAGCGTCGTCGCAAGGGTAAATCCTCTCCGCCCCCTTAACTAAGAAGCGAAAGGTTCACAAGCTCGATTCTGCTCATGCATTAATTAATAATGCTATAAATTCACTAGAGTTGTGTCTCCTGACCTTTTGAATGCACTTGGGTCTCTCGTATGTGTGCAGTCATACTTCCTGCTAACTTTTAAATATGGGATTGTTGCTACATGCTCCAACCTGGATGAATTTCGTGTATTCAACAACTCTTTAAGTAGTTCATCAAACAAAATTAATGGGATTGTTGCCACATACTCCATTCTAGGTGAATTAGTAAAGTGAAGGAGCATCCAACACTTATTAATGGCTTTATCTTTTACAAGATGATGGTTCCCATAATTCTCAATGCGGCTTCTCTGCCCTCCATGGTTATAGAGTTTCTTCACATTCCTCCGATACGGTTATAGTAGTTCCTTTCTTGTTCAAATTCCTCCTGGTCATGGCTTCCCATAGCTACTATCTTCCGCTGTCCCTCATCAGCCTTCCCTGCTTGTTGTCCTTCCTTTGTATTGATGAACCGAGGTAACAATGCTCATTCGAGTTTGTGTTCGATTGGATAAGGTCTTTCTTCTAAGGTGATATAGTAATAATCGTGATTGTATTTTTGACTAAAAATTTGAATGTATAACAAGTTAGTCGCGAAGAGAGCATTCACAAATGAGAGGATGAGATATCTCTCCTCAAGTTCTCAATGGTTCTCCATCTTATTGGGCTCGCCAACCCTTTGTTTCAACCCGAATACATCTTCAACACTTATGTATGCTCCCGGGAATGTGGCTTGTAAATGGTTAAATGATGTGATTGTGTTCCTTTGACTTTCAAACCACAAGCTTGACGAAATATTTGCACAATATGGCATCATGATTCTCCCATTGTAACATACATCTCATATAAGCCTTAATATGTTGTATCGCACGGAGTTGTTCCATCAAAGATGCTTTCTTAGGAGGTATTCCTATAAGCGTGAAGGATTCTTTGGAGGTTAAGATTTGTTCATTTGCCTCTTTTAATTTGATTCTCTGGTCTTTTTAGCTCTGAGAGCAACACTCGCACGCCATTATATCGGTTGTTCTCTTCTTGTTGCCTCTCGCTCTCATCATGCACCCTCTCTCATATTCTTCATTAATATTTCTATTGGTACGATTTTGCGGTTGTCATGGTTATATTGCTTCTTCCATCTCTTGATTTTCCAGCTCTCACATGAGCTAGTCGCGCTTGTTCAATGTAAATCTTCGACAATTCTTCTCTCCCATGCAAGATTATTCTCCCTTCAATTTGGTCATTCAATTCTTTGAGTTGCATGTTTCTTTGATTTTCCTAATTTTGAAGAATAATGATCTTCTATTTCTTCTCTTCTCGCCATGCTCTAATTCGGATTTTGTGTTTCTTCATCGGTGCACGTTGGTAAAACTCTCCTTCTTTCTTCTCCATTCGATCTTGAACTTGATCTCACGCTACTTCTAGATCTCCTATTTTGGATTGTCTTGTCAAGTTTGCTCGTTCCTACATGTCTCTCCTCTCCAATCTTTCCTGCGATTTCTTCGATGATTCATTTCTCCATTCATTTCTTGCACTCCTCCTCCTTGTCCATTGTTCACCAACCTGCCGTCTCCTCTTCTCTCTCGTCTTCGAATCAGATCTCCAAGTATGTACACTTACTCTATCATAATCCTCGGCCGTGTTTGCTACCGGGGAGATTGGTGGGATTGATCTTCTCCATCATTTCTCCTATTCATCCTTGATGCCACATTCCTCCTTTCTACAAGTCCACTTCTTCTTACAATCGTTGGTTGCCCTTGTACATTTCTTCTTCTAGCCATTTTTTCTTTTCCAATTAGTATCTTCTCCAAATCTTTTTCTGTTAATCCAAATTCCTTAAAGTGAAGGAGCATCCAACTAATTAATCCATTAGAAGATTCAAGAACATTTATGATTGCATGAAGTGTTTACGGGAAGATATACACTTAAAAGTTAAAACACTTTAAACAAGATCAAAAGATCCCCCTCACGCAGACTCATTTAGCCCTTTATATAGGGCATAATTTTTTCTCAAGTGCTTTTACAATTTTAACCTTAAATGAAAATCCACCATCAACATGAAAATCCACCATCAACACTATGTTAACCTACTGACCATGTCGATTATATTTTTAAGTGTGTTTAAATTATTTCTATAATATAATTAGCATTTGATTAATTCTCAAAAAACGCTACACTTATTTGATCA
Source organism: Papaver armeniacum (assembly GCA_023531295.1). NCBI lineage: Eukaryota > Viridiplantae > Streptophyta > Magnoliopsida > Ranunculales > Papaveraceae > Papaver > Papaver armeniacum. The sequence goes on from JAJJWW010012478.1 coordinate 100,179, forward strand.
CATGTTTGTGACTTGAAGTTAATGTCTTATGTGTTCATGAAAATGAAGATTAAGCTTTTAAGTTCTCACCGGCTAGTTTCGGCTAACCATGTTGAACATAGTCTTTGTACACGGTTCGGTTATGGTTTCACCTAACCAGAGTGTATATCTTGTTTATGTAAATCAGATTCAAAGATTTATCTCACGGTGGATATTGTTTGCTTGGTTCCAAAGCTATCTTAGCTTAAACCTAAAGCAACCTATGTTTTGAATGTCTATAAAAGGGGAACTTCAAGCAACTGGGATCTTTGAATCCCGACACTACTTTTTAGTGTGTCCTAGTTGTATCTAGAGTCTTCCTCTCCAAAAACTCTTTTACGGTTTAGCGACTACAAAGTCTTCATAGGGATTCGTGAAGCCAGGTCCAGTTATCTTTCCTTGATAACTCGTGTATCCTGATCTTGTTCGATTGTTGATATATCACTTGAACAAGATCGATAGAAATCATCAAAGTTTACTCTATCTCAAACTTTGTTGATTCCGCAAGTTTTATACTTGTGAGGTGAATAATAATCTAGGCTGCACTTCGAGTTGCATAAGTCCGGATTTTGAGGTTAGCTAGACTTTGTCTATTGCTATCGATTTCTACACATTTGATCAAACTATTTGATTTTAAAAATAAAATCAATTCTCTAGGCTTATCTGTGGGAGACAGATTTGGTTTAAAGTTTTCAATTGAGTTGAAGCAACTCTTAGTTGGTGTGACGTTAGCTAAGGGAATCAATTGCGCGGAGTCCTGTTGGGATTCAAGAGGCGTATGGAGCGTGATTGTACCTTAATCGGTGGGATACCTTTTAGGGCTCAACTACATTCCAGTCCGAAGTTAATTAGTAGTAGGCTAGTGTCTGTAGCGGCTTACTACAGTTTGGTGTTCAATCTGCATTAGGTCACGGGGTTTTTCCTGCATTTGCGGTTTCCTCGTTAACAAAATTTCTAATGTTTGTGTTATTTCTTTTTCTGCATTATGTTGTTTATCTTTATAATTGAAATATCACAGGTTGTGCGTTAGTCAATCATAGTAGACACATCCTGAAAAGACGAGGGTACCCAAATACACCAAAATCTTTAAATTATCCACCTATAAGTCCTCTTACCGAAAGTTACTGTCTATGGACAAAGTCGATACAATACGACAAATCGGTATTCACACTTTGTGTGATCGTCTATGGATACAAGATCGAGAAAATAGAACAATCAAAGTGTGATTACTTGATAATATGTTCGGAATTAACCAAACTCTATATGATCACTATCAAGTAATACGGAGTTAACATTTGTGTATTTTACTTCTAATTATAATAAACAATTATAATTGCGGAAATAGAAAAGTAAAAGACACATCAAGATTTTGTTAACGAGGAAACCGCAAATGCAGAAAAACCCCGGGACCAATTCCAGAATTAAATACTCTTGGAATTAAGCCGCTATATAAAATCTAAACCAAACTTCGTATAGTTGAGACCAAGCAACTAAATCTGGTTCACTTAGTTTCTTCAGTATCCATGTGCTTCCGACATTCAATAAGTGCACGCACGGCAAAAATTCCTTTGGATCGTATTCCAAACAGTAAAGGAACAATAAATCTGTTTGGTAAAAACTCTATTGATTTTTTCCAGATAAAGATATCTCAAGTCATATGCAAAGGCTCTTCCATTTAAACTAATAAACTCCTTTGCCTGGTTAGATCAATCCAATCTCTATTACCTAAGTAATAAGATTCGGATTTGTAACAATCAAAATAGAACTCAAGAGAACTATTAGGTTTTACCGATGTCACACAACTAATCAATCGAATTAATGCGATTCTAGTTGGATCCCAGCTGATCAAGGTTTGTGCTACACAAAGATACGAGAAACCAATAAGAAATCTTCTTCGTCTTCAAATCTTCTTTAATCTTCAATTAAACCTGCACAACACCACTTGAATCTCTTATGATCAATCACGCATAGAACAGGATATGTTAACAATGGATTATCACAAGTTGTATTTAGATCTACAAACAATTCTAAAGATCCTGTCGACACTTCGATCTAGTTTGAGTGGATCTTAAATCAGAAGCGAAGATTCTCAAGAATAAACAAACTAGGTGCAATCAAAGTTCAACAACTATTAGTTAATCAAATCAATCGAAAACTAATAAACTGCAATTATCTAGTTTCCCACCAATGGTGTTCATAGAGCTTCTTGATCCCATAGAAGTCTTTAAACGAGTGGTCGCAAGAGATTTCGCCTAATTAGGGTACTTTCCTCTCTAGATAGACGGCTCCACCAGAAACAACAAAAAGATGAAGTTTACATGACTCTTAGGATGGTTTTCTAGAAATACAAACTTAGGCATTTATAGACCAAGGATGTTTGGACACCAAGGAATTTCCAAAACTGAAAATATTCTCAAGATATGCAATAAATGCCCAAATCGGTTTTCATAATTCCTGGAAATGATTTGTCGAATATTTTCCGAAATCTCTCAATAAAAAATCTCCAATTAGTAAATGCACATTACTAATTTTTATTCTCTAGAGATATGCATTTAATTGCTGGTAATTAAAGTATATAAAACTAACAACCTTAATTAAAAGATTCTTAATTTATTTCGGATCGGGATCTCCTTGAGTAATTAAGTAATATCTTTAAACAATAAAAGATAAGAGTTACTGTTCGTTTTCAAAGTATGTTGACATATTTTCTTTGTAAATCATCTTTCATATTTACAATGTTGGAATCGATTATAGCACACTTCCAAACAAGTTTAGCATTGGTTCATCTGTATTCCAAGATAACTATGTGATTGATCAAATATCAAATCACAATCATGGGTTCAATCGGTTCTACCAATCACTAGGATCGGTTATACCTTAATATGGATTACTTGTGATCGGACAAACAAGTTACCAGGACCGGTTGCATCAGTTACCAGGATCGGTTACATCAATTACCAGGACCGGTTACCATATACTCATGGTATTGCTTGTGATCGGTTACACCAATTACCAGGATCAGTTACACCAATTACTGGGACCGGTTACACCGATTACGAGGATCGATTACACAACTCTTTTATGATCGGTCACACCAATTGCAAATATCGATCATACCATCTCAGGTGATTACTTAGGATCGGTTACACTAATTAATCAAAACTAGTCATACCAACTCATATGTCAGTGATTAGTTATACCAAGATGCATAACAAGTTATGATCGGTTCTACTAACGCACACATATTGGTAATCCAAAGATATGCAATGAATAACAATACCAATAAACCTAGCGATTTCCCTTTTGATTCATAAAACAAGTTCATGAATGTACTTCCTTTAAACAAATGTAAACATTGTTTCCTAGGATGAAATCTTCACCTTTACCCATACATATAATCACAATAACATTCATAAGATTATGTCGATGTCATATCTATGAAGTTCAAAAGATAAGCGTTATACTTCGTAGTGTAATTCCTTAATACTATGATCATATGATCATGTCTAACTACTAGAGTAAAATATTCATTCACAACTTCGCAGTTATTTTTTCAATATAGCACGACTTGAAAGATACGTTAGGAATGAAACAGTTCAAGTCAATATTACTAACCTCAAGAGAAAGGATGACGTCGTCGTTGTAGCTCGTTACTTCTTCACGTTCTTCAGGTCTTCGAGTAATACTTGTATGTCTCATATTCCTAGACTTTCTAGTCTAACCTATACGAAGTTGTCTCTAGTACATAATCAAGCGACTCTTAGATGAGTTTTGATTAACTAAAATATGACAACCAAACTTGACATACCAACGCTTGGTGGGTTCAACCGAGCTATGCTCTAACAATCTTCCCCTTTGTCAATTTTAGTGACAAAACTCTTAATACACATGGATAAACAAATTACAAGATTTCATTATACATACGCTTGATTCCAAATTTCAATAGCACAATAACCTGCATATATTCCATTAACAAATGCCGTTGTTGACATCTGAATAACAAATCTTATACTCCCCCTAAAGATTAGATAGGTAGATATTCAATCTAAACATCTTTGTTATTCCCCTTTTGTAGTTAAGATAATTACACAACAATATCATATGTTTCTCCCCCTTAGTCAATGCTTTACTCTTTCGTTAGATATAACGTTTAAGCACAATTGTCCTTTCCTTAGTGATTGGAAATCAATTGTATACTCCGTATATTTCTCCCCCTTTTTGTCACAAAATGACAAAGGTTCGAGCAAATAAAGGTCAAACCGAAAGGATCTTACAAATCTAAAAGACTTATACAACCTATAAGAGTTAAGCATGAAGGTTTCACATACCACTTTAGATAACCAATATTAAAACTGAAACTACAAGTAATTTAGTTTTAATATGCTATCAAGGAAATAATTGACCGAATTTTTTTTTCCTAATAGTTTAACAAATAGACTAAGAAACTTAGTTCCCTTGTTAAACCGATTGTAAACATACAATCGCTTATTTCGATAAGACCAAAATAAAGATCAGAATTAACTATATTTCTCTCATCAGGTTCTAACTATTCTGACAATAACTTAGACCTTTGTCTTTAGACAAGACAAGTACTAGGCTAGTTAACTAGCATTTCTTGTCAAGGCATTCGATTAGACTTGAATAACCGAATCCTTCAATTTGATAAGTAAGATCAGAAATAACTGCTTCTCTTATCTAGAATCGAATTGGACTAAACAAATGATCTCGTATTCTGTTAAGCCATAAACAATACATACAAACCAAAATAAATTGACTTGCACAATTATTTTCTTAACCGGAAGCAACTGAAACAAACATAGACATTATATCACTGCAATTGCACCGAAATTTCGTTAAGCAAAAACACTCGATACCAAATAATAAAGAAGATACTAAACAATAAGCCAAATAAATTGACACAGTTTTTCTTAACCGGAAACAATTGAATCACACACACACATCCATACACACATAATGGAATATATATCAATTGTACCGAAATTTTGTTAAGCAAAAGCAAAATATATGCAATATAAGCAGGCTTTTCTTAAACAGGAAAACGATTAACTAATAAATTTGTTACCTCAGATTCCGCATCCTCTTCTCCCCAGAAATAAATATCATTAAGCGCAAGTTCAAGTTAGAACTCTCCCCCAGTATGTTGTCATCCTCTCGCAAGAACAAAAGAACAACAACAAGATCAACCTTTACCAGAGAAAGGTTGAATCGGTTTTAACTAATGCGTGCCAATAGCAAAAGTTGAAAACCCGAAACATGTATGTTTATGCTAAACACAAATCATGTAAACACAAATTGATTCAACACATTGTGACTTTTTACATATGAGTTTCAATCGGAATACCTTATGATCCTTTGATAAAACCTACTAATATGGGCTAGAACTTAATCCCGCTAAATCAAAAAGTCACACAAACCATAAGGGTTCACATCAGATGAGATCGAATATTAAGGTTATGAAAACCGAAATCAGACATCCCATAAACCGAAAACACATAGCAAAATATATACATTCAAGCACATGCTATGTAATCGAAAAATATCACAAGAAAAATTATAAAATAATAATTTTATTCATAAATAATTGATAGTTTTATTCAAAAATAGACCTATACAATAATCGAAATAAATCAAAAACTGATGTCTATTTTTTTCTTTTAATCGTGAGTCTTGTGAAAATCGCTTTCGAATTCTGGATTCAGATTCTTCTGAGCACTTCCTTTTGCAGCAGAAGATTTGTTCATCTCAAGCAGTTGAGAATGAATATCAGCTAGTACTTCCTTTGAATCCTGTATCATTAGCTCATGATGTCTAATACAACTTCTAACCGTAAGAATCTGTCTTCTCAGAGAATCTTGAAGATTATCATGTTGTGAGATGATAGACACATTTATGTGTCTATTTTCATCTCAATTATGTGTATTGTTAGTGCTCGATTTCGTAGTTATTTGATTATTTTATGTTTTTGTAGGTGTTTTTGAAGAAATAAGCCTTTGCGGAAAAATTGGCTCGAAAAGTGGCATTTGGACCGCCGGGAGGAATTACTAAATGCACCTCGAAGAAGTGTTATTGGCCCCCTGAGAAAGTTATAAAGGCACCCCAAGTTTTGGTTATTTCCACCCCAAAAAATTACTATTTTCGCCCCAATTTCTAAAGGGAGACCAGTCACGGATAAGGGGAGGTCATCCCTTTCATTTTGAATTTCTGATTTTGGCGGGAAGGTATGTTCTTCATTGGCAGATTTAGGGTTCGCAAATTGGACGATCTGGAAAGAGATTCAATCGAATATTTTGAATGGGCTGGACTTGTTTCGACTAAACAGGGTATGTATGGTTGATTGCGGCGATTCAAATTGGCCAGGTCATCTGTTTTGGTAAAATAGGGGTCGAGGAGTACTCTCGAATTTTCTAGGAAAGTTTAGAAAAATTTAGTCGGACATTGGTCTTGTTTTGGACTGGGAATGATCCAGTGCATCCAAACAGGGTGGTTATTGAAGATGGGATCGATAAAAAAGGAAGCTCACCGGACTTGCATCGAAACAGGGAAAGAAGAAAATTTCTCGGGATAGTTTGGTTGGAAATTACATACAAGGTTCGAGAGGATATTGTGTTTGGATTCTGCCGGGATTGGTTACCAAATTTAGAAGATTTTGGACAAGTTTAGAAGACGCGTCATAGAAAAGAAAGGGAGGAATAAAAGCCGTAACTTGCAGAGAATAAAACGGGGAGAAGGAGATATTTGGTCGAGCTGTGTGATATATATAAGGTGCTGGGAGTTACAGAGAGAACGAATCGGGAGTTGGGGGGACCGAATGGCGGGTTTGGAGGAGCTGCAGAGCAAAACAAAATAATTGCAGGCGTGTTCATCATCAGCAAGAAGAAGAAGAAGCTGAAGCACAAAATACCTCCCAAGTCAGTCGCAGATAGGGGAGACTGTCCTTCTTTTTGTTGCCTATTCATTCAAATTTTAACGTTTTGTAACAGTTTTCCAACAATTAAAACTGTTAGGTTTTCTCTGTAACAGTAGGCTCTGTAACAGTGAGTTTTGTAACAATTATATTTGTTACAAACTCGCTGCTTTATTAGTTTTCTCTTGTTTTTCACACTTTTGAGCCATGAACACCAATTTTGAGCACGTGAATAATATGAGGAGCTAAACCCCTTAGCCGAGACGATGGAGGAAGCCATTGTTCCATGAAGAGTGGTATATTTCTATTTTAATTAATTCTTGCAATTTCTTTTATGATTATTTGCATGGAACTAATATTGGAAAATTGATTTTTATTGAATGATTGTGATTCGTTTTGATGGAGCATGCTTAGTTTAAGACTTTTGATGTTTCATGCTTGATGTATACAATTGTTACTTCGAAAATCTACTAGAGGCAATAAATTAGAATCACTTCAAACGCAAAAAATTGCATGAATATTGATTAGATTGAATCACTTAATTGGTCATTGGTGGAATCCCGAGTCTCGGTGCTTTTTATAATCTTGATAACAACTTCGTAAGTTTTCTATTGAGTTTGAATCTAAAATTGAATCTTCACAAGTCTGAGTGAACGACATCTTTCTTACCACTTTACAACAACTTTCAAAACCACATCAATTTTTGGCGCCGCCGACGCGGACTTGTATTTAGATTTGTTTTAGGTTTATTTTTATTATTATTTTTTTTTGTTCTCTTTTACGCCTTTGGTATTTTTTGATTCTTTTCAGATTTGGAGCGAAGCTACAAGGAAAAAAAAAGTGCTATAAAAGGAAAGCATCGCCAAAGAAGGAAAGAAAAGAGGAGTCCAAGGAGTGAAGAAGATTTTGTATATATTTATTTTATTTAGACTTTATTTCTTTTTATTTTTAGAAACTGTAAATAGGGTTTCATTGTTGTAATTTTCTTTTTATTTTTGGACACTTTTTGGACTTTATTTTTGACTGGACATTATTTTTAAAACCCTAAGGAAGGGTTGAAATTAAATATAAAGCTGTTTGCGAGGAAGGACGACGATTACGATCTTGTCTCGGCCGCTCGGGTTCGTACACTGACATAGGAGTCGGCGGCCTGAGTCGACTTCAACGGTTCATCGCCCGTCTGGTACGGGAGGTAAGACTCTATCCACCCACGAATCCCCTGTCAGTGGGTTTTATTTTGTGTGACAACTCACACCCCTGCAATAGAATGTCGAACTGGTATTATAATAGCCAATACAATGAATATCCGATTGAGTTTCAAAATGGATGTTACTACTTTGACCACAATGTGAATAGTGGTTGGGAACATCAGCCTTTTGAAGGTTATGGTCCATACCATGGTGAGCCCAATTACTATCCATACGCCCCGGTCATACGAGCAAAATTCCTCTCTACTAGAGTCCGCACGTAAGTTTGCTGAGTCAGCACAAAAGTTACTTGATTCGACACGTAGTTCAGCTGAGATGAATAACTTAGTTATGGACAAAAGCAATGCAACGTGTGAATATTCTTTCTTAGATAAAATCAGGAAGTCATGTGAGTCAACTCAGAAAATGTTGTTAGAGGCCCAAGAAAGAACTGCTCAAGATAGTCTTAATTTCCAATATAGTGTTTCCAATAGTACCTTTGAAAATGAAGATAGTTATTCACATAATCAAGATGACGAGGTTAAACTTGGTAACACTACTTTTTTAGATGGGGTTCGACCGTTTTCATGTTATTATAATGATGATTATGATGAGGATAGTGTTGATGAAGAATCGGATACATATAGGCATAGTGATCAGGAATTTATTACTCCAATTGAGCTTCACAATGATAATGTTATTTCTAGTTCAGATCCTAATAATTTTAACAATTATTCACCAATTCAAAAGGACGAGGATTTGACTAGAGATACTGTTTTAGACGACGTAGAATTTCCTTTTTACGAAGCTGATAATGGTTTAGAGGAACGAGTTTATTCTGAGAATATTATTTTAGAGTCTAGCGATTTAGAAACATTAGTCTTAGACGAAGAAGATGAACTCGTAGATCTTTTAAATTTGAGTGAGGATACATCACCTGAGTATAATCTACACAAATCAATTGACTATTTTCAGGATTCTGATGATCTAGAAATTAGGGAAATTGTAGCTAGTCTATCTAGAGACACCCAAAACTCTAAGTTTGGGGGTGATTATCATTCTCCTTGTGCCTTACCTTTAGCTCTTACAGAGATCCCTCACTTGGGACTTGATATATGTGCCTCAACCATTTTAAAAGATTCTCTTCATACACGTTTTCCTGAACCTAGTGATGTCCATAAGGAAGTTCAGTTATTAGAAACCCATCCTCTGGTTGATGTGGTTTACCCAGGCTGTGATACCCAGACTGATTTTGTTTTCCCACCAAAAAATTTTCTTCCAATTGTGGGAATGTTTAAATTCCAAATGTGTCATTTATTAAGTTCTGAGACTAAACCTAATTATTTTAGGAAAATAGAATTGACATGTTTGCTTAAGAATGACCACCACTCTCATTATGGTCAACTTTGTGAGTCAAATCTGATTGACTTAGAGGATCCTCAATTATTCAGGTTATTATTGTGTGCTTCTAAATTTTTACCGACCTTAGAACCTGATCTTTCGGATCTTATTTATGAGGAAATGCTTCTCAAAGAAATTTATTTAGACCCTTTCATAGAGCCTGAACCTGAACCACAACTAGATATAGTAGTCTTAAATAGGAAACTAGACAAGGGTATGCTTTATTTGTTCATTTTCTTGGCATGTTGCAGATTCCTTTTATTTGTGGTAGCTTTATTTGGTTTTGATGACCCACAGAAATTCCGGCTATTACTTTATGATTCTATGAGGTGACTAATCCTTTGTTAGTATGGCTGAAGACGTTAAACTTAGCACTTCAAATCAAACCATTTTAGTGTTGACTTAGAGGATACACCCTCAATTATTCGAAGATGTTTGTTAATGCGGGAGATTGCACTTAGGAGTTATTATTGTGTGCTTCTAAATTTTTAAGATTTGTTCCAGAACCTTAGAACAATGTTTGACCTTCTTGTTCGATCTTTCGGATCTTATTTATGAGAAATGCTTCTCGGTTATCAAGAAATTTATTTAGACCCTTTCATCTCTCGGTTTCTTCTCTGGTTCTTCTCCCGTGCAAGATTAGAGCTGATTTTCCCTACTCATTTTGAAGGTTTTGAGCCGAGGAATATAACGAACCACAACTAGATATAGTAGTCTTAAATAGGAAACTAGACAACTGGTTCATTTCTCCATTCATTTCTTGGTATGCTTTATTTGTTCATTTTCTTGGCATGTTTCATTCCTCCTTTTCCAAAGCAAGCAGATTCCATTTTTATTTGTGAGTATCTTCTCCAAATCTTTTTCCCGTTAATCCAAATTCCTTCCAATTTCTACGTAGCTTAGCGCATATTTGGTTTTGATGACCCATTTATTGATTGAATTCATAAAGTGTTTACACGGAAAATAGAATTACACGGCTATTACTTTATGATTCTATGAGATGACAGACTAATCCTTTGTTAGTATGGTTGATCGCGTCGTTTATTTTAGGCGTTAAACTTAGCACTTCGATATTATGATTGAGAGGTAACCCAACATTCATGCGACACGGTAATATCTTTCCTTATCTCTTTTGCTTTAAATGGTAACAGTTTCTCCTTGTTCATGCTTTTAATTTTATCTTTAGAACATTGAGGACAATGTTAGATTTAAGTTTGGGGGTATGGGAGAAACTTTTTAGTTGCGATAAATAAACTCCAGAGCCTAGAAATTTATGCTTATTAAGGATGGCGCTAACCAATCTAAGTGGATGGAAGCATCTTGGTTGTAGGAGTTGAGGAACCAATCTGATTAGATGGAAACATCTAAAGAGTCTATTCATAAAAGCACAGAGCTCAGGTGTTAGAATTAAAGAAAAAAACATGGTAGTTTCGCCATATCTCGTTGAATCCTTTTCACTTTTTTTTTTTTTTTTGTTTTCTTTAAAATATGTTTCTCTAAGTGATTAGGTGGGGCTCACAATTCAAGTTGTTACCACTGCTAGGGTGAAATAGAGTGATTGAGATACCAAAAAAAAAAAAAAAAAAAAATTGAGACCAGACCATCAGACCAACCGGAATAAATTCAATAAAGTCGACCACTGGAACCCTTGTATATGCCAGTAGAGTTGACCTAGAGTTAGGATTATCAACCACTGGTTCCCTTGTATATGCCAGTGTGTTGATATTAGTCCAGACCAGTATCTCAGTCCATTAGGATAGGTTCGTTTTGGCGGTGGCCTTCAGACAGATATGGGAAACACCGTTCACCTTAGTCAACATCAAAACCATCTATGTTTTTCTATATCCATTTCTTAATCTATCCATGTGATTGGTTGACTCCGGTTATGATGTCCAGAAACTATCTGAGTAGAGCTCTGTGACTTATATATGAATTTTAGTATGCTTGAGTGCAAACTCGTGTACATCAATTGGAATTTCGCATCAGGGTACTTCCTCCTGTAATCATTAAGTATGCCAACCAAGGAGATTCTTTAGTGCCTTCCAAGGTTCTGCGTTAATAGCTAGGGTTTGGAGTAAAGGTTTTGTGGGTATATCTATTGTAAGCCCTCCCGAGACTATAACTCGGCCACTAGGGACACCTAGGGGTTTAAAGGCTTGTTGCATACGCTAAATGCAATCGACGATGCCTACGACAGTGAGTTAGGATTTTATTTTCTATATTTGATTTGCTCGAGGACTAACAAATAATAAGTTTGGGGGTATTTTATAGACACATTTATGTGTCTATTTTCATCTCAATTATGTGTATTGTTAGTGCTCGATTTCGTAGTTATTTGATTATTTTATGTTTTTGAAGGTGTTTTTGAAGAAATAAGCCTTTGCGGAGAAATTGGCTCGAAAAGTGGCATTTGGAACGCCGAGAGGAATAACTAAATGCACCTCGAAGAAGTGTTATTGGCCCCCCGAGAAAGTTATAAAGGCACCCCAAGTTTTGGTTATTTCCACCCCAAAAATTACTATTTTCGCCCCAACTGCTAAAGGGAGACCAGTCACGGATAAGGGGAGGTCATCCCTTTCATTTGGAATTTCTGATTTTGGCGGGAAGGTATGTTCTTCACTGGCAGATTTAGGGTTCGCAAATTGGACCATCTGGAAAGAGATTCAATCGAATATTTTGAATGGGCTGGACTTGTTTCGTCTAAACAGGGAATGTATGGTTGATTGCGGCGATTAAAATTGGCCAGGTCATTTGTTTTGGTAAAACAGGGGTCGAGGAATACTCTCGGCTTTTCCGGGAAAGTTTAGAAAAATTTAGTCGGACATTGGTCTTTTTTTGGACTGGGAATGATCCAGTGCATCCAAACAGGGTGCTTATTGAAGATGGGATCGATAAAAAAGGAAGCTCACCGGACTTGCATCGAAACAGGGGAAGAAGAAAATTTCTCGGGATAGTTTGGTTGGAAATTACGTACAAGGTTCGAGAGGATATTGTGTTTGGATTCTGCCGGGATTGGTTACCAGATTTAGAATATTTTGGACAAGTTTAGAAGACGCGTCATAGAAAAGAAAGGGAGGAATAAAAGCCGTAACTTGCAGAGAATAAAACGGGGAGAAGGAGATATTTGGTCGAGCTGTGTGATATATATAAGGTGTTGGGAGTTACAGAGAGGACGAATCGGGAGTTGGGGGGACCGAACGGAGGGTTTGGAGGAGCTGCAGAGAAAAACAAAACAATTGCAGGCATGTTCATCATTAAAAGGAAGAAGAAGAAGCTGAAGCACAAAATACCTCCCAAGTCAGTCGCTGATAGGGGAGACTGTCCTTCTTTCCGTTGCCTATTCATTCAAATTTTAACGCTTTGTAACAGTTTTCCAACAATTAAAACTGTTAGGTTTTCTCTGTAACAGTAGGCTCTGTAACAGTGAGTTTTGTAACAATTATATATGTTACAAACTCATTTGCTTTATTAGTTTTCTCTTGTTTTTCACACTTTTGAGCCATGAACACCTATTTTGAGCACGTGAATAATATGAGGAGCTAAACCCCTTAGCCGAGACGACTGAGGAAGCCATTGTTCCATGAAGAGTGGTATATTTCTATTTTAATTAATTCTTGCAATTTTTTTAATGATTATTTGCATGGAACTAATATTGGAAAATTGATTTTTATTGAATGATTGTGATTCGTTTTGATGGAGCATGCTTAGTTTAAGACTTTTGATGTTTCATGCTTGATGTATACAATTGTTACTTCGAAAATCTACTAGAGGAAATAAAATTAGAATCACTTCAAACGCAAAGAATTGCATGAATATTGATTAGATTGAATCACTTAATTGGTCATTGGTGGAATCCTGAGTCTCGGTGCTTTTTATAATCTTGATAACAACTTCGTAAGTTTTCTATTGAGTTTGAATCTAAAATTGAATCTTCACAAGTCTGAGTGAACGACATCTTTCTTACCACTTTACAACAACTTTCAAAACCACATCAATTTTTGGCGCCGCCGACGCGGACTGGTATTTAGATTTGTTTTAGGTTTATTTTTATTATTATTTATTTTTGTTCTCTTTTACGCCTTTGGTATTTTTTGATTCTTTTCAGATTTGGAGCGAAGCTACAAGGAAAAAAAAAGTGCTATAAAGGAAAGCATCGCCAAAGAAGGAAAGAAAAGAGGAGTCCAAGGAGTGAAGAAGATTTTGTATATATTTATTTTATTTAGACTTTATTTCTTTTTATTTTTAGAAACTGTAAATAGGGTTTCATTGTTGTAATTTTTCTTTTTATTTTTGGACACTTTTTGGACTTTATTTTTGGACTGGACATTATTTTTAAAACCCTAAGGAAGGGTTGAAATTAAATATAAATTGTTTGCAGGGAAGGACGACAGTTACGATACTGTCTCGGCCCCTCGGGTTCGTACACTGACATAGGAGTCGGCGGCCTGAGTCGACTTCAACGGTTCATCGCCCGTCTGGTACGGGAGGTAAGACTCTATCCACCTACGAATCCCCTGTCAGTGGGTTTTATTTTGTGTGACAACTCACACCCCTGCAATAGAATGTCGAACTGGTATTATAATAGCCAATACAATGAATATCCGACTGAGTTTCAAAATGGACGTTACTACTTTGACCATAATGTGAATAGTGGTTGGGAACATCAGCCTTTTGAAGGTTATGGTCCATACCATGGTGAGCCCAATTACTATCCATACACCCACCGGTCATACGAGCAAAATTCCTCTCTACTAGAGTCCGCACGTAAGTTAGCTGAGTCAGCACAAAAGTTACTTGATTCGACACGTAGTTCAGCTGAGATGAATAACTTAGTTATGGACAAAAGCAATGCAACGTGTGAATATTCTTTCTTAGATAAAATCAGGAAGTCATGTGAGTTAACTCAGAAAATGTTGTTAGAGGCCCAAGAAAGAACTGCTCAAGATAGTCTTAATTTCCAATATAGTGTTTCCAATAGTACCTTTGAAAATGAAGATAGTTATTCACATAATCAAGATGACGAGGTTAAACTTGGTAACACTACTTTTTTAGATGGGGTTCGACCGTTTTCATGTTATTATAATGATGATTATGATGAGGATAGTGTTGATGAAGAATCGGATACATATAGGCATAGTGATCAGGAATTTATTACTCCAATTGAGCTTCACAATGATAATGTTATTTCTAGTTCAGATCCTAATAATTTTAAAAATTATTCACCAATTCAAAAGGACGAGGATTTGACTAGAGATACTGTTTTAGACAACGTAGAATTTCCTTTTTACGAAGCTGATAATGGTTTAGAGGAACGAGTTTATTCTGAGAATATTATTTTAGAGTCTAGCGATTTAGAAACATTAGTCTTAGACGAAGAAGATGAACTCGTAGATCTTTTAAATTTGAGTGAGGATGCATCACCTGAGTATAATCTACACAAAGCAATTGACCATTTTCAGGATTCTGATGATCTAGAAATTAGGGAAATTGTAGCTAGTCTATCTAGAGACACCCAAAACTCTAAGTTTAGGGGTGATTATCATTCTCCTTGTGCCTTACCTTTAGCTCTTATAGAGATCCCTCACTTGGGACTTGATATATGTGCCTCAACCATTTTAAAAGATTCTATTCATACACGTTTTCCTGAACCTAGTGATGTCCATAAGGAAGTTCAGTTATTAGAAACCCATCCTCTGGTTGATGTGGTTTACCCAGGCTGTGATACCCAGACTGATTTTGTTTTCCCACCAAAAAATTTTCTTCCAATTGTGGGAGTGTTTAAATTCCAAATGTGTCAGTTATTAAGTTCTGAGACTAAACCTAATTATTTTAGGAAAATAGAATTGACACGTTTGCTTAAGAATGACCACCACTCTCATTATGGTCAACTTTGTGAGTCAAATCTGATTGACTTAGAGGATCCTCAATTATTCAGGTTATTATTGTGTGCTTCTAAATTTTTACCGACCTTAGAACCTGATCTTTCGGATCTTATTTATGAGGAAATGCTGCTCAAAGAAATTTATTTAGACCCTTTCATAGAGCCTGAACCTGAACCACAACTAGATATAGTAGTCTTAAACAGGAAACTAGACAAGGGTATGCTTTATTTGTTCATTTTCTTGGCATGTTGCAGATTCCTTTTATTTGTGGTAGCTTTATTTGGTTTTGATGACCCACAGAAATTCCGGCTATTACTTTATGATTCTATGAGGTGACTATTCCTTTGTTAGTATGGCTGAAGACGTTAAACTTAGCACTTCTTGGGAGGTAACCCAACATTCATGCGACACGGTAATATCTTTCCTTATCTCTTTTGCTTTAAATGGTAACAGTTTCTCCTTGTTCATGCTTTTAATTTTATCTTTAGAACATTGAGGACAATGTTAGATTTAAGTTTGGGGGTATGGGAGAAACTTTTTAGTTACGATAAATAAACTCCAGAGCCTAGAAATTTATGCTTATTAAGGATGGCGCTAACCAATCTAAGTGGATGGAAGCATCTTGGTTGTAGGAGTTGAGGAACCAATCTGATTAGATGGAAACATCTAAAGAGTCTATTCATAAAAGCACAGAGATCAGGTGTTAGAATTAAAGAAAAAACAAGGTAGTTTCGCCATATCTCGTTGAATCCTTTTCACTTCTATTTTTATTTTGTTTTCTTTAAATATGTTTCTCTAAGTGATTAGGTGGGGCTCACGATTCAAGTTGTTACCACTGCTAGGGTGAAATAGAGGGATTGAGATACCCAAAAAAAAAAAAAAAAATTGAGACCAGACCATCAGACCAACCGGAATAAATTCAATAAAGTCGACCACTTGAACCCTTGTATATGCAAGTTGAGTTGACCTAGAGTTAGGATTATCGACCACTGGTTCCCTTGTATATTCCAGTGTGTTGATATTAGTCCAGACTAGTATCTCAGTCCATTAGGATAGGTTCGTTTTGGCAGTGGCCTTCAGACAGAGTCAACATCAAAACCATCTATGTCTTTCGATATCCATTTCTTAATCTATCCATGTGATTGGTTGACTCCGGTTATGATGTCCAGAAACTATCCGAGTAGAGCTCTGTGACTTATATATGAATTTTAGTATGCTTGAGTGCAAACTCGTGTACATCAATTGGAATTTCGCATCAGGGTACTTCCTCCTGTAATCATTAAGTATGCCAACCAAGGAGATTCTTTAGTGCCTTCCAAGGTTCTGCGTTAATAGCTAGGGTTTGGAGTAAAGATTTGTGGGTATATCTCTTGTAAGCCCTCCCGATACTATAACTCGGCCACTAGGGACACCTAGGGGTTTAAAGGCTTGTTGCATACGCTAAATGCAATCGACGATGCCTGCGACAGTGAGTTAGGATTTTATTTTCTAGATTTGATTTGCTCGAGGACTAACAAATAATAAGTTTGGGGGTATTTGATAGACACATTTATGTGTCTATTTTCATCTCAATTATGTGTATTGTTAGTGCTCGATTTCGTAGTTATTTGATTATTTTATGTTTTTGAAGGTGTTTTTGAAGAAATAAGCCTTTGCGGAGAAATTGGCTCGAAAAGTGGCATTTGGACCGCCGGGAGGAATTACTAAATGCACCTCCCCGAGAAAGTTATAAAGGCACCCCAAGTTTTGGGTATTTCCACCCCAAAAAATTACTATTTCCGCCCCAATTACTAAAGGGAGACCAGTCACGGATAAGGGGAGGTCATCCCTTTCATTTTGAATTTCTGATTTTGGCGGGAAGGTATGTTCTTCACTGGCAGATTTAGGGTTCGCAAATTGGACGATCTGGAAAGAGATTCAATAGAATATTTTGAATGGGCTGGACTTGTTTCGACTAAACAGGGTATGTATGGTTGATTGCGGCGATTAAAATTGGCCAGGTCATATGTTTTGGTTAAACAGGGGTCGAGGAATACTCTCGGCTTTTCCGGGAAAGTTTAGAAAAGTTTAGTCGGACATTGGTCTTGTTTTGGACTGGGAATGATCCAGTGCATCCAAACAGGGTGGTTATTGAAGATGTGATCGATAAAAAAGGAAGCTCACCGGACTTGCATCGAAACAGGGGAAGAAGAAAATTTCTCGGGATAGTTTGGTTGGAAATTACGTACAAGGTTCGAGAGGATATTGTGTTTGGATTCTGCCGGGATTGGTTACCAGATTTAGAAGATTTTGGACAAGTTTAGAAGACGCGTCATAAAAAAGAAAGGGAGGAATAAAAGCCGTAACTTGCAGAGAATAAAACGGGGAGAAGGAGATATTTGGTCGAGCTATGTGATATATATAAGGTGCTGGGAGTTACAGAGAGGACGAATCGGGAGTTGGGGGACCGAACGGAGGGTTTGGAGGAGCTGTAGAGCAAAACAAAACAATTGCAGGCGTGTTCATCATTAGAAGGAAGAAGAAGAAGCTGAAGCACAAAATACCTCCCAAGTCAGTCGCAGATAGGGGAGACTGTCCTTCTTTTTGTTGCCTATTCATTAAAATTTTAGCGCTTTGTAACAGTTTTCCAACAATTAAAACTGTTAGGTTTTCTCTGTAACAGTAGGCTCTGTAACAGTGAGTTTTGTAACAATTATATATGTTACAAACTCGCTGCTTTATTAGTTTTCTCTTGTTTTTCACACTTTTGAGCCATGAACACCTATTTTGAGCACGTGAATAATATGAGGAGCTAAACCCCTTAGCCGAGACGACTGAGGAAGCCATTGTTCCATGAAGAGTGGTATATTTCTATTTTAATTAATTCTTGCAATTTCTTTAATGATTATTAGCATGGAACTAATATTGGAAAATTGATTTTTATTGAATGATTGTGATTCGTTTTGATGGAGCATGCTTAGTTTAATACTTTTGATGTTTCATGATTGATGTATACAATTGTTACTTCGAAAATCTAGTAGAGGCAATAAATTAGAATCACTTCAAACGCAAAGAATTGCATGAATATTGATTAGATTGAATCACTTAATTGGTCATTGGTGGAATCCCGAGTCTCGGTGCTTTTTATAATCTTGATAAAAACTTCGTAAGTTTTTTATTGAGTTTGAATCTAAAATTAAATCTTCACAAGTCTGAGTGAACGACATCTTTCTTACCACTTTACAACAACTTTCAAAACCACATCATGAGACATCTCGAGTTTCAGTCATAACCGATGCACAAAGTGTTAAATCATCAAGAGATGATCCTTCCTTTACCGATTTCTCCATTGATGCACGATAGCCTTCTTTCAGACAAGAATAATATATATAAATATATATATATATATATATATATATATATAAGATAGGAGAAAATTAAGGGTGATATAGTTTGGTTTATGGAAACCGAAAATATTTTTCCCAAAAGTAAAAGATATCGATTATGAGATTATTGTTACCTAAAGAACAGATTTGCACATTATGTTCAGTTTTATGCCTCCTCACAAACAGAATTTGGGCAACAAGTGAGGATACATTTTTCAACACCATTAGTTAGTGTTGAGGTGAGGATTATTCTCACCACATGTAACAAAGACATCCTTAAGATGATTTATAAACACAGTAAAATGTGTTACTTTGTGTTCTTTCTTTTCTTGTTATTGCAAGAGTCTGCAACTTCCTTTTGAGATCTAATAAACTCATCAGCCTTCAAAATCTTTATACCCTTATGAAGAGCCTTGATGAATCTATTTTGTTGGAAATTTCCATGGAAGATTGCAGTGTAGTTATTTCCTCCACATAAATAACTTAACATACTGTCAGAAGAATTATTTTTAGCTTCTGACCCTTTTGGTATGTCAACCAATTTTTCTTGTTCAGACTTTACCTCTTGAATTTTGTCTGACAGGGATTTTATAAGGTTTTCAAGTTCTAGACTTAATCTTTGACTTTCCTTAATTCCCAACTCAAGTTTTTCTAAACAATTCTGTTAGAGCATTGCTCGGTCGAACTCGCAAGCGTTGCTATCTCAAGCTTGTTTGTTAAGTTTAGTTGTCAAAACTATAAGTCTTGATTTCTAGTCTACTTATAGCTAAGTCTCGGATTAGGATAGTGATAAGCACGTCAATGCTACATTTTGTGCCCATATTTATATTAGCTATAACTCGATATTTTGGCTAACGATACTATTTTAGTGCTTTTGTAGAAAGTACAAATAAATACCGTCATACGAAGATAAATGACTAAATGGAAGCTATATGGAATATGCGGCATCAATGTTACGCACTGCACTAAGAAGACACAGAGCTTAATGGACTGTGGGTCACCATTAACCATTTAAGCTAGCGCACATACATTTCAGGGTCAGAAAATAAAGCAAATATGTGTCTTATGTAAGCACGTGAAAGTTACTAGTGGGACTAAAGAATTGTGGTCGTGGAAAACTATCTGTACACCACATCTGGTTTGTTAGTATCGACATTTGATAGGGTGTAGAATACATCCTATTTACTATCTATTGTTTATGCTTTCTTTGTTATTTTTTCTTGTAAATTATGTATTTTACGCTTGTTTTGAGTTTTGTAGCTACTTTGGAGTCGCACGGAGGAAAAGAAGAAGAAATCACCCAATTTGAGCCAAAAGGGCAAAAAGGTCATTTTACAGGCGATTGATATATGGAGCCCAGTTGAGGTTAAGGGGCAACCCAATTTGGAGGAGTACTAAAGCTAGGACCAATCAAGGCTAAGGGGGGTTGTCATCAGGGTACCCCTTATCATTTATCAGAGGGTGTAATTATCCCTGGGATATCCCTTATCTAATGAGAGGGATGGTCCTCATCACTTGGGTGCAAATATCCACCCAAGTACTTATACCCTAAATGTCGAGAAGATATTATCTTCTCTTCTTTTTTCCCTTCCACCTGAAACTAAAATCAAGCAGTCATGGCTGCTGTCGCAAGATCGAGATTCGGAGAGAATTGAGAGACGGAATTGAAGCTGCAATTGAGGGAGGTAAGTTCTGCTGTGAAATACGAGGATGGATTTGGGTTCGTCTTTCTCAAAGAAGAACAGTTGTTTGATGCAAGATTCAGATGGAAATCGGGAGTCTGCTGGTTACGATCAAAGTCAGGGTTGATGATGGAAGAGAAGCTGTTGCTGTTGATTATGGATTCGATCGGTGAGACTCAGGGTTTAGCTGGATAAATTGATGGAGAAATTAAAAATGGTATTGATGTGATTTTAGGGTTTGTGCAATTGAAGAACTGTTGCTGTTATCCGAGAGAGAAATTGAGAGATTGAAGAGCTCGTTCCTGCTTCTATGGGTATGTGGATTGATGAACAAACAATGAGTATTGATTAGGGTTTGTGACACACTTGAATTATGAAATGTTGATCTTGTTAGAATTGCGAGAATAGGAATGGGGGATTCAAGGGTTTTGAGCATTGAGAAGCAGTTGTTGGTGGTTAGATTGAGAAAGTGTGGTGGTCTCCGAGTAAGAATGAGGAGATGGGAATCAAGGAGGAAGTAATCTTCTTTGCATTTGATTCAAGAGCAAAAGATGGTACTGAATTTGCAATGGAATTACAGGTGAAGATCAGTAATGGAATTGCAGGGAAATAATTGGAACCCTGCTGCAGAGTGGTTTATGGCTTGTTGCTGTTGCACAGGAAATATGAGTTGTGTGAGGCTGCAAAATGGTGTTCCTGTGTGTTAATACAAGGCAGATCAGTGAAAATGGGTTTTGAATCGGGAATGTTTAATATCATGGTGTGAGTTGAATTAACCTGGTTGTGAGTGATGAAATGGGTTTGGTTTGAATTGATCTCAAGGAGGTGTAATTGATTGGTTTTCTTGTTGTTTGGCTATTTGAATTGAACCGAGATGAATGGAAGGGTCATGTGTGGCTGCTTTGGTTTGGAATGTTTGGCAATTTGCAATAGACCGATTTGGGGTTGGAGCTAATGGAGTTGGTCTTTGTTTAAGTGGTGTGCTAATTGGTGTTTGCAGTGTAGCTGCAGTTTGTACTTGCAACTGAGGAGCAGCAAAGTGATTGTTGGTATGAGGATGGTTCAGTGTTGGCTTGGCGGTGAATGGGAATTGCTTTGCCGATGATGTAGTCTTGGTGTTAGTTTGGATCTGACCCAGGCAGTAGCTCAAATCGATGTGAGAGTCGGAAGCGACAAGTTAGAGGTTTACGGGAATTGCAGGTGATAATGGGTTTGATGGTGAAGCTTCATGGCTGCAGTTTGGAGTTCGGCGACGGCCAGCCTAGGGCTCAATAAAAGGCCGAGAAGAAGTATGAGAGGAGTTAGCATATGAGTTGCAGGACAAAAGCTACAGGTGCAGGCAGGGCCATAATGGCTGAAGCTACTGAGTGTTTGCAGTTGGGGAAGAGCATGGATGGATTGCAGGTGGAATTGAGGGCCAACATGGCTGGCAGAGATGCTTGGCCTGTGCAAGCTGTGCAATGGCCTAGGCATGGGTCACTCAGCCGAGTAAGCTCAGCAAGACTGACTCAGAAGCTGACTCACCATCTGGTTTGACCTAATTGACTAACAGTTGACTGACGGTTGACCCTTTTGACCGTTAGTCATAACGGTGGACTGACGGAATATTCCGTCGAATATACCATTGACGGAGAAATTTTCAGGTGGCCGGTGGCGACGGATTCCGGTCAAATTCCGGCCATAATACCAGTTTTCCGACGAGCCAAAATGCCAGAATTTTCTATGGACTTCTCTCATGGGTGTGAAGACTTGGACTAGGAATTGGATGGAGAATTGGGCTCAAATTTGGAAAGAGAAGATGAAGAGTTGAGGAAGACTTGAATTTGGAAATTGAATTGCAAAAGGAAAAGGGTTCTATTCCTTGGAAGATTTGGAGAATATTGAAGCCTATAAATAGAGAAGTTTTCTACATCTTTTACACACCTCTCTACACACACAACAATTCTCTCTTCTTTATTCTTTGTGTGAACTCCTTAACATGAGTAGCTAATTTTATTGATTGAGGATGAATTCCTAGTTCTTAACATATGATTTAAGTTTTTGTTTTCAATTCTATCTTGAAGTTTTTCACATGATTATCGTTTGTTTTTACTAATAGGAATGATCTTAAAGACATTCATGATGATTGATAGATTGTTTGGGTGGCCAACTAAATTGATTTGTTAATTTGATCTAAAGCTAGTGAAAGTTAGGAGATAAGTAATCGTTTCTTGACTCTTTACATAAGTAGCAAACACGAGACCTTGCGGAGGGATTCCGTGGAGCAATTGTGTGTGAAAACAACGTTAGCAAGTAGACCTTGATCTAAGAGTCTAACTACTAATATTGACCTAATAAGTTCATGAATCTTAATGCGTTTATTTAAATTACATCTAGAGTGATCTACTACTAGGTGGTTTGGTAAATAGAATCCGGTAGTCGAGAACTTCCGTGTCCGGTGATATAAGGGATTTAGGGGTTTAGCATTGATCTAGCTGCTTTACCTACGGTTGGTGATAATTTGTGACTAATAACAAGTAGAAAAGAACATAACTTGATTCATTGTTTCGTAACGAAGAAGGATTCCTTGATCTTGTCTCTCTTATTGCTTTCAACTTTATCTTTTAATTGCTTTGTTTATTTTCTTTTGCTCTTTACACCCCCCTTTCGTGACAATTTTTACAACTAGAATCTCTTGCTCCTCGTGGGAACGAACTTGACTTCCATTATATTATTTTTAATTGAGTGGAAATATTAATTAATTTGATTGCACCTACGACACGCATCAACATTTTAGTGGAAGGTTCAAGCAGGCTTCGTTTTCTCAGGGTCTCATTCACTTACCTGACTGCCAACTGAATTTTCTTCATGGTGTTTGAATTCAAGCTTCCCGGTCCGCAACATATGCATAATAAGGTTCATGGAGTTCAAGTTCTTATCCCAACTGTCGACCAGCAACATCATTACTTTGAGGTACTGTTGGATTATCGATGGCGTGGTCTCGGTGGTGGCAATAATTTCAGGCGGTGATTCAATTGAGTCGATGGAACAAAGAAGTTAAGTGATGGATGTGATAGATGGTTGTACTATGAACTGAAAGAAGATTGCAGCGAGAGCTTGAACCGGTAGCCGATGGTGTTTGTGATTTGCCAGTTCATTCTCTCTACTACTCTGCCGATGGAGAGCTAGCGGTGGTGGATGGCTACGATTCTTAGTTTGAATGGAGTTGGATTTATATGATTAGCTGGGAAATCGTGGGACAGTGATGGTGACCAAATTTAGATGGTCAGGAACGTGAGCAGAAGGGTGTAGTGAGAAGAATACAAAGACGATACGGAACAACATAAATGTATGGAAAAGATTTGAGTCATTTGGTGATTGACTTGGGGTTTCTTGTGGTTGAATTGTATGAATTTTGTTTGGAGAGATCAAGAAGTGATGTTCGAACTGGTAGAGGCGAATAGGGGCAGTTGAACCGATGCTAATGGTGGTCGATTGGAGACGACCTGTTGGTGCTACATACATACGTGAATGGAGTTGGTTGTTCTTTGGTCGATTGTTGATTGCGGGGAAGAGTTATTGGCAAAGGTTTGCGGCTTTGTAGTTGGAGAGATTTTAACGGATTTAATTGGAAGAACGATCTGCGGTCGGAGTTCTTGACATGGGAACCATTGTTGTCTTTGTTTCTTTGTTGATCAAAATGGAAGTTCTATAAGGAAATGAGAGAAGGGAGAAGCTTAGATGGTCATTGAACATCAGTTGACTTCAGATGAATGAAGTTTACGAAGGCATGATGAATAGAAGCTACGGCTGTATGTTGAGTCTGTGCTGATTGTATGGACGAATCGGAAGAGCCAGCTCGACCGAGTATGGCCTCGAAGACGAGTAGTGAAGAAGCTGGTGCATCTATCTAGTATTGGCGTTGGGTGACGGTGGATGACCAGACTCAGTTGGTCAGAGAACGAGAAAGGCGCTGGAGGTGCTCTGTCATGGACTGGGCCTTGGCAAATGTTAATAAGGCTTAGTTGAACTCTTTGTAGGAGACTATAAAGTTTGGAACAGAAGAGAGACGAAGGAGGCCGGTTTTGGGGAGGCCGATTGGAAGCTGCGGCTACACAGCCGAATACGGAAAAAGAAGGGTTTGAGTTTGTGTTTTTTCGATTCCAATTTGATTAACTAGCTATTGATTTGATTCTCTCTAATTTGTTTATGGATTTTGAGAAAGCCATATCTAGCTAAATCTTTGTAACTATGGTTTTTATGGTTTGAAACTACATGGGTATTAGGCTATTTTGATTTGAATAATATTGAGCAAAGACCACTATGATTTGAATAGATTACTTCCATGATTCTATTTATTGATTTAACAATGATATGAGTTGTTGCTTCACCGGTTAAAATAACCTTTGTGCCTAATTGTTAGGTTCATAATTTATTTTTGTCTCATTATTTGATAATTCCATGTTTGGGTTAATATCTTTGATGGGTTATGCTTAGAAGAGACATATACTAATTGTGAATCAATATTTTAGTTTCGTATAACTTTCTCGCTAATGCAATTTGATGGTGCATGCTTCGGTTTAATCTTTTGATGTGCCATGCTTAGGGCATCCCAGTGATATTTGCGACTCTAATACATATAATAGGTGATGTCTATAGAACGAACGATAAATAATTCATGGATTATGTTTCATTTCAGGAATTAATTAGAGATAGTAGTGGAAACCATGAAACCCTGGTTACCGACTTTTCCTTTATATTTATTTTATTAGTTTAGTTTACTTTAATTTTATTATTCATTTTCAATTCTAAAAATCCAAAAATATTGTTTCGTGTTAGTTTTATTAGAGATATTGACTACGGTATTTCCACCGCTCTTCGTGGGAACGACCCGTACTTGCCTCTGTCTACATTGTAGACGCCGTGCGATTGCGGTTTATTACATAGGCATCTCCGGATCATATCATATAGTAAGTGTAGTTGAGCCTTAGACTCCACGACGTTCATCGAATGAATACGAAGAAATACTTAAGGGAACTTGTGGAACTTCATCGACAAAAGGTATGTGGAGACTTGAACTTATCTATCACTCAAAAGTCTTTCTATTCTATCTCCTATTTTAAGATAAAAGTCGTATTGCTATATAGACTTCGATTGTACACATTTGCTATTTCGAGCCGAGTTTATCTCGCTTATCTATTTCTCGAAATATGTGTTGGCAAGCTTTCGCTTTGGCCAAGTTCATCTTTACTCGTGACGAAAGTCATGTTGATTATTTCAATAACTTGAAAATCACTTTGATGAAAAATAGTTTGCGAATAACAACTACATAACATCCTCTAAGAAAGTTTCAATGATTGAAATGAGAGTTTAGAACATGTAACCATATTTGGATATAAACATAGTGTGTTCTCACATTTGTGTAAAAGTCCAAAACCGGGAACCCAAAGTATGCGTACCCGTACGCGTAGTGGCGGTTGTTGGAAATCCGAGTGAGTATGCGTACATGTGGCGGAAAGTTCACGTCCGTGAATTTCTGCTGGAGTTTGAAAGTGGAAACAAACTCAATCTGGTTACTTAAGTATGCGTACTCATTTGCATACTTAGGTAGGTTACTTTATAAAATCGGTTTGTTCATGAAATAAAACATTTATATAATAAGGAATGCAATCTTTGCAAAACGTGGCTATAATGTTCATGAATTGATTTAAGTGAATCAAAATCGATTTTGCTTCAATTGTGTCTTGTATACTTCTATGAGATCTATTGAATAACTCTCTAACTAGTTCATTTGAGTCATTTGAACTAATTATGGTGAAGATGAATAAGGTTGATATGAAAGTGCTCATATGGCTAAACATTGGTTAACTATTGTTCAACCAACTAAGTGTACACGTTTAGGTACGGTTACCCAAACCTAAATGAAGTTACATTTCATTTGTGTATAATAAGCTAAGTTCGATCTAACGGTTGAAAGATATTAGCTTGAATCTAATCAGGTTTTCATCTAACGGTGAATATTGAATGCTTTGTTATCAAGGTAACTTAGATTGCAAACCCTGATTTGGAGACTATATAAAGGAGAACTCTAGTAACTAAACCTAATCCCCACACCTCCTATGTGATACGAGTTGCATAAACTAGAGTCTATTCTCCTTTAACCTTATGTTTTTCACGAAACCCTGTAGGTTAACGACTTGAAGACTTCATTGGGATTGTGAAGCCAGACCCAACTATTTTCTCTGTAGTTGCGTGATATGATCTTGTTGTTTCTATCATGATTGAGTACAATCATAAGATTGGCTTAATATTTATATCTGCGATAGGAAAGATAGAAAAGTATTCACAAACATCTTCGTCTCATCGTTTGTGATTCCACAATATCTTGTTTTGTTAATCGATTAAGATTATTGTGAGGTGATTGATATATCTAGGATGTTCTTAGGGAATATAAGTCCGGTATATTAATTGGTTCCTGTTCACCTTGATTTATCAAAAGACGGAACAAAACTCGTAGATATTTCTGTGGGAGACAGATGTATCTATTCTTATAGACTTTTCTGTGTGAGACATATTTGTTTATCAAGTCTTCGACTTTGGATCGTAGCAACTCTTAGTTGTGGGTGAGATCAGCTAAGGGAATCAAGTGCGTAGTATCCTGCTGGAATCAGAGACGTCAGGAACGCAACTGTACCTTGAATCGGTGTGAGATTGATTAGGGTTCAACTACAGTCCAGATCGAAGTTAGTTTGTAATAGGCTAGTGTCTGTAACGGCTTAATACAGTGTGGTGTTCAATCTGGACTAGGTCTCGGGGTTTTTCTTCACTTGCGGTTTTCCTCGTTAACAAAATTTTGGTGTTTGTGTTATCCTTTTCTGCATTATATTTTGCTATATAATTGAAATATCACAGGTTGTGCGTTGAATCGATCAATTGGCAAATCCAACCTTTGGTTGTTGATTGAAATTGATTGATCCTTGAACATTAGTGTTTGCTTCCGTTCAAGTTATTTCTCTTGTATTCAATCAGGCTCGCAAACTCCTATTTGTTTGATTGCGGATTGAATCGAGAAATTGAGATTTAACTCTTTGATATACTTTATATTAAGATTGAGTCTGACTGTCTAGTTGATTCTCTTAAAAGTATATTGGAGTTAGTCCATACAGATTGCTAAGCGAAATATTGGGTTTAGACCCCCGCTTTTTCAAGTTCTTTAGGAGTTGATAAGACTGTTAGAATTGGCAAGAAGTGGATGACAATTTGATATTCCTTCATAGGGTTTTTCCTCCGGGATATCATCTTGGGTAGATACGTAAGCCTTGTTGTACTTATGAGATTTTCTGCTAGAATAATGTTTTTCCATATGTCTGAATCTACAACACTTGAAACTGTAGGATCAGAATATCGCGACATCAATACCTTGCGAGATTAGTAAACGACAGCATTGCGAAGGCATCGCAGAAGAGTAATATAAATGACGCAATGAATGACGACAGCCGAAACACGAGAAAGATGTGAAGATCTAGCGAAGTTTAGGAGTGTCGCGAGATTGTATACTTGTACACTTGCGATATTTCGCAAGTCATTCCCGAAAATAAAGGACAGCTTAGTTGTCATCCATTGTATAATACCCTATATAAAGAGTCGAATAAGTTTGTTGTAGAGAGATCTTTTTTCGAGTGTTAGGCAAGTCATTAGGAGATAGAAAGTTTGTGGTGATTGTAATTTCTTTAGCTCTTTTCCATTATATCTTGTAAACATTCAAAGAATTAATCAATAAAAATCATAATTTTTCATCTTCAAATGTCTTAGTTGTGTGGATTCTAGTGAGGGGTGTAGTGTAGGATTTCCTGCAACTACATAATGGCGCTAGAAACAGGGAGAGAGTAATGATTGACATCGTGATTTGAAAGAATTTGGAGTAGTAGGGAAGGAATTTCATATAATTTTCAATAGTTTACCAAAATTAAGAAATGGCTAGAAGAAGAAATGCATCCGAACAACCAACAACTGTTAGAAGGAGTAGGAGACTTGTTGGAGAAGGGAGAAATGAAATGGGAGAATCCTCAAGAATGAACATGAGGAATAATGAAGAAAATCAAATTCAATCACCAATTCAACCAGTAGCAAATAGAACTGTGGATTATGATAGAGTAAGCGTGCATACTTGGAGATCAGATTCCGTGGACGAAAGGGGAGAAGAACAACAATTGGTAAACAATGGACAAGAGGAGAGAGACCGAGAAGGGATTGGAGAAATAATTCATGGAAATGAAGAGATCGCAGCATTAGAGGCATTGAGACAAACAATACATGAAGAGAGACGATTAGAGGTAGAGGAACGTGCAAATTTGACAAGACAGAATCATGAGTTGAGGATGGAAAACATCAGATTACAAAACAGAAGGTCAAGAAGCACTACAAGGTCAAGTTCAAGATCAGTTAGAGAGGAAATGAGGAGAATTTTACCTACAGAAAATGCTGATGAAGAAAACCAAGAAGAAACACAAAATCTAGGCATAGAACATTGCGAGAGTAGAGAAATGATGGAAGATCGTTATATCCCACGTCCCGAGACTCTTCAAAATGAGCAGAATGGTGGAAACCAAGGAAATAGGCAACGTCAGGAGCGGAATAATCCAATTGATGGAGAAAATCAAGAAGAAGGAAGAAGAATATTGCATGGGAGAGAAGCACAGAGGAAGCAAAAAGAAATCGAGGATGAAATTGAAAGACATTATGTTGAACAAGCACGTCTAGCTCGCGAGAGAGAAAGATTGAGAGCAGAAATGGAAGAACAGGAGTTAGAAGAGGCAATTCGCCAGAATAATCATGATAATCGAGAAAGAAGGCGAGAACAAAATCGCAACAATGATAATATTAATGAAGAATATGAAAGAGCACAAAGGAGAGCTGATAGGCAACAAATAAGAGAAATTGATAGATATAACGGTGTGCGAATTCGTGAAAGAAGTGAAGGAGAAGATCGCAGAGAAAGACGAGAAGAGAATGATGAAAGTCAAAGCAGACATGAACGCAGGAGAAGAGAAGCGGAACTAAAAAGACCAATAGATTCAAATTCTGATAAAAATGAACAAATTTTGAGAGAATTGGCAGAAATGAGAGGAATGATGTACAGTAAAAGGGGAGGAGGAAAGAGACAGTTGGATGAAGTCATAGAAGAAGCTGCGAAAACTCCGTTCACACAAGAGATACAATTAGGAGGAATACCACCGAAGTGCAACTTACCGACATTAACCAGCATTTTCGATGGAACAACTTGGGCGATACAACATATCAAAGCTTATATGAGATGTATGCTACAATGGGAGAATCATGATGCTATATTGTGCAAATATTTTGCATCAAGTCTGACAGGAGAAGCTTTGAAATGGTTTGAAGGGCTACCGAAGAATACAATAACATCTTTCAATCACTTGCAGGCTATATTTTTAGGGGCATATATAAGAAATAATTCCTCGCGACCAGGTATTGAAGATGTATTTGGGTTAAAACAAAGGGTTGGTGAAAGTTTGAAGCATCTAACTGTGAGATAGAAGACAATGTGTAGCGAAATGGCTGGCCGTGTGGAGGAGAGATATCTCATCTTATCATTCATTAATGCTATGTTCACGACAAATCTGTTATATATTCAAATTTTTAGAGTTAAGAATACAATCACAATGACTGAGTTGCGAGAGCTTCAGGAGGAGTATATTGCTCTAGAGGAAAAGCAAAATGAGATGGAATCATACCCTGTCGCGAATACAAGTTCAGGAGCTGCGAATGCAAGTTTGTTACCCAAATTGATAAACACTGTGGCGAGTACCTCGCAAGGTCAACAAGGAATGAGGATACCAGATGATGGTCAGCAAAAATTGGTAGCCATGGGAAGTCGCGATCAGGAAGAATTTGAAAGAGAAAGAAATTTCTACAACCGTGGTGGAAATAATAAAATTCAAAGGCTTGATCAGCCGCAAGAAACCTATGGAGGTCAGAGGCATAATCCGCAAGAGACTTATGGAGGCCGAGAGGGAATTATCATAGAGGGCGGCGAGGTCATAGAGTCGTATGGGAAGAAATCAAGATGCCTCCACTAAACGCTAGCGTGGAGAAAATATGGGAAGCAATAATCCTGATGGAGAACATACCTGCACCATGGAACATGGGGAATGAACCACCTCCAGGTGACAGAAGTCATGAATTTTGTTCCTATCACCATTTTCATGGACACCAAACGAATGATTGTAGGAATATAAAAAGAATCATCCTCTGAATGATAGATCAAGGGAAGCTAAATCATTTCTTAAAAGGTGAAGAGAAGACTCAACCATTACCAACACCTCCAGAAATTCACAGAGTAAATACAACAAAAGGGAAAGAAACGTTTGTAGTAGAAGTTGGAGCGAAGGCCAAAAACTTGTTCTGCAACTCTATCGTTCATTCGTACAGGACAATTGAAGATTTTCATGATAGTGTTCTAAGTAGGGCTTTCGCAAGAGATGTTGACAATAGAGAAGTAATGAACATCGCGAAGACATCGCCACTGAAAGAATGGCAAACGCAGATTATGAAGAAGTACCTGAAGGTGGCGAGATGCATGACAGTCCATTAGTGGTAATATTGGAGATTAACCTAAAACCTGTTGATGATGAAGATGATGGGGCATAAAATTCATGGGCAATAAATAGAATCTTAATTGATACTGGAAGCTCTGTAAACATCCTTTTTTACCACACTTAAAAGACTATGGGAGGGAAAGACGAAGACTTGATACCTTCAACCTATAAGATTTATGGTTTTAATGGTACTGCCAATAAACCTAAAGGAGAAATTCGTATGCGAATACCATTAAAAGGATTACCAACTGAAATCTTGTTTTGCATAGTCGATGTGGAATCCCCCTATAATGCATTAATTGGGCGACCCTGGTTACATGAAATCTTGGGTGTAGCATCAACTTACCACCAGTGCATCAAATTTCCTCATCGCAGTGGTGTTGGAGTTATAAAAGGAGATTGGGCTGAGGGACTAAAGTGCTATGAAGTCGATGTGGAGTCTTGCGATGAAAGGGCTGCTCAAAAGAAGAATTGGAA
Organism: Papaver armeniacum; assembly: GCA_023531295.1. Classification (NCBI taxonomy): domain Eukaryota; kingdom Viridiplantae; phylum Streptophyta; class Magnoliopsida; order Ranunculales; family Papaveraceae; genus Papaver; species Papaver armeniacum. The sequence goes on from JAJJWW010012478.1 coordinate 131,714, forward strand.
GCGGAATATCAAAGAAGAACAAAGAAGAGAAAGACTGATGGTGGACACAATATAAGTGAGAGATGAAGATATATTGCGAAACCAATGCTTGAAAACCATTGGAAATTGCGATGGTCTCGCAAAAGGGAAAGAAATATCAGGGAATTTGAATGAAGAAACAGAGAGTAACAGGAATAAGAAGTGTAAGAAATAAATAGTTGATTTTTGAATTGTAATAAAAAAAAAAAAAAAAAAAAGGTGTTTGGAGTGACAAAGGCATGTCAAAAGTACAAAGAATATGATGATCAAGGAAGGAGTACGCGAAAGTCTCGCGATTCATGTATATAACGAAAGTTTGGTTAAATAATTAATGTGAGATCAGACAAATGAAGCAAGATTATGTGATAATTTCACAAAGATAATTAGAAGAAATAACAAAAATCAATGAATGATTGCAAGAATTGATAGAAATGAAAGAATGAGTGAATGGGACAAACCTTTATGGCGTACACCCTAGTTCGCGAATGATATTTCATAAGAGGCAAATGTAAGACCTAAAGTGCGTCATATAAGGGGGTATCTCTTGACATGGCTCGGGAAAAGGTTACACCGCCCTGGAACCTGAGTCAAGAAAATTTGGGGTCAATAAAGCCCATCAGGGGAGATACCTTGGATTTCCAACTATATATATAAGGTTATACCCTGGTTGGACGACCGAGGGTCTCTTCCAAGGAGTCGAGTGTATGACCAAGGCGCCGAGGTACACGGTTGAGCCAAGAGTGCCAGGGCATTTGAAGTGTCTCGGCCATTCTTGGCAAGTCTTGGCACATGCCGCACTCGGCCCGAAGAAAACTCCACTTAGGGTGCAGTCTCGTAACCATAAGACCTATAGGTATAAGGGATAAGAGGCTGCGAAAACAACTGGTTGTTGTTAAGACCGGATGGGAGGAGCTAGTCTTGTATGGCCGATGTACTCCTCCTTGAAGGGGCAACCAGGGAGATGATAAGGGTGGCACCCTCCATTAGGGAGCTGATAAGTGTCTTAAGACGCAAATGTCATGAGGCTCTATTTTCGCAAGAAAATTTAGGCTTGTCATATTTGTGCGATGATCCTGAAGAGGCAATAATACTAACGCGAGGGTAAGACAAGATCAATGGGTCTTTACATGAAAATGTAAAGACGTCCTGCGATTTCGTCGCAAAGACGGCAATGTCATGGGGCTTTATGTTCGCAAGAACATTTAGGCCTGTCATATTATCGCAAGAAAAATATCCTACAGAGGCAAAAATACTAAAGAAATGATAAGACAAGATCAATGGGTCGTTACATGAAAATGTAAAGACGTCCTGCGATTTTGTCGCAAGACGGCAATGTCATGGGACTTTATGTTCGTAAGAATATTTAGGCCTGTCACATTGACGCAAAAATGAGGGGTGGAAAAATAAGACCTTTAACTAGGAAGGCAAAATAAGGCCACACAAGAGCAATGATAAGGCAAGATCAATGGGTCATTACATGAAAATGTAAAGACGTCCTGCGATCTTGTCGCAATGATGAATTTCAACATAAATGAAGATAAGATCACACAAGAAATTGAGTAACCAAATAAACTTGTGAAAATGGCTATATTTCTTCATTTATTTGTGAAGAATTAGCAACAGCAATTCGAAACTAAGAAGTATTATTACTTAAAGGTTATCGATTTAATCTCTCATGTGAAAATAAATAACAGAGGCAAGTATGGGAATGATTAGAGTAAAAACTTGTTATTTATTTTCATATGATAGATTTACAGTAAGAGATTACAAAAATAGAAGGCTAGAATGATAAATGTACAAGTATCACAAGAAGAGAAAAAAGAAAATGGAGCTATCTCTCAGTTCATTCTTCCTTTTTATCAGATTCTTTATCAGACTCCTCTTCTTCGCTAGCATCACTATCAGAGACATCTGAGGAAGGCATATTTTTAGGAACTTCATCAAGAAGACAAGGATATGAAGAAAGAGGAATGCGATGGTCATCACAAACTGTCTCAATAGTTTGATTGCGAAAACGAACAGCGTCATTATTGAAATTCGCTACTGTAGTTTGTAATTGCTTCTTCAACCTGGAATACTTGTTATTGCGAAGAGAGAGGTCCTTTGCAAGTTGTTCTTTTTTCAGATTCAAGTTCTTTAATCCTTGTTTGATATCTCTTCTCAGCTTCTGCGAACGTATGATAATGAGTCAGTAACTTAATAGTAGTTTCGCAAAAAAGAAGTGGTAAAGTAAAGAAGAACAGTTAACAACCTTCTCTGTCAGAAATCATATCTTTAACCAAGGCAGTATGCTCAGCATGAAGACTGATGTTAACACCTAAGTTATTTCTGGAATTATCTAGAACTTTCGCAGCCTAAGCGAATTCATCATCACTATTTATGACAAGAAGTGAAGGAATTTTATTTTCTCGCTCATTAAGTATGGCATTTTGGCGAAGAGATTCATCTCGTTCAATTTGGACTTCAAGAAGATTTTTTTGGAATTTCGTTAATGCTTGTGCACCTTGATTAGCAATGCGATCCTTGTCATCTATAAGGCTATTAATTTTCTTCCTTAGAATATTATTATTCTCGTGGGAGCTAAGATATAAACGTTTAAATCGGTTGGCTAAACCTAAACTAGATCTATGCTCAATTTCTAAGAGACGAAATTTGGTACGAAGTTCATTTATGGAAAGAGAGTAAATTTTGTTCGACGAACTACTTAAAGATTCGTTGAGATGAGCGAGAAGAGCATCATTATCCATAGGCTCAGGAAATGAATGGAGAAGGATGGCTTCTTCATAAAGATTATAAATGTCTGCGAAGATGATAAGTCAGGCAAAGAAAAATAAATGACAAAATAAAAACGAGGAAAAGAGAAGAGTTTTGTACCATAAAGTTGTTGATTAGCACCTTGAAGGGTAGAAATTGTATTCTTCTGAGTAGAAGATTCATCTTCCAGTTGTTGAATTCTTTCGCGAAGAGCAGCAGTCTCATTTTCACTTTTCTTGCGAGATGTCGCAACTTCAACTTCTAGTTCTTTGTTCTTCTCCTTAAGTTGAAGGTTTTTCTTTTCAAGATTGTTGCGCCTTTTCTCGAGATCTGAGGCAACAACAAAGGAAGCTCTCCCAGACTATAAAGGAAAGTAAAGAAATTGTTAAGATAAGGTTTATAATTGAAATCACAAAGAAATAAAGAAATATGAACATACCAAGGCACTAAGTGCATTTAAGAAACTAGGAGTCATTGTCCTGGAAACTCCACGAAAAGAATCATTATCCGCTAGCAGAGGGGCATCGCAGATATTTGCGAGAGCTTCGCATGTAGCAGAAAAACGATCATCTCCCAAAACTTGCATAGAATCAGAGAAAACACTAGACAGTTGCGCCATAGCTGATTCGACTGAATGATTCTCCTTCGCAAAAGAAGTGTCAACCTCATCATTATCTTCATCAGAGTTATCGCCGGTTTGGGAGTTAGAGTGAGAAGAGGAATAGATTTTCCGTTTCTTAGAAGATGGAGCAGAAGACTTATCCTTGCGAAGAGTAATCTTATTCTTTCCTTTAGCCTTCGCAGCTTCAGAAATATCATTCTCTTCAACGCCAACCTTCGCACACGAATGAAGATAAGAAACAGAGGCAACAATATTGTTAAAAATAATAAGGAAAAATATTTCTTACTTCATCCGTGATTGAACGAAGTATCGCCAGAGTACTCGCCTTTGGATTTCTTTTGTAGCTCCTTCTCAATTTGGTGATCTGAAAAATTCGCAAGATTGGATATAAGAGGAAGTGAAGATTGTAAAATAAGTAAAAGTTAGGAAGTATACCTCTTTGGCTTTCTCGGGCCAATTAAATACCCAAGGATGATAATTTGCGAGATTCGCAGGGAGTGTATTGGAACCTGAAATATAAGGTCCGTTCAAAAATAGCGGAAAGACACACCATTTCTCATCTTTAGAGTAGCGAGGAACATTGTTCTTGCCATAATGCCAATCAATATCTAGCATGAGTATCTTATCGTCGGGAACGTTCTCTTTTCTTTTCAATCGGGCACCCCAGCGAAATTTGTCATTCTTCATATTTATCACTTCATAATTTTCAAAAAAAATTTCTACTGAGTACTTTTCAGTGACTATCTCTAAGTTGCGAATTTAGGATCTCTGACGTTATCCGGGTATAGAGATCCCTTACCAGCGCCACGATGGGCGAATTCAAACATTAGACGGATGCAATCACCACTTAATTGATAAATAGCTCGCGAGAATTTCTCATGAGCAAGGATTTCATAGAACAAGGGCAGTTCGGGATTATAGAGAGGAATGGGAAGACCTGCGAGGATTTGACCTAGCGAGATTATGATTTTCTGATCATCACAATGATGATCAGTAAACAACTTTGCAGAAAGAATAGATGAAGATTCTTGATTGGGAATAGTAGACAAGGTGAAACCCTTCTCTTGTAAATTCTTTTGAGTCTCACCCAAAAGGGTTTCATATCTACGACCAGGTGGATCCATTCTTAGAATATGGGAATGATTAGAGAATTGAAGATCAAGAGAAAGAAGAAAAGGAAGATTTACAGTAGCAGAAACGCAAATTGCGGAGGAGGAGAATTGAAGAAAAGTTGCAGAGAGAAAGTAAAAAAAAGAAGAAGAGGAGGGTGAGAAAGCTATATATAGAGAAGAATTCTCGAGAAGATAAATGCATTTAATGCGATAGGGGACGTGAATGGTCAAGAAAAAACGGTTGAAAGAAATGTGTCAAGAAAGGAGTGGAAGAAGAAACATGTGTAATAAATTTTGTGTAGAAGTACGGGATCATAACAGATAAATATGAACAGTTGCGGCATTTTAAAATACTAATTCTCATGACATTCTCTTCTTCGCAGAGAATACATGAGAAGAGGCAAGATGTAGGATCAGAATATCGCGACATCAATACCTTGCGAGATTAGTAAACGACAGCATTGCGAAGGCGTCGCAGAAGAGTAATATAAATGACGCAATGAATGACGACATCCGAAACACGAGAAAGATGTGAAGATCTAGCGAAGTTTAGGAGTGTCGCGAGATTGTATACTTATACACTTGAGATATTTCGCAAGTCATTCCCGAAAATAAAGGACAGCTTAGCTGTCATCCATTGTATAATACCCTATATAAAGAGTCGAATAAGTTTGTTGTAGAGAGATCTTTTTTCGAATGTTAGGCAAGTCATTAGGAGAGAGAAAGTTTGTGGTGATTGTAATTTCTTTAGCTCTTTTCCATTATATCTTGTAAACATTCAAAGAATTGATCAATAAAAATCATAATTGTTCATCTTCAAATGTCTTAGTTGTGTGGATTCTAGTGAGGGGTGTAGTGTAGGATTTCCTGCAACTACAGAAACATTGGATTTCTTCATTACCTTTTTCATGACAAAAAGATAATGCATCATGATTATTTATCTTTCAATAAAACTTCCTTATCCGTTGTGTTAGGAGAACAATTATTGAGTTAAGCTTTTTTTCAACAAGTATTTCATCCACTTGACAACGTTTCTCAGTCAGGTTTATACATACTTCTTTTGAAGATTGATTTGTATTAACCGAGGCATCATATCCAACATTTCGGTTCTTCAGCAGAGTTTCTTTGTCAAAGATCTTTAACTTTCCTACAAGAGAGCTTCGAGAAAGTATAGAAAGATCATTGACTTCTATTATGGCATGTTTCTTAGACTCGTATTTGGATGGCAACGATCTAAAAATATTGCATATTATTTCCTTTTCAGGTATAGTCTTTTCATGAGATAAAGAAAAATTGAGAATCTCATAAAGTTTAGAGTTAAACTCCTCAAAGGTATCTATCATCCATTTTGAGGAATTCCTATTTAGAAGAAAGAGAAAGAAGTCGAGCTTGTCTTTCAAAATCATTTCCTTCAAATATAGTCTCAAGAGTATCCCATGCTTCCTTAGAAGTTTCACATGACATAACATGATGTAAGAGATCATGACTTATTGCATGTATTATGGCATTCAAACCATCAGAATTCTGCTTTACAAGAGCTATTTCTTCATAAGTATAGATAGCTAAGCGTTTAAACTCAGTTTCCAAATATTCCACTTTCGGTCGTTCATATCCATCTTCGATTAATATCCAAGTATTAAAATCTCGAGATTGAAGAAAATTTCTCATAGCAGATTTCCATAATGGGTAATTTGTCTCATTAAATCTTAGTGGTACGTTAACTGAATCAGACATAGATTCAAATCTTATAGGATAGATCGCACCAAACACAGATTGTTAGATCGTTTCGTGTTTGCCTGCTTTGATACCAATTGAAAAGACGAGGGTACCCATATACACCACAATCTTTAAATTATCTACATATAAGTCCTCATACCGAAAGTGATTGTCTATGGACAAAGTCGAGACAATACGACAAATCGGTATTCACACTTTGTATGATTCGTCTATGGATACAAGATCTAGACAATACAACAATCAAAGTGTGATTACTTGATAATAGGTTCGGACTTAACCAAACTCTATAGGATCACTATCAAGTAATATGGAGTTAACGTTTATGTATTTTACTTTTAATTATAATAAACAATTATAATTGAGGAAATAGAAAAGTAAAAGACACAACAAGATTTTGTTAACGAGGAAACCGCAAATGCAGAAAAACCCCGGGACTAAGTCCAAAATGGAATACTCTAAGAATTAAGACGCTATACAAAATCTAAACCAAACTTCGTATAGTTGAGACCAAGCAACTAAACATAGTTCATTTAGTTTCTTCAGTATCCTTGGGCTTCCGACATTCAATAAGTGCACGCACTGGAACAATTCATTTGTATCGTATTCCAAATAGTAAAGGAACAATAAATCTGTTTGGTAACAATTCTATTGATTCTTTCCAGATAAAGATATCTCAAGTCATATGCAAAGGATCTTCCGTTTAAACTAATAAACTCCTTTGCCTGCTTAGATCAATCCAATCTTTATTACCTAAGTAATAAGATACGGATTTGTAACAATCAAAATATAACTCAAGAGAACTATTAGGTGTTACTGATCTCACGCAACTAATCAATCGAATAAATCTGATTCTAGTTGGATCCTAGCGGATCAAGGTTTATGCTACACAAAGATAAGAGAAACCAATAATAAATCTTCTTCTTCTTCAAATCTTCTTCAATCTTCAATTAAACCTGCACAACACCACTTGAATCTCTTGTGATCAATCACGCATAAAACGGAGTCTGTTAACAATGAATTATCCCAAGATGTCTTTAGATCTACAAACAGTTCTAAAGATCCCGTCGACACTTCGATCTAGTTTGAGTGAATTTTATATCAGAAGACAAGATTCTAAAGAATAAATAAACTAGGTGCAATCAAAGTTCAACAACCGTTAGTCAATTGTAGGAGCAGAATATCGCAACAAGGACATACTTGCGAAGTCCTCACCAATGACACTTTGCGAGTGTCGCAGACTGATGACGCAATAGATGGTGGTGATAGAAACATAAAGAAAGCGCAAAGATCTTGCGAAAACTAGAGTGTCTGCGAGACTTAACATTTATACTCCCGCGAAATATCGCAAGGTAAATCCGAAATTAGGGGAAATATTAGTTGTACATGAGCTGTCATCCACTATGTAAACACTATATAAAGAGGAGAGCAGGAGAGAGAGAAGGAGGGATAATTTTGGTAAGAGAGAGAGAGATATTTTGGAGAGAGATATTTTTAAAGAGAGATTTATTTTTTCTTTATCATCTTCTTCCCCTAAAATTAGATCTAGAGCTCTACAAAATATCCATTAATGGAGAGTGTAAATGTAATACTAATGTAACCTCAACAATCATAGTGAAGAACCGTGGATGTAGATCACATTGATCGAACCACGTAAAAATCCTTGTGTCCATTTTATAATTTTAGCATTTTAATCTTTATTTTGATTATGAAATAGATTTAGATCTATGAAATATTACGAGGGGTGTAGTGTGGGATTTCCTGCAACTACATATGCGCTAGAAACAGGGAGGAGTAAAGGATTTATCCTTCCTGTAATGTGTTGGTTCAAGAAATTCTTATGAAGATTAATAACTGTTCATATTTTTCTAGATCTACAAAGTTTAGGTTCAAAAATGGAAATTTCATGGGAGAAATCACATTTTCAGAGAGTAAACATCATCAACAATTCAAAGACATGAAAAGAAGAAGAGAAAAAATTAGTTTATGTGGTGAAATTCACGGAAGAAAATCAAGGTTTCAATGAAAGATTTCCATGTTCAGGAGAAAAAGCAAGAGGAAAATTGTTGAAGGAAATAAAGGAAGAACAAAGATAGGGATAAGAACAAAACGATGTGATTTTTATCACAAACATAAGCTCGCACATATGGTTTGAGTTGGAGCGAATAAGCAAGAGGTCAAGGGTTCGAATTCGCAGAGACACATATTTTTTATTTTTCAGTGGCGAATAAGAGAATAAAGAAAAAAGTTGTGGGTTAATTTCGTAGAGAGGTTCTTGAACAGTTGGTTCAGCGAGCAATATGTGAGTTTGAGGTCGCAAGTTCGAATTCACTTGCGAGCATAATTTTCTTCTTTTTACAGAAGGGAAAAAATGGATAATTTCGCAAGGTTGTTTCATTATTTCGCAAACAAGAGGCAGCACAGTTGGTTATCTGCGAAATTAATGAGTTCATGGTCGCGTGTTCAAATCCCAACAAATGTATATTTTTTGCATGGATATTTCGCAAGGGTATTTCACACAGAAGAAAGTAAGTTATTATTTCGCAGAGATAGTTCGCAAACAGAAGCCAGCAAAGTTGGTCAGAGGTAAAGACAATGAGCTTGAGGTCGCAGGTTCAATTCCCACCTCTCGCGAATTTTTGCATATTTTTTGAACTTTCAAATGAGAAGAAATGGAATAAGGTTATGAAATTATGTGTTTCTTTCGCAAACAACAAGTAGTGCAGATGGTCAGGGATTAGGAGTATGGGTTAGAGTTCGCATGATCAATTCTCGCAAAGCTCAATATTTTTCACACTTTTTGGAACTACTGAAAAGAAAGGAAGAATAATAGAGTGGCAATATGTGTTTCTTTCGCAAGTTGAAGCTAGCCCAGATGGTCAGCAGTAAAGGGAAGGATTTTGATGTCTAGGGTTCGAATCTCCCCATTCGCAAAGAGTTTTTGCACTTCGCAAATGTTTACCTTGCGAACGTTCGCAGCACGAACACTTCGCAGATGTTCGTTTGCTTCACGCAAATGTTTACTTCGCACAGTCTTTGATAATTTCGTAAGGATATTTCGCAAGAAGAAAGTAGGTGGTTATTTCGCAGACACACTTCGCAGAGGCAGGGCTAGCACAGTTGGTCAGGAAGCATGAATGCAAGCAGAAGGTCGCAGGATCAATTCTTGCTTCTCGCACATTTATTTTTGTTATGCGAAATTTCGCACGGACTTTTCCTATTTCGCAAAGGAGAAAGTTGATGATTATCTCGCAAATAAATTCCCAAGAGAGGGTTAGAACAGTTGGTATGGTGCGAGAATATGCATGAGGCAGGTCAAGGGTTCAAGTCTCATTTCTCACACTTCTTTTTTGCTGCGAGATAATTATATTTTGTGCGATGTTTATACATTTCGAGGATGCTAGCCTCGCAAGCAAATCATATACTTCGCAAGAGACAACAACAGCAGCAAACCACAAAAGCTAAGTACCACTTTCCTTGAATATTTAACTTCTACAGAAAATAAAAGATTTTTGATTTGATTACAAAAAAGCGATTCAATCGCAAGATTACAAATATTACTAAGATTTCAAGATTATAAAGACTTCAAAATTACAAAGATTTCTAGATTTCAAAAAAAAAAAAAAAAAAAAAAAAAAAAAAAAAAAATATTATTCAAAATTACAAAGATTTCAAGATTTCAAAGATTCGAGAAAAATCTCGCAGATTAATTTATATATTTCTCTTGAATATTTAATTTACTTCAAATGATATGATATTATGAGAATAAATGAAAGAAAATGATGAGAAATGAAGGAATGAATGAAAGGATGAATGAAAGAATGAAGACATGCGATAATTTCGCAGAGATAATGGAAATGCGATAATTTCGCAAAGATAATGAGAAGAGATAATCAAAAATGAATGATTGAGACAAAAATGAATGAGTGAGTGAATGGGACGAACCTTTATGGCGTACACCCTAGTTCGCGAATGATATTTCGCAAGAGGCAAATGTAAGACCTAAAGTGCGTCATATAAGGGGGTATCTCTTGACATGGCTCAGGGGAAAGGTTACACCGCTCCTGGAACCTGAGTCATGGAGATTTGGGGCCTATGAAAGCCTATCCGGGAGAGGTACCTTGGATTTCCAACTATATATATAAGGTTATACCCTGGTTGGACGCCCGAGGGTCTCTTCCTAGGAGTCAGTGTATGCTCAAGGCGCCGGGGTACACGGTTGAGCCAAGAGTGCACGGGGCATTTGAAGTGTCTCGGCCATTCTTGACAAGTCTTGGTATATGTTGCACTCGGCCCGAAGAAAACTCCACTTAGGGTGCAGTCTCGTAACCATAAGCCATATAGGTATAAGGGATAAGAGGCTGCGAAAACAACTGGTTGTTGTTAAGACCGGATGGGAGGAGCTAGTCTTGTATGGCCGATGTACGCCTCCTTGAAGGGGCAACCAGGGAGAAGATAAGGGAGGCACCCTCCATTAGGGAGTTGATAAGTGTCAAAAGACGCAAATGTCATGAGGCTTTATTTTCGCAAGGAAATTTAGGCTTGTCATATTTGTGCAATGATCCTGAAGAGGCAATAATACAAAAGACAAAGATAAGGCGAGATCAATGGGTCTTTACATGAAAGTGTAAAGACGTCCTGCGATTTCGTCGCAAGACGGCAATGTCATGGGGCTTTATGTTCGCAAGAATATTTAGGCCTGTCATATTGTCGCAATAATGAGGGGTGGCAAAATAAGACCTTTAACTAGGAAGGCGAAATAAGACCACACAAGAAAACTGATAAGGCAAGACCAATGGGTCATTACATGAAAATGTAAAGACGTCCTGCGATCTTGTCGCAATGACAAAATTCAACATAAACATTTTGAATGTAAGTAATGAGAGATCTTTCATCGCAAAAAGATTACATGATAAGCTTGCGAGCTTGATAAAATGATTAAATGATAAACTTGCGAACATGTACATAATAATGAGACCGAGGCAATGCAAATGCCACACACTTGATATTATGATCATATTATTATGCGATACTAATAGTGCGGGAATAAGAAAAGATGAAGCACAAGTAAGAACTTGCGAGAAACAATAAATACGCAAAGAGGAATGCATATACTAGAGACAAAATCAGAGAAATGAAGAATGGAAGCGATTTAAAGCTACATCAATTTTAGAAGCGGCAAAATGAGCTAAGTAACACAAACATTGGCTATACATTGCAGTAGATAAGCATTCTCATCATACAAGCATCATAATCGCATCATGAAAGCATCGCATAAGCATTTCATGGCATAAACATCGCATACACATTTCATAACATAAGTATTATATTCGCACAAGTATTTTACAGAATTTCGCAGAATTATTAAGAATTTCGCAGAATGTGATTCTTTCACAAGATAAGATAATCAGCCTGAAGAGATTATACTATCGCATGAGCACAAAACATGACACAGAGGCAAAAAAAGAATGCAAAAACAATTCGCTCAATCAACACTTTCTCAAGGATTCTACCCTCATCGATAAAGAACAGAGGCAACTATGGATAACCAAGAAAACATTTTATGTTCTTTATCTTCTCGGCAAGAATCATTTCCAAAGTGGATGTTCACTAATGAACAACAAGAATCCTCATCAAAAATGGAGTAATAATTTCGCATGAATAGAGGCAATACTTCTTATTCGCAATCAAGGACAGATACTTCTTATACTTCTAAAAGGATACTTCATACTTCGTATACTTCAAGAGTTGATACTTCTTATTTATTTCGCAAAGCTTCGGAACTCCGCAAAAGAATAGAGGCAAGTACGTACTTTTCAAGTCCAGTATTCTTTCGCTCGTTCCTTCATCAACAAAGATCAAAGATTGCTACAACAACGGATTTTTCCTTAAAGATCGCTCTTCAAGCAATATTCAAGGAAAAAGAGGCAAGATGTAGGAGCAGAATATCGCAACAAGGACATACTTGCAAAGTCCTCACCAATGACACTTTGCGAGTGTCGCAGACTGATGATGCAATAGATGGTGGTGATAGAAACATAAAGAAAGCGCAAAGATCTTGCGAAAACTAGAGTGTCTGCGAGACTTAACATTTATACTCCCGCGAAATATCGCAAGGTAAATCCGAAATTAGGGGAAATATTAGTTGTACATGAGCTGTCATCCACTATGTAAACACTATATAAAGAGGAGAGCAGGAGAGAGAGAAGGAGGGATAATTTTGGTAAGAGAGAGAGAGATATTTTGGAGAGAGATATTTTTAAAGAGAGATTTATTTTTTCTTTATCATCTTCTTCCCCTAAAATTAGATCTAGAGCTCTACAAAATATCCATTAATGGAGATTGTAAATGTAATACTAATGTAACCTCAACAATCATAGTGAAGAACCGTGGATGTAGATCACATTGATCGAACCACGTAAAAAATCCTTGTGTCCATTTTATAATTTTAGCATTTTAATCTTTATTTTGATTATGAAATAGATTTAGATCTATGAAATATTACGAGGGGTGTAGTGTGGGATTTCCTGCAACTACATCAATCAAATCAATCGAAAACTAATAAACTGCAATCATCTAGTTTCCCACCAATGGTACTCGTAGAGCTTCTTGATTCCACATAAGTCTTTAAACGAGCGGTCGTAAGAGATTTCGCCCAATTAGGGTACTTTCCTCTCTGGATAGACGATTCCACCAGAAACAACAAAAAGATGAAGTTTTCCTGACTCTTAGGATGGTTTGCTAGAAATGAAAACTTAGGTATTTATAGACCAAGGATGTTTGGACACCAAGGGATTTCCAAAACCGAAAATATTCTCAAGATATGCAATAAATGCCCAAATTGGTTTTTATGATTCCTGGAAATGCTTTGTCCAATATTTTCCTAAATCTCTCAATAGAAAATCTCCAATTAGTAAATGCACATTACTAATTTTTATTCTCTAGAGATATGCATTTAATTGCTGGTAATTAAAGCATATAAAACTAACAACCTTAATTAAAAGATTCTTAATTTATTTCGGACCGGGACTCCTTGAGTAATTAAGGAATATCTTTGGACAATAAAAGATAAGAGTTATTGTTCGTGTTCAAAGTATGTTGACATCTTTTCTTTCTAAATCATCTTTCATATTTACAATCTTGGAATCGATTATACCACACTTCCAAACAAGTTTAGAACTAGTTCATCTGTATTCCAAGACAACTATGTGATTGATCAAAAATCAAATCACAATCATGGGTTCAATCGGTTCTACCAATCACTAGGATCGGTTATACCTTAATATGGATTACTTGTGATCGGACACACAAGTTACCAGGACCGGTTACATCAGTTATCAGGATCGGTTACGTCAATTACCAGGACCGGTTACCATATACTCTTGGTATTGCTTGTGATCGGTTACACAAGTCACTAGGATCGATTACCCCAATTACCAGGATCGGTTACACCAATTACTAGGACCGCTTACACCGATTACAAGGATCGATTACACAACTCTTTTGTGATCGGTCACACCAATTACTAGAATCGGTCACACCTATTACAAATATCGATCATACCATCTCAGGTGATTACTTAGGATCGGTTACACTAATTAATCAAAACTAGTCATACGAAATCATAAGTCAGGAATTGTGATTAGTTATACCAAGATACATAACAAGTTATGATCGGTTCTACTAACTCACACATATTGGTAATACAAAGATATGCAATGAATAACAATACCAATAAGCCTAGCGATTTCCCTTTCGATTCATAAAACAAGTTCATGAATGTACTTCCTTTAAACAATTGTAAACATTGTTTCCTACGATGAAATCTTCACCTTTACCCATACACATAATCACAATAGCATTCATAAGATTATGTCGATGTCATATCTACGAAGTTCAAAAGATAAGCGTTATACTTCATAGTCTAATTCCTTAATACTATGAGCATATGATCATGTCTCACTACTAGAGTAAAATATTCATTAACAGCTTCGAAGTTATGTTTTCAATATAGCACGACTTGAAAGATACGTTAGGAATGAAACAGTTCAAGTCAATATTACTAACCTTAAGAGGAAGGATGATGTTGTTGTTGTAGCTTGTTACTTCTTTATATTCTTCGGGTCTTCGAGTAATACTTGTATGTCTCATATTCTTAGGCTTTCTAGTCTAACCTATATGAAGTTGTCTCTAGTACATAATCAAGCGACTCTTAGATGAGTTTTCATTCACTAAAATATGACAACCAAACTTGACATACCAACGCTTGGTGGGTTCAACCGAGCTATGCTCTAACACATTCAACCGAGTTTGTAAGATACGACTTGATTGATTCTTGGACATTGGTCTTGGTACCGTCCAAGTTATCTCTTTGTGATAAGGTTCACGGATTTGTTTCTATAAACGTTCTAATCGCAAGAGAGAGAGATAGAGATACAACTTTAAATACTATTCCTTGATTGAGTTTAACTCTCGGAGTTGTATTGAGTTTCTCCATACAGATTGCCTAAAAAAAAGTGGTGGCGTATTTTGGTACCCCCGCGTTTTCAAATTCAGTTACAGTCGCACTCCTTACGCCTCTTGAATCCCAGCAGGACTATGCACAAATGATTCCCTTAGCTGACATCTTTTACAGCCTAAGAGTTACTTCAACTCAATTGAAGACTTTAACCAATCTGCCTACCACAGATAAGCCTATATGTGTGATTTCCTTTTTGATCGTAGATCAAGATGAGACTGGAAATCGATAGCAATAAACAAAGTCTATCTAACCTCAAAATCCGGACTTATGCTTCTCAAAGAGCAGTCTAGATTATTATTCACCTCATAGGTATTAAACCTGTGGAATCACAAAGTCTGAGACGAAGAGAACTTTTTCAATTTCTATATATCTTGTTCGAGTGAGCAGCTCAACAATCAAACAAGATCAGGATACACAAAATTTCAATATAAAAGATAGTTGGACCTGGATTCACGAGTCCTTAGGTGAAGTCTTTTTAGTCGCTAAACCATAGAAGGGTTTTAGGGAGAGGACGACTCTAGTTTAGAACTAGGACACACAAAGAACAGTATCAAGAATTCAAAAATCCCAGTTGCTTAAGGTTCTCCGTTATACAGACTTTCAAAGTATAGGTTGTTTTAGGTTTAAGCTAAGATAGCTTTGGAACCAAGCAAACAATATCCACTGTTAGATAAATCTTTGAAATGAGATTAACATAACAAGATATACACTCTGGTTAGGATGAACCGTAATTGAATCGTGTACAAAGACATTGTTCATGGAAAGTTAGCCAAAACTAGTTGATTGAACCATAAACTTAATCATTTTCATAAACACTTAAGAACTTTAAGCTTAGAGTCACAACCATAGGTTATAATGTGATCAATCATGTCTATATAGTGTTTTTAGAGATTTATTCAAATGTTAATTATCTCATAGAAATAATTTTATGTGCATCTGAAAATATTCGATAGGGAAAGTACGTGTACTCTATATTGTTCGTGACTATTTTTGTCATGGTACATGTACCGGGTATGTGTACCCTTAAGAAAAAAATAAGTTCTGGATCTTACAGAAATTTTTTGGTTTGCGTACCGGGTATGGATACCACACCGGTTTCACCAACTCATGCATATTGGTCATCCAAAGAATATGCAACAAATAGTTAGACCAATATACCTATTGATTTCCCTTTCAATTCATGAAACAAGTTCACGAACCTACTTCCTTTAAAAAAATATAAAACATCGTTTCCTAGGTTGAAATATTCACCATAAACCCATACACATAATCATAAACTATATACAAGATTATGTCGATGTCATATCTACGAAGTTCAAAAGAGAAGAGTGATAGTTCGTAATATAATTCCTTAATACTATGACCATACTATTATGATCATGTCTATCTACTAGAGTATTATTTATATACAAGATTCGTATGTTAAGTTTTCAATATAAAACGACTTGAAAGATACGTTAGAAATGGAAACAAGTTCAAGTCAATATTACTAACCTCAAGCGGAAGGATGATGTCGTCTTTGTAGTAGTTACTTCTTCTCATTTTTCAGGTATTCTGAGTAAAACTTGTATGTCTCAACATTCCTAGACTTTCTAGTCTAACCTAAACGAAGTTGACTCTAGTATTTAATCATGCGACTCTAGATGAGTTTTGATACTAAAATATGACAACCAAACTTGACATACCAACGCTTGGTGGGTTCAACCAAGCTGTGCTCTAACAATAATCACTTTCTATCATGTTCATCTTGATAATTAATTCTCGAAATATAATGATTAAGCTTAACGAACATTTGTTCATACTTTATGAATTTCAGTTAAGGACAATTTATTGTTCGGAATCAAAGTCATGATTCAAGTTTATCATTCGGAAATAGTCTGGAATGGTGATATGTGTCATTGATGTTATTTAGGAATGTTTCGAATCGATTTAGAGAGAAATATAGAACTATTATATTTTCAGATACAAGATAGTGGTATCAGTCTTACAAACTGGAAAAATTGTTATAAGTCTGAACCCGTATTAAATGTAGTCGTACACGTAGCGGAGTATATATATATATATATATATATATATATATATATATTCGTGGTACCCATATTCTTATGTATATCATATGAAATCGGTTTGACTCGTGAACTGGATCGGTATGCATACTCGTATGCAAACTATTCTTGAACTATAGTAACGGAACCAGAGTAGTTTTCCAAAACGGGACACAAACTAAAAAAGTTCTGTGTTCCTGAACTCGGCAGCGTTTTCGAACTGGTACATAAACCTATTTAATTAGTTCTGTGAACTACGAAACCGGTGACAGTCTTAAGGTTTCCAAACCGATACGCAAACTTAAAGGGTTCTGTTAACTTTGAAACTCGGTTTGATTAAATGTTTACGAACCGGTACGTGATAGGTGTCTAAAATACCTAATTTTATATTTAGTATTTATGCTTTCTTTGCTATTATCCTTGTGAATTGCATCTCTTATGTTTAGTTTTTAGTTATCAGGTGCAATGGAGTCATTTGGAGTTAAAAGAGAAGAAATCATCCATTTTGAGCGAAAAGGGGAAAAAGATCAATGCACAGGCGTCTTATACTTGGATCAGGATGTTGCGCAAGGAGGAGGTGAAGAATGAACTGTCAGTTTCCCATAGCTGATAGTTGAGTCGAAGAATCAAGCCTTCGGTTATCTGAAACTGACGGGACAAGTTATTTGAGTTAGCCCTTATCCAGTGGCACATGGTGGCAATATAAATTTCAATCATTACAACCCTACAATTGAGAATTGTCTTCTTCATTACACCGGAAATCGAGAAAGAAGAGAGAAGTGAGGATGGCGGCTCAGAGAAAAAAAGGATCTGTGATGGGAAAGAACTAACTACTGGTAAAGATTTCTTAAGAAGATGATGCCGCTACTCAGAGAAAGAAGTGATAGAGATGTTATAAGTTGAATTAGAAATTGAAGATGTATTTAAAATCTAAAATTTTCGAAATTAAATGGGTTTTGAATCTGGTGTCGTGTTCTTGGATGATTTATGGGTTTCTGCAGATGGGTCTTGAATCTGTGACAATTTTCTGGTCAAGATTGAAGATTATAAGTTGAGAAAAGAGGAGAGGTCAGATGAGCAGATGGTGGAATCGATGGGTTCTAGTGGTGATGATTTGAATGTGATATTTCCTTGTTTCTGATGAAGACGGTGATGAGCAGATAGGGTTTAAGGCCGTTGTTGTAGTCGATTTGAGGAATGGATTGAATTTGGAATGCAGTGAAGAAAGGATGGGGTTAATTTGTTTCTGTTGTTGCATGTGAGAACAACACAGAGAAATTGAAGAAGAGGGTACTGGTGGATTACGCTGATGCTGAAGTTTGAATTGATTGTGCTGAAACCTAAGCATTCATCTAATTGTGAATCTGTAACAGCTTCTCATACTGTCTAGGAAGCAACACAATCATTTCAAACTCCAGCATCAGCGTAATCCACCAGTACCCTCTTCTTCAATTTCTCTGTATTGTTCTCACAGGAAACAGCAGAAACAAATCAAACCCATCTGTTTTGGGGTAAAAACTGATTCTGCTGGAAATGGTAAATTTGGGTATACCGCCGAGAAACGAATCTAAACCCTAAACAAATGTGCACGGGAGTACTTTAAATTCGAGAGATCAATCTGTACAATCCAGGCCTAAACCAAGAAATGGCCATTCCAGTCTTGCTTTGGTCACAAAGTGAAGGAGAAGGTTTGATCTTAGGGAGGGAAGCGAAGAAGGTGTTGAGATCAAACTATTGAATTTTGAGGGTGTGGTTGTTTTATGACTTGTATCAGAATTTTGGAACTGGCTTGTGGATTGTAAACTATCAGTTCCTTTTTTGTGTTTTTATGAATACTTGTGTTGTTGGTCGAAATAGGTTGAAAACCTATTTATACAAGTCATTGAGCACCCTTGATCTCGTAGGAAGAAGAGACAGTTAAGTAGTGGCGAAATAGGTTCACCATCACGTTCCCATTGTGAGGGGAAACTGGTCAGCCTTACACCCACTATTCTCTTACTGCTATTTTACCGTCCGCGCTTTCCTGACACTTTCTTGTAATGGGCGCGTTGCACGTCGCATGCTGTAAACCGCCAGAACAATACCCTGATGAGTATCCCCCAATTTGTGACATGTTTGATGTCTCGAGTGTTTCGTGGAAAAATGTGCAACAAGTTGCTGAGTGGGTCTAATGTGCAAGACCTAGTTATTCTGACCAATCGCACGCAAGCTAGGCGACATAATGGCATAGTGGCGCCTGCATAGTGGAATAGTGGCAAAGTGGCGCCTGCTAGTAGCACAATGGCAAAGTGGCGTCTGCCAGTGGCTAAGTGGCGAGGTGGCGCCTGCCAATGTCGTAGTGGAAAGGTAGCAAAGTGGCGCCTGCCAATGGCATAGCGGCAAAGTGGCACCTTCCAGTGGTATAGTGGCGAAGTGGCGCCTACTATATCTTGGCATATTGGTGTTAGATCCAAATATGGCTCAATGATATTAGCTCTAGTTGCCACATCGAACTTAATGCCTAGGTGATGTTATTTGGCATGGGACGGCATAACGGTCTTAACCAAATTAGGGTTTGGCATGTCAAAGCCCTAATTAGTGTGTGCGGCTATGTTGACGCGACGACCACTAGGTGTTGGCACGGTTTGGCCTCATTCTAAATGCGTGTGGCGTATTTAGAGCGACCTGATTGGTCGATGGAAAGTGGGCCGGAAAGCAACATGGGGCCGGCCTCATTCTAAATACGTGTGGCACATTTAGAGCGACCTGATTGGTCGATGGGAGAGGGGGCCGGCAAGAGAAACATGGAGCGTGGCCAACGGCCACAAGAGGCGCCTATTGGAGCGGATTGGCCGGCTATGTGGCGTGGCCGCGCCTCTTTTGTTATTGCTCTTATTTTCCACAATTCCTCTTTTGTTTCTTGTTTTATGGTAGGACTTTGCTCCTACTAGCTCCATGGTGGATCAGTTTCCTAGTTTACCTAGGTTTGGCCTCGACCAATAGAGTTTAGATATTTGCACAAGGCACAAAAGACCTAATTTTTGCAAATATGTAAAATTAAGTTAGAAAATTGAATTTCGTGAGCTGACACAAAATTAAACAGTTATCGATAAACTATTTGTGCGTTGGCACAAGAAATCTCTTTATCAGAGAGTGGTACAACTTGAGTGTTCCTGAGTATTTTCATGCAGATCTCAATACTAACACTTCGGGAAATTCATGCTACTCCGCTGCGAGTGAACAGTAATTGTCATGTCATACCAATATTAAGAGTTCAGCTGGGGAACATAGCATAGAAAAATACTCGACCGGCTGTACATTAGTGAATAATGCAAGCGGAGTTTAATAAAATTTATAAAATATTAGGGATTGTTGCTACATGCACCATTCTGGATAAATTTTATATTCATACTGAATTGCTCAATACATATGTAAGTAAAGAGGCTTGGGCACTCATCACTCTTAAACGGCTCGGCTTCTTTGCAAAACGACGGCGCATTTAATACAGGGTTTTACAATCTTAGCCCTGAACTAAAAACCACCATCAACATTAAGTCCCCTGCTTAGCACGTAACAGTGACATTATTGCGGGGCAAGCACTAGATGGTGACAGTCAAGATTAAAATTGAAAAGATAAATCAGGTAGATATTACTAGGAAAATTTTAATCTTCCTTCAGCAACGGGACCACGCGGCCAGTGGTCTTCGTAGTAGCGTGTTGCTAGCTCGGCTATGGAGCATGAGTGTTATGGGCCCAGCCATCTATTCTCGTTAATGGAGCAAGAAGAAATCTTTCTTCTGGAAACTTTGTTCGTATAAAAAGGGGTATCAACCCTTTTCCGTTTTTGTTGCTCGTCTGGTTTCATGCTTTCGTCTGCGGCAGCCGGCTCCTCTTCGTCACTATCAGCAGCTCCATCACGAGCGTGCCAATCATCGGCAGCAAGGTAAGTACATCTTGTTCTTGTATTTTAGCCGTGAGTGTAATATCCATGAGTAGTTGATCAAGCTTGGATATTTAGCTCGGTGTGAATGACGTTCTTTGTTAGCAGCGGCAGAGCGAGTAACAATGGCAACTAAGCAATCTCCAATAGTTATAATCAGCAGCAAGGCGAGCCAGGAGAACTCAAGGTAGGTGCTCTTTTCTCTTTTGCGCATGTATCCAACAGTACCATCGATCTTCTCCAAAATGTGTAATAAGGTTTTGTCTCCAGAGGAACGAGTATCTAACCTCTCCAGTGGGTTTCAAAATTTACCCAAACTCCACTGCGCTCCTGGGATGGATGGATGAAATATATGTTCGGCAATGATCATGTCAGGGCTAATCTTGGAGAGTGTAGCTGCGTTGTTGATTCGTCCTTTACTTTAAGTTATTTGGTGTCCGGACTGCTGAGCCGGTGTCTAGAAGGCATATTCTTGCTTTTCTGATTGCGATGATGATATGTTGTGGATGCTTGTATGGTCGAAATCTTCCGGAGCCGTTAGGTGAAGTAGACGAGCTGAGAGGCATTGCGTTGCCGACGTGTTGCTATCAAGTCTTCAAGAACTTCATTCCAAGCGACATCCTTCGAACCATCTTCTTCATCTTGGACTATTGTATCGAATGGGATGCGATGAGCAGTCCCCAGTTACACTTCTGTCTAGTCATAGATCCGATGGCATGGCTGGATATGCGAATATCTCTGCGGCGTGCTTTTGGGAATCTTTGATGCACGTGTACGGCTTCATGCTGATAAATTCCTGCGGTTCGTAAAGCTTCGATAGTGACGATGTTGACATCAGAAATAACCTGGTTGAGGGAAGTGAAGGCATCCCATGCTGGTAGTCCCCGTGTGTAATTATCCTAATCCTATTTTCTCGTGGAAGATGTGCTTCTACTGCATTCATCGGTAAGGTGGTGACTGCGTTTAAACTTCTAAACCTGAAGGAGGCTTCAGTCCCCAAGTGTAGCGTACTTTGATTGTATCACCTTGAATCCACGCCTATGGGATTTGATACAAACTT
The DNA here is from genome assembly GCA_023531295.1 of Papaver armeniacum. Lineage (NCBI taxonomy): Eukaryota > Viridiplantae > Streptophyta > Magnoliopsida > Ranunculales > Papaveraceae > Papaver > Papaver armeniacum. The sequence goes on from JAJJWW010012478.1 coordinate 153,499, forward strand.
ATTGTACTCTCCTGGATGCGATGCTGAGAAGCTTGGAACATCACATAGACGAAATAAACTGGATAACGAAGAGGCAGAAGTGAGATAGTTATGTTTTTAATCATGGCTCCCCCTGTTTCTTCAAGAAAAATGTTTCAGCCGTGTCTATGGAGTTATCTCATGAATCTTTGATTGTTGTCGTGGATGGACTGCGATGAGAAGCCCCAGTCGCACTTCTCTTTAGTTACTGAAGTTGTTTTCTCTGAGTAGGCTTAGGATCCGTCGCGGCCTCGTAAAGTGTTGCAGGCGCCTTCCAGACAGAGAGGTGATGATATCCTTACACTACACCTTTGAAGAGTAGATGACCTTGTCGTGGCTATGACTTTTTGGTTGACCGTGTCTTCTAAGCTTTGACAATGAAGGGATTCCGTGTAGAGCCTCAGTCCACAAGTGTGGTTTACATGTTTCTATCTTGTATGTCCGTTGGGTTGACCATGATAAAGATATCACCATCTAGCATCCGTAATGGTGACTCTATTACTTCTTCCATGTGAAACTAAAATATGGAGAAGTATGGATTACCTTTGTAGTGGTTGTTGGTATGGTGAAGCTCTGGCTGGTATCAACAAACGAGTAGCAAAGGTTCTTGGTAGCAGCTGTGATCAGAAGAGACTGCATTGTCGTAGGAACAAAGTAGGTTGGATGGAATTGCATGGGCGTCCATGGAAGCAAAGGTATTGGCTGGATGTATAAGCGAGTAAAACTGTCCACGACCATGAGCTTTTGTGGGATGGGACAAAAAGTGTGCACAACTACGAACCTTGGGTGGCTGCGATCACGATCCTTGACAGGGAGGAGTGTGGCGTCTACGGCACGATCCTTGGAAGGAAGGAGTGGCGGCTACGGCACGATCCTTGGAAGGAAGGAGTGGAGGCTACGGCACGATCCTTGGCGGGAAGGAGTGGCGGCTACGGGCACGAACCTTGGCGGGAAGGAGTGGCGGCTACGGACACGAACCTTGGCAGGAGGGAGTGGTGGCTACGGGAACGAACCTTGGCAGGAGGGAGTGGCGGCTACGGGAACGAACCTTGGCAGGAGCGAGTGGCGTCTACGGCACGATCCTTGGCAGGAGGGAGTGGTGGATACGGCACGATCCTTGGCAGGAAGGAGTGGCGACTACGGGCACGAACCTGGTAACACTCAAGGATTTGCTCAGACATTATGGCCCAAAAGAAGGATTCCTCCTTTTAATATAACTTATGTCCGTGAGGTTATTTATTCTTATCCTTCTCTTTTCTTATTTCGGCGAAGTAGCTCTTCCATGAACTTATGCGTGCGGAAGCTTGCCTATTGTTGCTTGCTTGCGACCTTGGTGTATTGACTTGATGAAAAATTCATATGCGTGTCTTCTTGCCAAAACAACCGCAAAATCTTCGTACAATATCAGAATGAGGTGATTGACCTCTCATTCTTTTGCTAAGAGGAAATCTAACTTTTGAAAAAAGAATTTATTCATTCACAGTCTGTTTGGTGGGTGAAAAGTACCTGACACCGAGAATTAGAACTTTCCAGGAAGAATTATGTAGGTTTTTCAGCTGTCACGTAGTCGAGAGTTTCGGCTTCTATTTATAGCTCATTCATAGGATTGATGTGCCATTTTAGTATGTTGTAGAAGACTTCCATATGAATCGTTTGGTATATGTATCACTCCAAGATTATTCACCAATTAGCACCAGTTTCAATTCTTCCGGAGGGAAGTGTAAAAACGTTTCTGACGGAGTTCTTGCAAAACGACCCGTAACCTTTCTAAACCACATGCCATGTCCGTGGGTGAATCTGCTGATGAGGTGTATCTTTTTGTGAATTATTTGTTGATGTGTTAGTACCAGCAGTATACTTGGAAATCGAGGGCTTAAATTTTGGATCTCTTGACGTAGTCATCGAGATGCATGTTATTTTGCTGGAACATCCCGGTGTAGGTTCTTCCGGTAGGCAATTTGGAGAACTCTTCAGCATTACCCGCTTCCCTGGGTAAAGGAAATATGGGAAACATGTATCCTTTTGGTGCAGCAACTTCTCGAATCTTCCTCTGCGTGAAGTTATCTCGGCTGCGGATTCTTTCTTGACATGATGGTGCGGGCACCGTCATCTTCTTGAGGCTTCTCTCTTGATGTGTCGTCTCCAGTAGATATGAAGATGTCCCGGGATTTGTCTTGCTTGGGTCGGATTAATAGGCGAACCCCTATGAATGATTTGAAGATGTGTCAAGCCTCCTTTATTATTGTCGATGTACGAATTACCAGAATTGCGTCATAGTCTGGATCTATACATTTTGTTAATGAAGTGATAGCAGATACTCCTGACCATAAAATGGTAGTAGTGGTGTAATGGAGATAGACCCTCGCTTTTGTGATCTCTGCGGGTGCCTTTCTAGGACTCCACTGGTGTTGAGATTTGTTGTTGACTATCTCCATACTGGAACAAAGACTATGCAAATCTTCCTTTTATCTCCCTGAGTGTGGACCCTTGAGACATTAATATCGGTGATAACTTTGAGGCGTTTCCGGCTTGCTCTATATAACACTTATGGTGTTGCAGATGTGGCTGCTCCATTTGGACCTCGAGAGAAGCCATTGTACCTTCCTAAGTAGTAATCACATCTTCATGTGTCTTCACGCGGATTTATGGTCCTTTCATCTGGGAGATTTACTGGTGCTCAGCTATCTAAGGCATTTCCAGTAGCATTTCTTGAAATAGCATTTTTGTGAAGCTTCTTTGCGAACGGAACACAGGAATTGAAATTGGCTGTTGAACCTAAATTGAGTTTAATAATTGAATTGGATCTAAGATCCACCATTTTGAAATTGAGAAAAATAGAATGAATCCTGAGAAACTTATTTTGCAACCGAGAGATTAATCTCCCATTGTGGTCACCAGTTGTTTTGGGGTAAAAACTGATTCTGCTGGAAATGGTAAATTTGGGTGTGCCGCCGAGAAACGAATCTAAACCCTAAACAAATGCACTGCACGGGAGTCCTTTAGATTCGAGAGATCAATCTGGACAATCTTGGCCAAAACTGATCGCTGTCGTATGAGTCAAAAATAATTTCACTTTCTCACTCTACTAAATATAAATAAAGTACGTGGTAAGAAAGAGTTCGTTCCCACAAAGAGGCTTTTGTTGTTATAAAATTTCAGTTTCTTAGTAACCAAGGGGGGATTTTTGTTTTAACAAAGCAATAAAAGTAATTGAAAGCAATAAAATAATTAGAATAATCAATAAGGAGAAGATATTGGTCACGGGATAGTATCATTCACAAACATGTATTTTCATCAATGACTAGAATTGGTATTTTAATCTCTCATTTACTAAAATTCCTAGGATACCTTGATCGCAAGTATATCCCGCTAATTCCCTGATTTCATCACAACCACATTAAAAGATGCATATGTGAATTCTTCCTAGAAAGCAACCTAATGTGTAAAAGCACAATTAAGTTTAACTCCCTAAAAGCACTAAGTTCTATGGAATAAGACTAATCAAGGCAATCAAACGTGTAAAAGCACTAATTCAATTTAACCAAGGTTATGATTCATTTGTGACTAGTAGGATATACCAATACAAGCACTACCCACAATTATGCTACTTAGAATCAGGGATAAACAACTTTTTCGTATTGAAAATCCTAATATAGCTTTAGAAATGAATGCAAATCGGATTGATTCCGGACTCAACCAAACAAACAATCAAATCATATGACAATATAAACCATGAATCATAAACAATAACTTATTGAGACAAAACTAATTCATAGATTCAAATAACATGTTGAGAAATCAACTTTATCCCATAACCAATAATAGTTGTTTAGCTACTCATAGCTTTTGAGTTCATCATATTCAATAATAAAATGAAGAAGATGAAAAAACAAAAACAAAAATGAAAGCAAACCATAGTCGCCGCTCTCCAAAGCTCCAAGTAGAAAAATACGTGATTCAAAGTAGTAGAAAAACTTTCCCTTTTGTAGCTTTTCTCCAACTTCTAAAATTAAGTCCAATCTCCAAAGTCCAATAACAAGATATCCACCAAGCCCATATGTGAGGAGTACCCAAGTGAAAAATATGTCCCAAAAGAGGTCGCCGGAAAAATTAGGTTCACCGCCGGAACTTGGCCGTCAAAGTGGTCGGAAGAAGTAGCTCAGGTGACCGGCAAATTCCACCCGGTCACCGGCCAAACATGGTAACTCGGAAAGTCAACTGAGTCAAACCGGGTCTTATGAGTCAGGTGTTCTAGTCAGACCTGAGTCAGAGTCTAACAAGCTTGACTGAGCTGAGTGGTCTTGGCCAAAGTCTTGCACAACCAGAGTTGTGTTGCATAGGCCATAACTTGTGTCGCTCCAAGATGGCGCTTCACAACCTTCACTCCCAATCGACCAGTTCAGCTGCAACTCCCAACTTATGTAGCTTCATAACCCTTGGAAGACAAGCATATACATTCCATTCTAACTCTTGCAGCATCATAGCAACACCAGTTTCATCTGTTCTCTTCAATCACCCATTGCACCAGACTTGCACACCTCCATTCACTTCAGGCCATAACTAACATTAACATTCTGCGGCAGCAAAATCCATTTGAGCTTCAACTCAGCTTAATCAATCAACCAACACTGCAACACTGCCATTTACAGCACCAACAATACCATTATATTCTGCTTAGCTCAAAATCTTTACTCTTAGACATCCAACAACACAGACAACCAACTCCTCATCTCATTAATCCATTTAAACTTCAGTTCCAAAATTTAGTATCACCAAAGCCATTTCTTGAGTCTTGCGCCACAGTATAGCTTCACAGTAAACACCATCATCTTCTCTAGCCAATAGATGCAATCTAAGCTCATGTACATTATCATAACAACCTGCCATTCCCTGTACCTGCTTCTTCTTGCATCATCTGTAGATGCAATCAAATACCTGCTCAGCTCAACAGCCTACCCATCTTCTTCCACCTGCTTCAACTCCAATTGCATCTCTGTCACAACCAGTCCATTGCAGTAGCACTACCATTCTACCATGACCTACAATTCATTGTTATCTGTGGCAACACCAACAACATCACCACAAACCATCTCTGCAACCTGCACACCGCCAACACCAGTACCACCTTCATTATTCTATTCCATCTCATAGCTGCACCGAAATCATCAGCTTCACCATTTCATATTACAGCAGAACCATAACAGCCCTGTATTGCAAAGCACCCACACAGTTCATGATTTCTGCTACAGTTCAACGCCGCCAGTGACTTAAATCAACACACACTCTCCATTCCTTTTTGAACTACACATGTGACTCCATCTCAGTCAATAGCATCAAGCCATCAACACAGACAACCAATTATCCACAACAACAAATCATTATTCTTCCCTGTAATGTAGTCATTCCACACATTCATTCATTTAAAAAGTACCCAATCCAGCCAACTTGCAACTGCAACAGCAACCAGTTCAATTCCATAGCTCTTCACTGCATCATCCATCTACTTGCAGTTTCAATACCACTTCACTGCCAGCCCATAACACCAGCTTCAATTCCTTGCATATCTTCTCAGCTCAATGAGCTCTGAAGCTTCCTTGTTCAGATAACAAACTCAAAAACCCCATCTCACTGTCTTCTAGGCCAACTGAACTCAAGAACTTCATCATAATCCCATTATTATTCACACGAAACAGCATCAACACAAATCCATCTTCACATTCAACAAACCCATACTTCAATTTGTGGACAATCGCCATCTGATTCATCTTCTCGCTTCAAATCACAGCAACAACTTCAACTAATTCCATATCTTCTCTGGATTGTTTCGAGCATCAATTCTTTTCTTACTCTGCTGGAACTTCAAATCTGAGTTAAACCTACTTCTCCTGATTCGTTCTAACTCATCAATTTCTTCTTCAACTAAGTTCTCGATTGAGAATTCAAACTCAGCAGAACCCTAACTCCATTAACCAACATCAACAGTAGCAGCTGTTTCTTCATCTCGTGTTCTTGACTGCATCAGAAGCGAACCCCCATCGATCTTCATCTTCTTCACAGCAGTTGATTAATGGTGCAGCCATCCTTCACTTATGTATTCTCTAAATTTGAGGTGAAATGTAATGAAGATGACCATTTCTCGATCTGGTTTTCAAGGTTAAATGGATAAAATGGATTAAGACACCCCCACTGTATTAGATAAGGGTTAGCCTAGGTTGGCAGCCCCTTTTCAGATATCTTTATTGCTTTGCATGGCAACCTCGATCAAATGTGTGTCTGCTTTTAACATTTCTACAGGGACTCCAGCTGGTCGCGCATATCTGCGGATGAGCTCCCCACGCCAATCAAATGACCTTTTTGCAATTTTCGCTCCAAATGGACGTTTTCTTCTTCTTTAGCTCCAAATGACTCCATCACACCTATATAACTCAAAAACACGTAATAATACATAATTCACAAGAAAACATAGCAAACAAAGCATAAACTATAGATATAAATGAAGGTGTTTATGACACCTATCATAAACCAAGAAATGGCCATTCCAGTCTTGCTTCGGTCACAAAGTGAAGGAGAAGGGTTGATCTTAGGGAGGGAAGCGAAGAGGGTGTTGAGATCAAAATATTGAATTTTAAGGGTGTGGCTGGTTTATGACTTGTATCAGAATTTTGGAACTGGCTTGTGGAATGTAAGCTATCAGTTCTTTTTTTGTGTTTTTCTGAATACTTGTGTTGTTGTTAACCAAAACTCTGTTGTTGGTCGAAATAGGTTGAAAACCTATTTATACAAGTCATTGAGAACCCTTGATCTCGTAGGAAGTGGAGACAGTTACGTAGTGGAGAAGTGGGGTTGTGTAGAATCGGTTCACCATCACGTTCTCATTGTAAGGGGAAACTGGTCAGCCTTACACCCACTATTCTCTTACTGCTATTTAACCGTCCGCGCTTTCCTGACACTTTCTTGTAATGCACGCATTGCACGCCTCACGCTGTAAACCGCCAGACTAATACCCTGATGAGTATCCCCCAGTTTGTGACATGTTTGATGTCTCGAGTGTTTCGTGGAAAAATGTGCAACAAGTTACTGAGTGGGTATAATGTGCAAGACCTAGTTATTATGACCAATCGCACGCAATCTAGGCGGCATAATGGCATAGTGGCGCCTGCATAGTGGCATAGTGGCAAAGTGGCGCATGCTAGTGGCACAATGGCAAAGTGGCGTCTGCCAGTGGCTAAGTGGCGAGGTGGCGCCTGCCAATGGCGTAGTGGCAATGTGGCAAAGTGGCGCCTTCCAATGGCATAGCGGCAAAGTGGCACCTTCCAGTGGCATAGTGTCGAAGTGGCGCCTACTATATCTTGGCATATTGGTGTTAGATCCAAATATGGCTCAATGATATTAGCTCTAGTTGCCACATCGAACTTAATGCCTAGGTGATGTTATTTGGCATGGGACGACATTGCGGTCTTAACCAACTTAGGGTTTGGCATGTCAAAGCCCTAATTAGTGTGTGCGGCTATGTTGACGCGACGACCACTAGGTGTTGGCACGGTTTGGCCTCATTCTAAATGTGTATGGCGCATTTAGAGCGACATGATTGGTCGATGGAAAGGGGGTTGGAAAGCAGCATGGGGCCGGCCTCATTCTAAATGCGTGTGGCGCATTTAGAGCGACCTGATTGGTCGATGGAAAGGGGGCTGGCAAGTAGCATGGGGACGGCCTCATCCTAAATACGTGTGGCGCATTTAGAGCGACCTGATTGGTCGATGGAAAGGGGGGCCGACAAGCCGCATGGGGCCGGCCTCATTTTAAATACGTGTGGCGCATTTAGAGTGACCTGATTGGTCAATGGAAAGGGGGCCGGAAAGCAGCATGGGTCCGGCCTCATTCTAAATGCGTGTGGCGCATTTAGAGCGACCTGATTTGTCGATAGAAAGGGGGACGGCAAGCAGCATGGGGCCGGCCTCATTCTAAATGCGTGTGATGCATTTAAAGCGACCTGATTGGTCGATGAGAGAGGGGGCCGGCAAGAGAAGCATGGAGCGTGGCCAACGGCTACAGGAGGCGCCTATTGGAGCGGATTGGCCGGCTATGTGGCGTGGCCGCGCCTCTTTTGTCATTGCTCTTATTTTCCATAATTCCTCTTTTGTTTCTTGTTTTCTGGTAGGACTTTGCTCATACTAGATCCATGGCGGATCAGTTTCCTAGTTTACCTAGGTTTGGCCTCGACCAATAGAGTTGAGATATTTGCACAAGGCACAAAAGACCTAATTTTTGCAAATAGGTAAAATTAGGTTAGGAAATTGAATTTCGTGAGCTCACACAAAATTAAACAGTTTTCGATAAACTATTTGTGCGTTGGCACAAGAAATCTCTTTATCAGAGAGCGGTACAACTTGCGTGTTCCTGAGTATTTTCATGCAGATCTTAATACTAACACTTCGGGAAATTCATGCTACTCCGCTGCGAGTGAACATTAATTGTCATGTCATATCAATATTAAGAGTTCAGCTGGGGAACATAGCATAAGAAAATACTCGACCGGCTGTACATTAGTGAATAATGCAAGTGGGAGTTTAATAAAATTTATAGAATATTTGGGATTATTGCTACATGCACCATTCTGGATAAATTTTATATACATATACTGCATTGCTCAATACATATGTAAGTAAAGAGGCTTGGGCACTCATTACTCTTAAACGGCTCGGCTTCTTTGCAGAACGACGGCGCATTTAATACAGGGTTTTACAATCTTATCCCTGAACTAAAAACCACCGTCAATACCATCCTTCCTTCACTGCATTCCAGATTCAATCCATTCCTCAAATCTACAACAGCAACGGCCTCAAACCCTATCTGCTCATCACCGTCTTCATTAGAAACAAGGCAATATCACATTCAAATCATCACCACTAGAACCCATCGATTCCACCATATGCTCATCCGGCCTCTCCTCTTTTCTCAACTTATAATCTTCAATCACGACCACAAAATTGTCATGAGATACAAGACCCATCTGCAAAAACCCATAAATCATCAAAGAACACGACACCGCGATTCAAAACCCATTTAATTTGAAAATTCTTGATTTTAAATTCATCTTGATTTCTAATTCAACTCGAGAACATCTCTATCACTTCCTTCTCTCGAGTGTGACATCATCTTCTTAAGAAATATTTACCGGTGAGTTAGTTCTTTCCCATCAAGATCCTTTTTTTTCTACGAGCCGCCATCCTCACTTGTCTCTTCTTTCTCGATTTCGGTGTAATGAAGTAGACAATTCTCAGTGTAGGGTTGTAATGATTTAAATTTATATTGCCACCCTGTGCCACTGGATAAGGGATAACTCAAGTAATTTGTCTTGTCAGTTTCAGATAACCGACGGCTTAATTCTTCGACTCAACTATCAGTTATGGGAAACTAACAGTTCATTCTTCACCTCCTCCTTGCGCAACATCCTGCTCCAAGTATAAGACGCATGTGCATTGATCTTTTTGCCCTTTTCGCTCAAAATGGATGATTTCTTCTCTTTTTACTCTGAATGACTCCATTGCACCTGATAACTAAAAACTAAACTTAAGAGATTCAATTCATAAGGATAATAGCAAAGAAATCATAAATACTAAATATAAAATTAGGTGTTTTAGACACCTATCAAATTCACCCACACTTAGACTTTGCTAGTCCTCGAGCAAATCAAACAAAACTAATTTTAATACATACAACTCCTTTTTATCAAGGTTACGGTCACACTTATCATGTATAACAAGACTTTAAACCCCTAGGTGTCCCTAGTAGACGAGTTATAGTCTCGTGAGGGTTTACTAGAGGTATACCCACAAAACCTGCTTTCCAACTATTGATGGTGGCTTTTAGTTCAGGGCTAAAATTGTAAAACCCTGCATTTAATAGGCCGTCACTCTGCAAAGAGACAGAGCCATGTAAAAGTAATGAGTGTTCAACCTCTTTAGTGGCACACTTATTGAGCAACTCAATATTTTCTCATGAAATTTACCCAGAATGGTGCATGTAGCAACAATCCCAGATATTCTGTAAATTTTGGCACCCTGCCTATATCCACTTAATATAACTTTCTTTGAATGCTTTCTGTGCTATGTTCCCCGGCTGAACCCTTAATGTTGATATGGCATGACAATTTGTGTTCACTCACAGCAGAGTAGCACGAATTTCCAAGTATCAAGGATAAGGTCTTTGCATAATGTATTCAATCAGAAAGCATGCTGCTCTTTGGCAATGAACTTAAAAGAACTCTGCATCAACACATATAATTCAATCAATTACTCTGACTAATTTGAAAAAGTTAGGGTTTTGCAGCTTGCGCAGTATATCAGATATTGCTTGTCGAAATTAAGCCTATGAAAACTAGGTGATTAATCTGCCATGGATTAGTAGGTGCAAAATCTTGCCCAAAATCAGAAAACAAGGAGCCGCAGGAATGGAGCAGCAGCAAAGAGAGGCGTGGACATGCCTTAAGCCAGCCGACGACATTTTCCATCGGCCACGCCTCATCCTAAACCGACCCTATTTCCCTCGACTAATCAGGTCGCCTTAAACTCGCCACACGCACATAAGTTGTGACTGGGCCCATAATTGCCGGCCCCATTTCCCATCGACCAATCGGAGTCGCTCTAATGCCGCCACACTCACATCAGAAGTGTAGCCACGCACATGCTTGGCCGTCCCTCTTTTTCTCGACCAATCGGGCCGCTCTAAACTTGCCTTGGTGTTAAAAAGGGGAAAGCGCTCCGGATGGTCACGAAGCCAATTGGCTTTCAAAAAACCGCGCCAACATGCCAAACGTGCCATGTTGCGCCAATGAGATGAGCGGCATGCTAACTCGCCACTTTGTGGCAGCATGCCAAAACATGCCATAAATAGCGCCCTACGTGCTAACCTACCTCATGTTCGTGTCCAACGCCATGATAAGCTTAAATTAGGGTTTTCTAGTCAGAAGCACGACTCTACATTAACTAAAGCCCTAATTTCCTGTCGTAGCACAAATTATGCCACTTCGACCCCACAACATGCCACAAGCCGTGTGGGACCCGGGAAGCTCTAGGAATGGCGCCATATCATAGCCACCCACGGCAATCCTTACTCCTGTGGCCGTTTCCACACCATGGCCTTGCTATAGTTCCTTTGGCACAACTATGGCACCGTTTGCACAAAAGTGTCGCCATGCCGCGTCCGCATGCCACACACTAATTAGGGTTTCGACATGCCCAAACCTAATTTAGGCAAAATTGCTACGCCAACCAAGCCAAGTAACGTTCCCAAAGCATTGGGATTGATGTGGCAACAAGGCCAATGTTGCCACGCCACATTTCGGGTCTAACACCAATGTGCCAAAATCTAGCGGCCATGGCTACGCCAGGCGCTACTTGCATCATCATGCCACTGGCATGCGCCAGCCTATGTCAAGAATGCCACCGTCTTGCTTACGTCGTGCTAATTAAGGTTTCATACGCCAAACCCTAGTTTAGCTAAAGTTGCCATGCCAACTAGGTTAAGTGATTCTCCTAAGGCCTTAAGTTTAACTTTGCAACAAGGTCAATGTTGCCAGAGCCATATTTGGGTCTAACACTAATATGCCAAAACAATTTTGCCACGGCTACACCACTAAGCATGCCGCTATGCCATGGCTACGCCTGACGCCACTATGCCAATGGCGCCACTTTGCTATACAACAAGATATGGCCATAATCAATGGCCATCCTTTCTATGAGATGCAATCTCAACCATCCAAATTCGCCACCGAGGCTGCGGACTTGTGGCAAGTTTTAGGAGACCCGCCAGCTTAAATCTCGTGGTCATGGCTACACCAGGCGCCACTTATACCACCGTGCCACTGACATGCACGAGCTATACCAGTCATGCCGCAGTGCCACTGGCATACACCAAAAATGCCACTGTGCCATTACCAGGCGTCAACAGAAGGTGGCCATAATCAACGGCTTCCCTTCCTCATGAGATGCAATCTCAGCCATCCAAGTTCGCCACAGAACTGACGGACTTGTGGCAAGTTTTAGGCGACCAGCCAAGACGTGCCTAATAGCATCACATGTTATTTTCCTGCAGCAAGACTCTTGACTTTGACTTCCCGAACATAGCAACCTGCTACACGTTTTCCAAGAAAACACTCGAGACATCAAACATGTCATAAACTGGGGGATACTCATCAGGGTATTGGTCTGGCGGTTTACAGCTTGTGGCGTGCAATACGCCCGTTATAAGAAAGTTTCATGAAGCGGGACAATTAGTGGCGGCAAGAAGTAACGGGTGTAAACGGATCCACTTCCTTCATCATGGAAGCATGGGTTTCTGACGGTTATACGTTACTCCACTCTTCCATCACCCAATCGTTCTCACTTCCTACGAGACCAGGGTACGTTTAAATATGACTTGTATAAATAGGCTTCACCTATTTCCACCAAACAACAAGTTTTTGGTCGGCAACAACATAGTATCCAGAAATCACCAAGAACTGATAGCTTTTCACTCTGTAATCCAGTTCCACTTTATGATACAAGTCATAAAACAAGCCACATCTTCAGAATTAACCATTCTGGCCTCAACACTCTCTTCGCTTCCCTCCCTAAGACCAACCCTTCTCCTTCACTTTGTGTCCGAAGCAAGTCTGGAACGGACATTTCTTGGTTTAGGCCAGGATTATACAGATTGATTTCTCGAATCAAAAGTACTCCCGTGCAGTGCATTGTTTAGGGTTTAGATTCGTTTCTCATCCACACACCCAAAATTACCAAAATCAGCAGAAATAATTTTCACCCACAAACAATTGGCGACCACAATGTGAGGTTAATCTCTAGGTTGCAAATTAAACTCTCAATTCCATCATCCTACCAGTGAATGCAATGCTTTGAAGCGCATCGTCCAAGAAAGATGGATTCAGGAGAATTACGTCTGGGGACTAGAGATTCTCCGCCTTACCGCGAATCGACATAAAGATGTTCCACAAACAATAAATAATGGTTGGGGACTTCTCGCGGCAAGGAGGGCATCACATAAAGACTCGGATTTACTCCCTGAAGATTCAGTTTTAGTGAAAGACCCTAAAGTGAGTAAGTTTTGTCAGACAATGTTTACATGATCTATTGTTTGGGTTTTCACATTTACAATGAAAGTCGATAACCCAATCATCCCAAGATTTCATATCTTTCCTTTTCTCATGCAACATTCACGGTTTCACAATTTTCCAGAATGATTTTGCTACTTACATTCGCAATTCAGATTTTGACATATCGATTGATCAAAGGGCCATTATTCCAAATTAATCCAAAAACTCTTATAAGAAACAATCATCTATCAATAAAAAAACCAGAAAACCAAACCATAAACTAGGAGTTTCTTTGGCCTTTCAAAAAAAAAAAAACCTAAGAAAAGGAAGTTCAGAAAATAAAAACATTCAAGGAAAATTGCCTAACAACGGCTCGTTTTTCTTGGAGAAAATGTCCTTCATGTTTTGAAGAGCCGCCTGTTTCAGCTTCTACTCCTGGGATAACTTCTCGACTTCTGCCTCCTTTTGATTAATCAAATCCGCGGAAGGACCATCAACCGCTTCAGCCTGTAGCCTTTGGATCTCGAAAAACCCCTCACAGAACCAGGAGGCGTTAAACTCAAAGTTTACACACATATCCAGGTGGAACTTCCAGCTTGAGATTACATCTCCAGAAACAGTGTGACCAGTCACGTTGCACATATCATGAATTGAAGATAATGTTTCTTCCACCCACTTAACCAATGCAAACCGGCTGGTGATATTTTTGGTTGTTGCGATATGACCATACCTTTCCCATATTCTGGTATAAAACTCCGCATACTTAGCTGGTACACTGAAGCCTCTGATTAGCACATGATCTTCATGAGGAGTCAAAAATGGAGGGTCGAAAGTGGCGCCTGCTACTGATTCCGAGACCAGCAGGGATTCCTTGGCAACAATCGCACCTGCATCCATGGGAGCGTTTTCCGTCATTTGAAACATAGCAGCATCTTCACGACGATCAATCTCCATCTCCGGGTTGCTAGCAGGTACGACTTCCATGAATGGAGACAAAACCACATCTTCATCACGACGAACCTCCATCTCAGGGCTATCTTCGATGGCCTCTTCCTATGATAACACCGATTGAGTATTTATTCCGAATAAATAAATGGCCTAAAAAAAGTGTGGAAAACTCACCGACTCATTTGTGGGCCCACTGGAAGAAGACTCGATGTTATATTCAGAAGTTCTCCTCTCGCCACCGGATCTCGAGCTTTCTTCCTCTTCGGATTCTTCTTCAAGAGATTCAGTATCGTCACCTCCTTTCTCAAGAGGCGTCGTCTTTTGGCCATGGGCAAGTCTAGCAAAGACATTCGAGTTTCCGAGACCCTGAGTCAAAAAAAAAAAAAGTCAGCAACGAAATGGAGAATCTATGGGATTCGACTAATCCAGAAAGAAGATCATACGTACTTGCATATTGAAAGAACTGAAAGTCACAAGAGCCGTCGAATCCGATTGGAAGCCACCTGCACGATTTTTCGACCTTTGTTTCCTTTCCTGGGGACTGTCTGCATCCGAGCTAGAGGATTTTTGCTTGCCCGAAGAAAGCTGTTCCAACAATTTATGCCTTGCTAGAACCGCAGAGGAAGGTTTTCCACGTGGATTTGTCACAACATCCTGTTGTGGATGGGGGAAAAACGGTTTGTTGTTTTTTTGGGGAAATGAATAGACGAGCGTGTCGAGACTCCTCGAACCGAGCAAACTACTCAACCTCACACAGATGCACTGCAAAGGGAGTGCTTAGATTCGAGAGATCAATCTGTAGGACTCCGGCCTAAACCAAGTCAATGGCCGTTCCAGAGTCAATTCGGCCGCAAAGAGGGAGATGGGTTGATCTGTAGGAAGGAAGCTGAGAATTGTATAGAATCAATGATGATCAAGGATTGTGGATGTGTTGAAGTTTTCTGCAATAATTGGTGAGCTGTTAAGTTCGAATAAGTTCTGATAGATTGATGAATTCTTGAGAGTAGTTACTCGAGAAATTTTGTATGGACGATTGCTGATAGCTAGTGATCATTCGTTGTCCTCAATCATGGATTCAGGGACTTATTTATATTGTTAGAGTTGTGAACACCTTGATCCCTGTAAGTGTGACGGTTTCATGAGTGGAAGAGTGGGCAAGTGGAAGATCGTGGTAAAGTCAGTTCCATGTCGCGTGGAGACTTGACGGATCGTGCACCCACTACTTTGATAACTCCTTCAACCGTTTACACAACTTACGAACATTTCTCGTCGTGGATGAAATCCATGTGCTGTAGGCCGCAAGACCAAAACCCTAGTTGTTATCCCCCAATTTGACGTGATTGATGTCTCACGAATCGTGGAGTATGCATGACAGATGTGTATTTAGTTTGTCAGTTGATGACTGATTAGAAAATGAGTCTAGGTTTTGTTGAATCGAGCATGTTTGACAAATGCTCAGCGATTCATGAATGTTAATGTTGCTCATCTGAGAAAATATTGTAAATTCGACGAGTTGTTGAATATTGACGAGTTACTGAATATATGTGGATTATTCGAGCAACTGAGCAAGTATTGCTAGATTCAACGAAATACTGATAAATTACTGAATATTGATAGTTGGATCTATATTCAAGCAACTGAGCAAGTATTTCTCAATTTGACGAATTACTGAATATCGAGAATTTGACGAGCAATTGAGCAAGTATTGCTCAATTCGACAAAATAATGAATGTTGATGATTTGACGTACAATTGAGCAAGTATCGCTCAATTTGGCAAATTACTGAATGTTGATAATTTGTCGTGCAATTGAGCAAGTATTGCTCAATTCGACAAATTACTGATAAATTACCAAATATTGATACCTGGATCAATATTTGAGCAATCGAAGCAAGTATTGCTCGATTCGACGAAACATTTATTGGTGACGTGACCCAATAAAATATTAAAATATTAGTAAGCTACCAAATATTATATGATTAATTCAGATGTTGGTTGCTGAATCCATCATAAATTCATTAGTGTTTGAATCGTGCTCAGAGTGATGATTTGTGGGGTATTTATTCAAAACCCTAATTTCAGATCATAGTTGATAATCGCTGAAAATAGGTCATGAGTGATAGAGGGACCGACCACATGGGATGATGGGTGTCCATGTGGTGCCCGGTTCTCGAGTGAGCATGCACCAGGGTTCTCAGTTTGAGGATTGGTGAAAGAATGATGATTAAATGTTGGTTTCATCATTTACTGAAATATTGCTGGGTTCATCATTAGGTGATAAAACCTAGGTATGAAAGATGGGGACCGACCAAGGGAGCATGGGACCGGATCTTGGTGGTCACGTGACCAGTTATTGGCCGTTTGAGCAATCCCCAGGTTGGTTGGAGATAGTTTGGGCCCAATACGAGCAATTGAGCAAATTAGGTCAGAATTATGAAAACGTGTGGGACCGGCTTTGTGCAAGCCCTAAGGATGATTCTGGTCGGTCATGAAGGCATGCACGTGTTTCCGTGGTGCCAGTGTCTCCGTACTGAGAGTTTCAGTATTTTCTGATGTGCGTTCGAGCAATGTTGTGAATTTTCAGAAGAGTTTCATCTTAACTGAAATTCTTGATTTTTATTGGAATGAGCATGTATGCTCAATTGATCAATATTTTGTAAATATTAAAATAACTGTATTTTAACATTTAAAATTTCCGTGAGAGGCTAGCCGGTCGTGTGACCTGTTGGCTTTTGGTTTTTCATGATTTGAGCAAAATTTGAGAAGTTATGACGAAATCATGATTTTTGCTCAAACCAAGGAGTTTCATGAATTTAGGAAAATAATAATTATAAAAGACTAGGGATTGCAAGGTGTGGGACCGGCCACGGCTAGGGCATGGCCGTCCGGCTGTGTTGCCCGGTCCCGCACACCTTTCCCTATTTTATAATAATATTTTTCATGAATCCTTGAAGTTATGGAGAATCCTTGGAGTTATGGAGAATCCATGAGTTTTTGTTGAAATAAAGGAGTTTCATGAGATTAGGGAATAATAATTTTAAAAGCTAAGGATTGTGAGGTGTGGGACCGACCACGGCTCGGGCATGGCCGGCCGGCTAGGTTGCCCGGTCCCGCACACCTTTCCTTATTTTATAACATTATTTCATGAATCCATGAAGTTATGGAGGATTCATGAGTTTTTGCAAAAACAAGGAGTTTTCATGAGTTCATGAAATAACAAAAAATAAGGAAAATAATGGAAGAGGCATGGACCGACCATGGCTAGGGCACGGACGGCCGGCATGTGGGCCCGGCCCTGGGCGCCTCTTATTATTTTATTAATATTTATTGTTTTCTCCTGTTTTGCGTAGGATTCCTCATTGTTTCATATTTTTGGATGCTCGTTCGTGCATCCGGTGCTGATCGTGCATCATTGTCGAATACACTTGCACCATTTTTGCGGGGCTTACTCAGTGATGATCCAGATGCCCGGTTATTGAGTATTTATTACTAATTTATGAAATTCAGTGGAGAATAATTTATGAAACTGAGTAATAAAAATGAATAGTTGTTTATTATTAATTCATAGGATCAGCTGTGGATTCGACTATGAATTCAAAATAATAAAGCAAGCATTACCATCCTATGGGATCGTGGATGCGACCATAAAATCGGAGTAATTAAAATTATCTATCACCATTTCATGAGATCAACTGTGGATTCGATCATGAAATCGGAATAATGAGATAATGTAGTAGTTTATTGCCATTCTATGAGATCAAGCCGTGGATTCGATCATGGAATCAGAGCAATTTCCATGGGATCAGGCCGTGGATTCGACCATGGAATATGAGCAATAATAGATTATTCTGGGAATCCAGTGGTGAATGTCGCGGCAAAATTAATCTATTGCAGAAAAGATATTAGCCAGTTAAAGCGTCACATCTATTCTGAATGGTGCATAGTCAGGGAGTCACGGTGTTGTTTACGACCTGAAGGCGTTAGTGCTCTCAATCTACGGAGAACCGCCTGAATCTATACATGGTCTCTCCACATAGCCAGGGAACGGTGAGTGTCACCGACGTCCTGAAGGCGTCCGCCGCCCAACTATTCTTCTATGTGGAGGTGGGTCTCTCTCCTGCAGTCAGGGAACAGTGAGTGTCACCGACGTCCTGAAGGCGTTAAACTCTCGATCTATGGAGAACCGCCCAATTACGTTATTCTGCATAGAGGTCACGACGAAATGCCAGGGATCGAACGCTCAGCTAGTGGAGGCTTTTCGAAAATATTTTCATCATGGCTTCGTAAAATATGAATCATTGCATGCCTGAAAGCCGTGTCAAAAACATGCTTCATGATTTTATGGTTTTAACCTTTGTTGAAAATCCACCATCTACATTAAGTCCCATGCTTAGTGAGGAATAGTCATGTTCCACAGTAAGCATTAAATGGTGATTTTCAGTCGACGAGATCAGTGGTCGAGCTCAGTCTACAAAGGTAGTTTCAGAATCCTCGATTTACCCCAATGATGTCATGTACGAGCAAATACACAGATGAGGACCCTGATAGCAAGATAGAGTGTCACCTCATATACGCGGAGAGATAAGGCACTGCTGATTTGAGCGTTCAGAAGCCTAGTTATGGTCGGTTTAGGATTCATGGGCCCAAGTACAAAAAAGGAAACCCATGTTTTATTAGGTTTTGGAAATAAATTTGATATAAAATGGAAGAAGCCCTAAAATTCTTTTTGTGTTTTGATTGACCGACCACTCTTCTCCTCTCCATCACTTCACGAGCAGCAGCAGGAAAATTCGACGGAACCAGCACCGCCGCCCGTCCGACCACCGTCCGGCCAACTTCCGGCCGGCGCCGACAAGTAAGTCCGTCCGTCCGTTTTTTTTTTTTTTTTGTATGTTTCGTGATTGATGAGTTGTTCACAAAACCAAAAATCCCATGGTTGCATGCATGCGTAGGATTTATGAAGGATTTTCAGAAAACGTATATATATGCCTGTTTGTTCGTTAGTTGAAGGAACGAGCAAAAATCCCTAATATGGAAGAGATTCATAAACTTTGAATAAACATGGTCTAGTTGCAGTAGAAAAAGTTTTGTTTATTAGGTTTTATAAAAACCCAAGTTTGTTTTCGAAGCATGAATTTTGCAAATACTTTTAAGAACGTAGGTTTGTTCGTAAAAGTAATAAATAATAATCCTTAGGTTTAAAGGAATTTTGAAAAGACCTGGAGTTCATGATGAAAATTTGTTTACGAAATTTCAAACTTTTGTTTGAAATATGTATACTTTTACAAAAATATAAAAGACCCTTGTTTCATAGACGAATGCTCGGTTGAGCAAAAAAAAAAATATATATTTACGTGAGTCATTAACTCACGATTTTTTTTTAAAAGGTACATGAGTTATTCATGTTTTATTAGATATAAATCAAGTTTTGATTTATAAAGAATTGTTGAAAGCAAATAATTTATGAGTTGATGAATTCCTAGTGTATGTATGAGTTTAGTGATTTTATAGTGTATGTACACGTAAAAATCAGCGAATGTTCACATGGAAAGTTATGTGAATTATTCATAGTTTCTTGAGAAGTCAGTGTTGACTCTTGAATAATATGTTTTTGCTCGGCTTTGCAGGTTTGAAAGAATGAACAAGTTTTGAGGTTTTACGCTGTTATCACTGAGTTCGTGAAATCGTAAATAGGTAAGAGTTTAGGATTACCGTTTTTGTAGACGTTGATGTGAGCATCATAATGATTCTGTTACTTCAATTCCACTGTGTTGATGAAATTTGTGTATGAATGTCACAACAACTTTCCAAAGATGACTGATTCTCGCGCTTCTGAAGATGATGTTTCTAAAGAGAGAACTCCCAGAGAGGACGTTTCTACAGACGCGTCTTCCAGAGATGATGATTCTGTAGAGGATTCTTCTAGAGATGATGATTCCGGAGAGGATTCTTCCGGAGAAGAGGTTTCTGCTGATATATCTTCAAGAAATGATGATTCCAGGACTTCTAGGAGAAAGGGGGATAGGACCAAGAACATTCCAAATGTTGATGACGAATTCTTTGTGTTTCAGTACAAACCCGAAAGGCGTCCTTCAGGTTCTGCATTTCGGTTGCTCATAAATCCTAGAAGCACTTCTCAGAACAAGTTGGTAAGTCCTCAGGCGATAATTAGATTCTGTTTGAGTGGGAAGCACTATTTGGGTTCTCACGTGGAACTCAAACTTTCTCGAAACCCCTGGCGCATTACTCTGGATGGGCACGTCACATGGGCTATAGACATGTAAGAACTATGCTGGATCGTGCACAAGTGACAAGAGCTATTCAAGCGACTGGGGATTTAGTGATCAATCACGACATACCAGGTATGGTGGCTCTGCTTGCTCGTTGGTGCATTCCTAGTCACACATTCATATGCAGATGGGGAGAATTCACTATCACTTTGGAAGATGTAGTCGCTCTGTTGCATCTTCCAATTATTGGCAACTTCCCTGAAGAGCCCTCAGCTGAGGAGAATGCGATGTCTAGCGTGTTGGAAGCTAAAATGCACAAATTCAATGAGTCATCCAAAACTTGCTATGCTGAGTGGTTGAGATGCTGGTGGCCAAGAGATAGAGTTCCTGAAGAACCTGATGACAGTACTTTAACCATTGCTGCTTTTTTGTGCTTGTGGCTCTCCAGAGACATTCTTGAAAATAGTGGACATTTGCTAAAGCCATTTGTATTCCTTTCTCCATAAAGATGGCTAAAGGTGAGAAGCTTCGCATTGGTAGTTTATTTTTTGGTTCGCTATTTGCCAACTTAGACTCCTTAGTTATGGACTCCAGTGTCTATGATGGCTTCATGAAAATCGAAACATATGCAAATACCATGTTTCTCCAAGCTTTAATGTGGGAGCACCTTGAAAAATATGCTCCAACTCCTCATAGGGTCTTACAAGGACCCAATGTTGACGCTAGTCATGCCATCTTTGAGAAAAATAGTGCTAGGATTATGCGTTGGTCTACAAAGCGACCACGACCAAAGAATGCCTCATCAGCATTTTAGACACTGAGTCTGAGTTCAACTTTCGTCCCTGGACGACAGTTCCTCATTTCTTCTCACAATTGGTCACTTTCAATGATACTAAAGAGATCATCACCTTGAAGTCTGGCACTGGGCTGAGGGATGGAGAGAAGTCTTTTATGCTGAGTTGCACTCCTGGTTACATAGTGTCGGTGATACAAGAAGAATTTCAGGTGGAAGAATATAATATTGACAGAGTAGCTCGATAAATGGGTATCGATCAGTGTACTCCAGGTCATCGAATGAATAAACCATCGGTTGAGTATTTGAAGGCTCATTTAGATAACACACATGTGGAAGGGAGTGATTATGTGTCTTCTTTTACCGACCGGGATATTTACGTAACTCCAGGTTATGCAGAATTTTGGAATCAACAACTCGAGCGCTTTTATAAGTTTGTGATGGATGTTAAATCTCCGACACGAGTGTTTCCTTCTGCTAAAATACTCTTGGATCACCCACGGTTGAAACCTCTTTCTAGTGGTGATAAAAGAAAAACATCTCCAGAATCTTCACAGGTAAATATTTTCTTGTGATTTTTGGCAAAAGCATAGTAATCGCACCTTTAATTGTTTAATTCATTGTATGGTGGTCGTGTTGTGAGACCTCGAATTCTTGTAGACTTCTCTGAATGGCAAGACAGTCCCCAGGGTAGAGAAAGTAGGAGCAGGGTGAATTACAGAATGATAGCAAATAGTACGCAGTCCCCGACTGTTTCTTTGGTAAGTTGTTAACACTTTCCTTATCATTGCGATTTTCTTGTCCATGTAATTATGATCCCAAAATAATGATGTTAATTGGTTTCAGAATTTTGCTCCATCGGTTATTGACGGTCTTCATCTTTCTTCAATACGAACAATTCAGGAATCCAACATCGATGGAGAGGTTGATGTGAGTATCCTTCCATGTAAGCGATTTCAGCATTTCCTTGAATGAAATAATGATAATTATTGTTGTTGGATCCAGGAGGAGGTTGTTGTGGAAAGCCAACACGGTCATGCTATTCATTCGTCTTTGAATAGTAGTGAGAAAGAGAATCCTCAAGAATCGCGACTGAATGGAAATAATGGTGCTCCCAATGTTGATGCCGACCCTGTTAACCCTTTCGAATGAGTTGGAGACTCCTCAAGTAAGTATCCACTTTGTATTATCTTAATAGAAGTATAGGATTGCTGATTTTTGAATGAATGAATGAGAATCCCGATGAATATATGAGAAATTTGCCGAAATACGTCATCAGAAAAATCCAGACCCCAGTTTTTTAGTAAAAATGCTGTAGAATCTTCATCCGACATCAGATTTTTGCGATCTAACTATATATCCTTAAGCCCAAGAAATTTCCAAGCTTTGTTACAGAAGCTTTTTAAGTTTTGAGCATGGTAGGCCTCGGAATGTGTATATTTTATGGCCTACGGTGATAACCGCAAGTGCACGGCGTCTATCGGAGACGCGGCAAGTACGGGTCGATCCACAGAGACTTGTGGTGCTCTTGTATGATCTAAGGCTTGCTCTAGACTGAGTTTCAAGGGTGACAGAGTAACAAAAGGTTTTGTTGCCGATACGGCTGGATAATGTTCAAGTGACTCTAACTAAGGAATGAAACAGTGACAATGGAATGCTAAAGTCTTCAAATCCACTACTAACTCCTATTGTGTTCTTAACTAAGTTAAGGTTCTTGTTGTCCTGTGATTGATAAGGGCAGGGTGTCAATTCCACCACCTATCTCTCCCTGTAATGCCTCAAATAATAGCAAAAGTGCTAACCCAGAGCACTAGTTGTCTAATTAAGTACAACTAGTCAAGGGAATCAGCATTTGTATCTAAGGTTGAGCTGCAATACACTCAACACAGTTGTGACCTAACTACAATGGATGCAAGGCATCCATTGTGAGAGAAAAGCATTGGGTATTGATAACTGAAGACATTTGATAAGATTAAGTACTCAAGAACAGTTCACAGAGTTAAAAACAAAACAGAGAATTAGGGTTTCATTGAGACCTTAACAACTAAATTAAAACATCAAAATAAAATAACAAAGAACAAAATTAAACCTAATTGAAGCACTGGCTAGCCCAGGCATGAGCAAAAATAACTTCTACATCATCTATTTATACATGCAAGAAAATCCAAAACTTCAAACCCTAATTTACTTTTAAAATAGAAATTAAAATCAAGATACTCTCACCCATGTCGCTCAACCCACTCTCTCTTCTGTCAATCGATCCATCCTTCCACAGTTGGTGAAACCCTAGCTCTTATTTTCTCTAAGTTAGCTTCTAGGGTTGCAAAAGCTAAGAGAGAGAAAACAAGAGCTAAAGAGGTGGTGCGGCTGTTGCAGAAATGGTGTTGCTGTGTCAGGAGGTGATGGAGGAAGGTGATGAAGGTGGTGCGGCTCTGGTATGGTCGGGGCAGAGAAGGATGGGTTTTGCAGAGCTAGGGAAGAAGAAAGAGAAGAAGAAGAGAGGAACTGAGTTCTCTCGATAGGGTATAGGGTTAGGTATTTTGTTGTGAAGCGGAGACAGCGAGTGAATGATGAGAAGGCCTCAGCGAGCGTAGGATGTAGCAGGTAAGATCTGAACGGCTGAGAGAGACTCGGAGTGTTTTGGTGTTGAGCGAGCGCATCAAGATATGATGAGGAAGTCAGAGCGAGCGTAGGATGTAGCTAGACGCGATCTGAACGGCTCGGGATGAACGGGTTCGGATCCGGGTCATGGGTAGCTCTAGCCCATGTCTTCCTTGTTGGGTTGCAACTGATTCGCGCGTGGGCTTTGGCTATCTGCTCCATAGATGCTCGACTCCAATTCTCTGCTCCTTTGGCTCCTCGAATTCTCAGGACTTTATTTAGTACCTAAAAACACAAAATTAATTAATACAAATATTTATTCTTGAAAACAAAGAAAACACAGAACTGGGATAATATCTGATTTCTAAGCGCAAAAGATGAGTAAAATGCCAATAAAAAAGTGTATAAATATGCAATATTTGGCACTCATCAAATACCCCCAAACCTGAATTTTACTTGTCCTCAAGTGAAACAGAAATTAAGAAATCCTAACTATACCACTGTCGTAGGTCTCTCGAATGCATTTAGCGTATGCACTAAGCCTTTAAACCCCTAGGTGTCCCTAGTGGACGAGTTGTAGTCTCGTGAGGGTTTACAAGAGGTGTGCCCACAAAACCTTCTCCAACTTCGTAGTGTAAAAGAGTCTCAAGCATCCAAGAAGCTATGAGGACATAGAGTTTCGCGTGCTAGTAACATGAAGTTAGAACTACCAAAGAACGCATTCTCATCCTTAAGTCTTGAGCGAGAAGTAACCATACCATATGAAAGAATTCGGATTCGATTGTGATCATAAGCCTCGACTTCGCCTCACCATTAGGGTTTTATGATAATTGCACTCAAAAAGATCGCTTTTTTAGTCTCTCATGTGTGCAGGCAGGAATAAAGAGAGAAATCCTGCACACGTTGTAGGTAAGAAGGATAACCTTCCGAAATAAAACTGGAGACTCCACAGAAGTGTGGACAAAAAGAATCTTTTTCTGATGATCTCTAAGAAAGGAAATCAACCATTAGCAAGGGGTGGGAGTACTCACTACCTTTTCACCCGATCGGCAATTAACATCAATCTCTCATAGGAACCATAGAAACGTCTTCAATCTTCGGTCTTCAAATGTTGATGACGAACTTCTAAACTTCACAAAACTTGACAATTTTTAACTTTTCTACTCAAATTCCTTGTTGTTTGGATTTTTCTTTTTAAATTCTTCTTTACCATGGTGGTAGCAAAAATAAACTAAAATATTTTTTTGATTTTTGATTTTTGATTTTTGATTTTTGATTTTTGATTTTTGATTTTTATTTTTTGATTTTTTATTTTTTTTTTACATTACAATAAGTGAAAATAAAAATACAAATAATGAAACAACTAACTCCATGGACAAAGGACTTTATCACTCAATTTTTCCACACTTGTATTGTCTTGATTTTATAAATTTTATTAATTCTCATCCTATTTTCTTTTCTTTGTTGCACATAAACCTTGGACTATATCAATTTTTCTTTCAATATTCTGATGATGCTCCGCTTGCTGACGATGATATGTTTCTATTGGTTGTGCTGATTGAGAGAGAGAGTGATGCTAACTGCAAATCGATATTTAGAAGGAGTTTTCATCTTTAGACGTCACCCTCATGATTGACAAAAACTAGCACTCAAGAGATCAAAAGTAGTGTTGAAAATGGTGCGAAGTTGGGTAGCTCACCATTCCTACCCGGAATTTACGTAAGGTGACACACACTCTAACAGCTTTTCTAGAAAGTTGCAAAAAATTGAAGGTTGGTGCCTCACTTGATGTAAATTGGGTAGTCTCCACTATGGGTGATCACAATTCTACTACGGAATATCTAAAAAGCACCTAATTCGCCCTCCGGTATGGTTAAATCCAACTTTAACGCTCTAATCAACTAAGGAACCCGATTGCGTTCTCCTAAGTACTTCTAACTTTTGTTATTTCGGTCGAATCTCTATGTAAACATAGCTAGAAGCATGCTAGTGACTCTAAAATCTCTAAAAGTTGGAGGTTTTTATTTGCAAAAAGTTTTTGAATTTTTGAATTTTTTTTTTTTTTTTTTTTTTTTTTTTTTAATAAAAATCAAATTAAAAAGACTTTAATAAAAATCAAATTAAAAAGACTAAAAACTCTATATGCAAATGCACCCCCAAACCTAAATCAAACATTGTCCTCAATGTGTCAACAGATAGGAAAAAATTTAAACAGTCACATACCGAGAGAACTATGCTGATAAGAGAAAAAGGAAGAGATTACCGGATGTCGGCAGGAGCAAGGTTGAGCTTCATTAGTCAAGGCTAGAATCCAACATTCTCAACGGAGATCATATCGGATTAGCATAATATATGCGCATGAAGACTCAACCGATTCAAGAAAAGAAAATTTAACAAGTCCTACTGGATATATACAATGAAAATTCACCATAAACTAACAATCTAAAGAGTTGAGGATCAACCCAATAGAAAATATATACAAACATCAACAGCCTTACACGGAAATAAAATGAGAGTGCAAGTAAGACTGCAAATGAGAATGAGTTTCCCCCAAACCTAAACTTGTGAACGGGTGTGTTTTTGAGCACAAAATCTTGCAATTTTAAAGGTACATCATGCAAAAGGTCTAACTCGAAATGAGTTTTGCTAATTACAGGCAGACATACACATTCCAACTGTGGCTCCTTAAGAGTGTTATACTTTGATGAAAAATAGTCCAAGAGGACTTGGGAAGCACAAAGCTCTAGGCCTAAGTTAGGCATTTTCAGAAAAGTTGGTTTTGCAATTTTGTTACAAACTACACCTAGGTTTGGTGGAGGAGTATCAATTTGTGACTCAGGAGAGAGGTTAGGTACATCTAAGTTGTTTTCATGTATAAGATCATTTGTACCATCACACACTTTCCTAAAGTCAGAAGAAGGTAAATCATGTTCACCTGCATAAAACAATTCATCAATCTCCATGTCATAATCATTATCAGTCTCACGCATAACATGACTAGGAGAGATATCATGTTGTAACCTAGGCATGGAATTAGGCACATGCATTGAATCATATGTGTCAACAGACAATTCAGCTATTCCTAGGTCAAAAACAGGTGGTAAAGCAGGCTCATTTTCACAGGACAATTCCACAGGTTCCACATTAACATCACATGCATGAATATCAGAAGAAGCATTATTCATAGGGTTCACAGAAGAGACACTTAATGTCTCTGAACCTAAAGATTCTACTACATTTTCAAAATACACATGCTCTTCATATTCATCATCATCATCATCATAGCAAGAATTCATCTCTCCATTCAAAAATGTAGTATTTTTAGTGTACTCATCTACCTCTGGATTAGGTTCATATTCAATGTTAGTTGCATGAGTAAGACTAGAAACACTATTTTCAATCATATCATTTTGTAACTCAATCAGGTTCCTTTGAAGAATCATTTTGAGTTGTTCTATTGAAGGAGAGTCTTCACTAGTGGGTATGCATTCCTCATATGGATATTCATTGTATGGTTGTGCATGAGGTTCACTAGAGAAGGGAAATTCAGATATGTTGCTATATGGATGGTCATGCATTGCATTCATGTCAAGCCTAGCATTTTGCTCCATGAGTGTTTCCATTATTGATTGCAAACTAGGAGTTGGGGGAGTATAAAATTGTTCATCTCCCCACTGTGGTGAATGATGCATGTGTGCATGGTCATAGTTATGGTCCCAATAGTTGCCAGCATGGTCACTTCTAGACACTTCGTACATTGGATAATCATGGTTTTCCCTAGACTGCCTAAAATCATGCAAAATATAACAGTACTCAGCAGGGTGGTCTAAGCCACCACATAAGGTGCAAGCATGCATTTCATATTGCCTAGGGGGATTAGATTTGACAGACTGCTCATGTAATTGCCTTTCTAAAGCAGAAACTTGAGCTTCTAATTGATCTAGAAGTGATGACTGGGTATGAGGAAAGTGTTCATTCTCAACCTGTGGTGGATGATACATGTGCTCATAATGATTAGGGAATGTGAGGTCAGGGCCCTGAGAAGGCGCATAAAATTCCCTAAAATCACTATGGTATGTGGGGGGTTCATCCTGTGAAGCGTGCCCGTAAGCAAGCTCTCTAAGGGATTTGTTTCCATCCCCAGATGCAGACCAAAATCCTGTCATGATTTAGTACTCAAATTGAACTCAAAATTTAGTTTGGTTTATGTGGGCTTTGGTTTATTGGGATTTGGTTTCAATGGGATTCATTTGGTTTTGTTGGGAGCTTTGGTTTATGTGGGAAGCCCAAGTTTTGTGAAAACAGCACAGCCCAGCTTGGGTTGGCAGAAGTAGAGCCCAGATTGAATGGCCCAGTATGTGGGCTGAGTTTTGTGTTGCGCAACCCAGCAGTTTGATTGTGAGCAGCCCAAAGAACAGAGCCCAGCTTAGGCGAGAGCGGCCAAGACAATGAACCGCACAGCCAGTAAGTAGAACCCAGATGTACAAAAGTAAGGCCTAGTGGTTGTGGGCTTCGTTTGCTTGCAGACTTAACAAACTCGATTGATATGGGCTTGGCTGTTTAAGGGTTCAGTCCAGTAGTTGGGCTTCTGCTTATGTGCAAGCCCAGTTTGTGGTTTTAGCCTAAGCAGCCCAGATGTTACAGTTTGCACAGCTTGGTCAGGCCAAGCACAGAATAGGTGCACACTCAGGCAAAGCACAATGCAGCACAAGTTTTGTGCTTAGCACAGCTTAGGTGCTCAGACAACACAGAGCAATGAGACAGCCTAGGTTGGCATTTCACACAAGTCTAAGTGCAACAGCTTATACAATGGTTGTGCTAAGCACAGACTAAGCACAAATAAGTTTTCAAATTCAAACACAGCATACAAGCACAGCTGAGATGCGGCTCAAAATCAAGGTATCTAATGTAACAGGTGAGTGAGGTCAACATGCTCAACAGGCTCAACAGGTCTAGCATGCAAACTTGGAAACCTCAGTTGTGGTTCAAACTCGCAGCTTCAAGTGCACGGCGCCAAAAACTTGGTAGGCCTCGGAATGTGTATATTTTATGGCCTACGGTGATAACCGCAAGTGCACGGCGTCTATCGGAGACGCGGTAAGTACGGGTCGATCCACAGAGACTTGTGGTGCTCTTGTATGATCTAAGGCTTGCTCTAGACTGAGTTTCAAGGGTGACAGAGTAACAAAAGGTTTTGTTGCCGATACGGCTGGATAATGTTCAAGTGACTCTAACTAAGGAATGAAACAGTGACAATGGAATGCTAAAGTCTTCAAATCCACTACTAACTCCTATTGTGTTCTTAACTAAGTTGAGGTTCTTGTTGTCCTGTGATTGATAAGGGCAGGGTGTCAATTCCACCACCTATCTCTCCCTGTAATGCCTCAAATAACAGCTAAAGTGCTAACCCAGAGCACTAGTTGTCTAATTAAGTACAACTAGTCAAGGGAATCAGCATTTGTATCTAAGGTTGAGCTGCAATACACTCAACACAGTTGTGACCTAACTATAATGGATGCAAGGCATCCATTGTGAGAGAAAAGCATTGGGTATTGATAACTGAAGACATTTGATAAGATTAAGTACTCAAGAACAGTTCACAGAGTTAAAAACAAAACAGAGAATTAGGGTTTCATTGAGACCTTAACAACTAAATTAAAACATCAAAATAAAATAACAAAGAACAAAATTAAACCTAATTGAAGCATCAGCTAGCCTGAATGAGCAAAAATAACTTCTACATCATCTATTTATACATGCAAGAAAATCCAAAACTTCAAACCCTAATTTACTTTTAAAATAGAAATTAAAATCAAGATACTCTCACCCATGTCGCTCAACCCACTCTCTCTTCTGTCAATCGCTCCATCCTTCCACAATTGGTGAAACCATAGCTCTTATTTTCTCTAAGTTAGCTTCTAGGGTTGCAGAAGCTAAGAGAGAGAAAACAAGAGCTAAAGAGGTGGTGCGGCTGTTGCAGGAATGGTGTTGCTGTGTCAGGAGGTGATGGAGGAAGGTGATGAAGGTGGTGCGGCTCTGGTATGGTCGGGGCAGAGAAGGATGGGTTTTGCAGATCTAGGGAAGAAGAAAGAGAAGAAAGAGAAGAAGAAGAGAGGAACTGAGTTCTCTCGATAGGGTATAGGGTTAGGTATTTTGTTGTGAAGCGGAGACAGCGAGTGAATGATGAGAAGGCCTCAGCGAGCGTAGGATGTAGCAGGTAAGATCTGAACGGCTGAGAGAGACTCGGAGTGTTTTGGTGTTGAGCGAGCGCATCAAGATATGATGAGGAAGTCAGAGCGAGCGTAGGATGTAGCTAGACGCGATCTGAACGGCTCGGGATGAACGGGTTCGGATCCGGGTCATGGGTAGCTCTAGCCCATGTCTTCCTTGTTGGGTTGCAACTGATTCGCGCGTGGGCTTTGGCTATCTGCTCCATAGATGCTCGACTCCAATTCTCTGCTCCTTTGGCTCCTCAGAATTCTCCGGACTTTATTTAGTACCTAAAAACACAAAATTAATTAATACAAATATTTATTCTTGAAAACAAAGAAAACACAGAATCTGGGATAATATCTGATTTCTAAGCGCAAAAGATGAGTAAAATGCCAATAAAAAAGTGTATAAATATGCAATATTTGGCACTCATCAGAGCACTTTTAGGGGTCGAAATCGATGAAACAGTAAACCTCTAGGAGACCTCCAGAAAATTTTGAGTCGGTATGAGGTCCAATGTTTTGGCCAAAACTCCCTGCTCGTTCATACAATTGCTATGAAATTGTGATATATTGTAGATGACATCCATACAAAGAGAATGGTATATGACTAAACCTTAGATTCCTTACCAATTGCTCCCAGTTCGTCGTCTCATATAGAGTAGTATAAAATTTTTCTGACGAACTTATCGAAAAACGTGTTTTATGACTTCTGTGCTATTTGCTCATGTCTTGGACGCATAGTGAAGAACTTAGATAATGTTAGTTCACTTAAATGACGGAATTTATGATTGTATTGAGTTTTCATGCTTGGATCGCTCTAATCCCGTGTAATCTTCTTATTAGGTGCCAAATGCCGAAGTTGGGAATAACGAGACCAATAATGATGATTCGAGCAATCCCGGCGTTGTTGATAATAAGACAACCATCTCTGCACTTCAAGGACGTGAGATGGTTGCTGCTGATATTTTCAAGGCGATTGAAACACCAATGGTGATTGATCCATAAACAGAGGAAGCTGTGCCGAGAGTAGAAAATACTGTCCCAGAAGAAGTTGCGCCTATGATTGCTGAGGTTGCTCCCGAGATCGAGAACCGTATGATAGTGCATGAATATAATACTGCATGGATTGTTTGTGAGCCTCCATTTGGTGCTTCACTCCCGTATCATGTATTTGTTGGTGGATTCAGCGTTCCCACCGGGTATGCCAGCATGTATGAGAAGTTGTGGAAGATGTATGGCCATATCGTCGTTACAAGAGATCCCGAACGTAGCTACTTCTTGACAATGCAATTAGGAAACATATTGCGCGTCCTAGATGATATCCGTACCAGGCCCAGAAGTACTGTCACTCGAGATGTACTCTTTGATTGGGAGTACAACTTGGAAAATTCTGAGAGACTTGGCTTTAACCTGAAGTGGCGTCGTCAGAAGATCAACACCATCAAGGATGCAGTAGTGAAGAATATACCTTTTACCAGCGATGCTGTGGTGGAGAAAATGGCTAAGATTGCTGAGTTGACTCAAAAGCTGGAGTTGGAGAAAGCAGCTTTGCAAGTGTTGGAGGATGCTGAGAAGCAGAAATCGTACTTTGATGGCTTTCTTTAGTTTTCTTTCCATATCCTCTTGAACTTTGTACTTCTGAGAGATGTGAGATTTTGGTTTTGAATTTCTGGATTGGTTTTGAATTTATGAGTGACTAAGGATTTTCTTTTGGATTTTGGGTTTTAATAGAAATTTTTCTTAAAATAAAGAACTTTTGATAAATTGCTGAATTTCAAATACTGGATGCAAGTATTGTAAACGTTTTGGAGGAATTGAAAATACACGTAAAAGAAAATCCTAAGATGCAAACGTCAGATGTTTTGAGTGTTTGTCTTGGACGTAAAACACCCAATGTTGAATGATTCATGCGTCGAAGATCTTGAGCCAATTCTCATGAATTACTCGTATACTTGTCTTGCCTTTGATGTCAGCCAATTTGTAGTATCCTCCAGCAACTGACTTAGCAATCATAAAAGGTCCTTCCCAGTTAGAACTCTTCGTGGAATGCAAATTGCGTCTGGTTGCCTTAAGAACCAAATCTCCTTCATGAAATTTGTTAGGCTTGGTTGCTCGTGCCTTGAATATCTTCTGCTGGTTCGGAATTCCTCGCATAATGGGATTCCATGTTGGTGGAGCTTTCCAATTCTGCGACACATATGGACACTCGTGCAAATGAGAGTATTTAGGATATTGATTGTAAAACTCAGTCATTATCCTAGCAATGACCGTGTTAGTGAGATGATAGACTTGGAGAGGTTCTGCGTCTAACCATTTGGTGAAGTATTGCTGAGGTGAGACTAACCACTCATAGCGTTTGGTGATAGCTAGGTTTTGAGTTAACCGAGTCCCGGACTAGGGTAGCATATTTGAAAGTTGGTAATACATATGCATCATGGGGAATAAGACTTGCCTGAGTGCGGAACCTTTTGACAAATTCATGTGCGCTTTCTTCGGGTTTTTGTGGGAGTTCCATCAAGGCTTCGGCTTTTCCCAAATGCTCTAAAGGTTGATCATTTTCCGAGTCAGAGCTTTCTTCGATGGAGAATTGTGCAACTGAAGATGAAGATATCGCAGCAACTATTCCATCATGTATCCATGCTCGCCCAAGAATCATGTCATATCCTGGTGTTTATGGGTAAAAATCGTTTCCGCCGATTTTGGTAAATTCGGTAGGTGAGTGAGAAACTGGTTTAAACCCTAAACAAATGTGCTGCACGTGAGCACTTTCTAGATTCGAGAGATCAATCTGTACAAGTCCGGCCTAAACCAAGAAATGGCTGTTCCAGACTTGCTTCGGTCACAAAGTGGAGGAGAAGGGTTGATTTGTGGAGGGAAGCAAAGAAAGGTGTTGAGACAGAATAGTGTGGGAGAGTAGTGTCTCGACTTGTATCATAAAGTGAAAGCTTCGGAAGCTTGCAAGAGATGAAAGCTTTTTTGGAGAGCTTGCAAAGTTGCCTTTTCTGAGAGTGTTGTGTTTTTCTCCTGACCGAGACCTGTTGTCTGGTGGAAATAGGTAAGACCTATTTATACAAGTCGAGATAAAACGTACCCTGGCCTCATGAAGGAAGAGAGTAAAGGGTGAAATAATGGGAGGAGGTGGTAACCACATGGTGTTTATGGGTGAAAACGTTTTCACTATTATTTCCTCATTTATTTGACCGCTTTATTCCTATTCACGCTTTCTTAATGTGAGCGTAGTGTACGCCGCATCCGTGACCGCCAAACCAAGACCTGGAAAGCATCCCCCAGTTTGGGTTGATGTCTCGAGTGTTGGTTGCACCTTGAGTGCAAGTGGCGCTGCTAGTGGCGCGTGTGGCATGTGCGGAATGCCTTTGTTGCGGATTCCACCTTGAGTGCAAGTGGCAATGCCAGAGCTGCTAGTGGCGTGTGTGGCATGTGCCAATGGCATGTGCGTAATGCCTTGGTGGTAGGTTGCACGTTGAGTGTAAGTGGAAATGCCAGAGCTGCTAGTGGCGTGTGTGGCATGTGCCAATGGCATGTGCGGAATACCTTGGTGGTAGGTTGCACGGTTTGCAAGTTAGGCTACCAGCGTGGGTTTTGGAATGTGCCAATGGCACGTACGGCCAAGTTGGCCTAGGTTGCACGGCTTGCAAGTTAGGCTACCAGCGTGCGTGTTTGGCATGTGTCAATGGCACGCACGGCCATTAGGGCCACGGCTAGCAAATGAAAGCTACCAGCGAGCGTGTTGGCATGTGCCAATGGCATGCTCGGCCATTAGGGCCACGGCCTGGTAAGAAAAGCTACCAGCGATGCGTGTTGGCATGTGCCTATGGCATGCGTGGCCATTAGGGTCACGGCCTGGTAAGAAAAGCTACCAGTGATGCGTGTTGGCATGTGTCAATGGCACGCACGGCCATTAGGGCCACAGCTTTGTAAGAAAAGCTACCAGCGATGCGTGTTGGCATGTGCCAATGGCATGTGTGGCCAATTTGGGTCACGGCCTGGTAAGGAAAGCTACCAGCGATGCGTGTTGGCATGTGCCAATGGCATGCATGGCCAATTTGGCCTGTTGCACGGTTTGCAAGCCTAGGCGCGGGCGCCATTTTGGCATGGCGTGGCTAGGGCCAAGGTAAGGGTGCTTGGCTTGGCGTGGTGTGACTAGCGTAGCTAGGGCCAAGGCAGAGTGCGTTTGGCATGGCGCGGCTAGCTTGGGATAGGTGTGGCTGGCGTGATTTTCCATTGGCACGGAGGTGCGGCTAGCATGGTTGGCATGCTTTGGCGCATTTGGTGTGACTAGCATAGCTAGGGCCAAGGCAGAGTGCGTTTGGCATGGCGCGGCTAGCTTGGGCTAGGTGTGGCTGGCATGATTTGCCATTGACACGGAGGTGCGGCTAGCATGGTTGGCATGCTTTGGCGCGTTTGGTGTGACTAGCATATCTAGGGCCAAGGCAGAGTGCGTTTGGCATGGCGCGGCTCGCTTGGGCTAGGTGTGGCTGGCATGATTTGCCATTGGCACGGAGGTGCGGATAGCATGGTTGGCATGCTTTGGCGCGCTTGGTGTGACTAGCATAGCTAGGGCCAAGGCAGAGTGCGTTTGGCATGGCGCGGCTAGCTTGGGATAGGTGTGGCTGGCATGATTTGCCACTGGCACGGAGGTGCGGCTAGCATGGTTGGCATGCTTTGGCGCGTTTGGTGTGACTAGCATAGCTAGGGCCAAGGCAGAGTGCGTTTGGCATGGCGCTGCTAGCTTGGGCTAGGTGTGGATGGCATGATTTGCCATTGGCACGGAGGTGCGGCTAGCATGGTTGGCATGCTTTGGCGCGTTTGGTGTGACTAGCATAGCTAGGGCCAAGGCAGAGTGCGTTTGGCATAGCGCGGCTAGCATGATTTGCCATTGGCACGGAAGTGAATCAGGGTTTTGCTCGTTGTAACCCTAATTTGAAAAAATAACCCCTATTAATTACTGACTACATGTATTAAATGTTCTAATAAATGTGTCACCGGTGACATTAGGTTATTTGGGGTTTTACGATTTTACCCTTTGTTTATAAACCACCATCAACATTAAGTCCCCTGCTTAGCTCGGAACAGGAGATTTGTTGCGAGGTAAGCATAAGATGGTGACAAACTATCAGCAGTAAATCGTAAAGAGAATTGAGGAGGCTTGTCTGACCTTTTTATAAATAGGATTTGGAATCCTTGCCTCTGGCAGTTTTGCACAAATCGGGAGGCTGGCTCAATTGGGAAGTCAGCATCATTGAGAGACAGGAAGCTGGGCGGCATCGAGAAGTTGACGCGAGTTGGGAAACTGAGCGTGCTAGCTGGTGGGATCGACGAAAGGTGGGGAAGCTGATCGTGCTAGCTGGCACGACTTGGGCGGTCATTGGGAAGTTGGCGCAATTGGTGGGACCGGTTTGGCTTGGGAGATTGGGAAACTGGCACGAGCATGATTGGACTGGTGTAAACAAGGAGGGAGTAGGTGTTTCTATAGATAGAAAAGTTTCCTTATTTTGCCTTCCTTCACGCGCGGCTTCAATCAGGGCATTATCCATGCTAAAATCTGGAAGCGTTATGTCCCCCATTGTTTCCTTTCCTTTTTAAGGTTCCGTATTCATACCCAACGCAATTGTACCGTCTCCCTAGTTTGAGAAAAGGTTCTTCTTGTTGAGTTTCTTTCTTTGCCTAGAGACGAATCATCCTCTAAACAGCCAGATTCTCCAAGTGAAGGCGCGAGGTCTGACTCTTGCAAAAGCACCCCGACTAGGGTTATTCGGGCTAAGAAGATCATACCGGTATGTTTTCTTCTTCTTCTCTGCTCATGTTATCCTCTTTTTATATGTGTATAGATAGGATGGAACTTGATCATTTTCCCCATTTTTTGCAGTGTATGATGGGACCCTCCAGGGATGGTCGCGCCTTTAACTCTTCGGAGAAGGACTTCAGAATTGGCGGAGATCGATCTTCTTATCTTGAGGAGGCATTGGTTGGGATTGAATCTCTGTTCCATGAAGCTAGTGAAATCATTAAGGACCTCCCTTCCATCTATCCCCATGAAGAACATGTGCATGTTCGGACTTTCTTGGGTTCAGTGAGCATGGAGGAGGGGCGAGAGAACGAGGAAGAGTCTTGGCATATTGAGAAGTTTCAGTGCGGTAAAGCCTTTCCTCGGTCCGGGTATGGGGCGGATCGAACTATTTCTAGGTCGAAGCGATGAAAAATCGAACGTGTGAGGCTCTTGGAGGAGAGCGCCATGTTTCTTGATTTTGATGCGGATGAATCAAAAAACTTTCTTCGAAGTGTCAATAAGAAAACCTTAGAAGGAGCATATGACGGAAACGAAATAGCCTTTGAAGTTGATGCCAAAGGTGTCGTTGGTGATACCGGAGGGGTCATGGTGGCGTATGCTGGACCGGTCGTCGGGGAGGACACTGCTGCTGCTGTGGTTGCTTCGGGATGGGATGTTGAGTTTGCTGCTGCTAACACCGTTGAATGGAACCTTTGTTGCCCGAGGGATTGCTGTGGGAAGTGCTTGAAGATAGCCTTGCCCGAGGGGACTTGTGCTCCATCCTTCGAGGGCTAGTTCCTCCCTTTCGTTATTTCTGTTAGCTGCTTAGTTCCCCTGATGTTTTTTTTTTTTTTTCGTAAACTCATCTTTACCTTCTTCTTCATCAGTCAAAATTTTGCTTCATATATATTTTTTGAAAGAGGTTGTGGTATGATGGCTCTGCAATGGTTTTCTGGGTTTATCTGATGTATTTCTCTGATATCTGGAGAATTTGCTTGGAAAGAGATGTATTTATGCCTTTTTTTTTTGTTGACGGAAAAGGGAATCCCCGGGGAAAAATACAAACGGTGTATTCATCTTGGGGGGAGTAAAACTACTAAGAGGAATTGTTAAAGGAAATACTAAAAGGGGGAGTGACTGGGAAGTACAACATTTTAGGGATTGGAGGCCTTGAGCCATCGCGAGTGAATTATCATGCCTTCAGGTGTGTCTGCATTGATGAGCTTGCAATATCCTCCCAAAAGGGTATCCGCAACCAGATACATCTCGTCTTCTCTTTCATTGGGCGAATCAGTTTGAATAGCCATTTTTACTGTCATCCTCCCAACTTGAAACGAGCTTTCCTTAACCACTACATCTCCGATTGAAAACGGGTTCAGACGTCGTTCAACCGTTTGAGTCTTGGCTTCGTTGGTTTCAATAGGAGTTTCCAAGCTTCTTGCAAAGTGTTCAAATGGTCCAGCTTCCCATTCACATTTCTTGACAGCGTTCGTGCCAGTAATCGCGCCGAGTCCCCATGACAGAATGGGGGAAGGAAAGACTGGTTGCAGAATAGGTTGCTCGGTCAGACTTATTTGCATTTGAAAACCATGAGCTAGCGCCAGCGGATCCTCTCCGGATGTCTGGGTTCCTTCAATAGTTCGTTGATGCGATAACCAGTGGGATGATTTGTTGGAAATTCCTTCGGGCGTGGACGTCGGCAGAGGGTGCACATCCAATTTCGCTTTGTTGTCGAGCACCCATAAGCGTCCCAATATCATGTCATGATCTAGTTATTTGACAATGTGGAATTTGCTATGCGTTATAGCGTCTCCCATCTTGATCTCTAGGTTGATGTAGCCATGCGCGTTCAAAGTTTCTCCTCTCAAGTTCTTAATCACGGACGGGGAATAGGTAGCGTCTTGTTTTGTAAATCCTGCTGCCTTTAGTGTCTTGAAAGTAATGATGTTGTGGTCAGAGGCCGTGTCGATGAGCGTGTCGTCAAATTCGTTACCTCTTAAACGGGACGTGGTCAGCAGTCCCCAGTTCTCCTTTTTGGTTCCGCCTGTTTGGAAAGCTTGGGCCCTTGGCGTGGTTTCCGAGGAGAGAAAAAGTCGTTTGTCGGATACAACGCGATTGAGAGCTGCGAAAATATCTTGGCGATGCACCTTGGAAAGATAGAAAATTTCGCATACATGTTGCATCATGGATTGCACAGTCTCGTGCACGGAGTCCCCAGGGACCCGCATTTTCTTATTGGGATTGGGTCTCGATGCACTCTTTCGTCTCCTAGTTGGAGTTCTCCCGCTTCTATCCTTTCTTTGAAAATATGCTTTAGTCTGTTGCAATCGCTGGTCGGGTGTGAACGAACCTGTGGTAATGGCAGTACTTGGGGTTCGCCATCTCAGCCTCAGTTGGTGGACGTCCGGGAGGTGGCAGTCTGATAACATCATCTTGAACCCAGGCTTCTAGGAGGTCAATCACCTCCTCGATGGGAAACGGGAAATCAAGGGTATTTCCTTCGGTCTCATGATGCTGCATGGGAGTTTTAGTGACGGTCTTTCGTGGCGGGGGTTCCCATTACGCCGGCGCTTCACGTTTTGGCTGGTGGCTCGTAGTTGGGGCTTTCCTTTTTCCCCTTTCGTTTACTATGTTCACGGATGATGAGCCGGCATTAAATTGCTTGCTGATAAGGCGTCTACTCCCGCGAGTTTCACGCGTGTCTTCGGTTCGAGTTGGCTTAGCTCTTTCCAGTAATGCTGGTGTTGTTGTTGCGGATCGTCTGACGGCTTCATGGAGTTCGGAGAATGTTTGGAAGCGCAAGTTCTCTCGCAAGGCGTGATAAATAGGAACCATACCATTGATGCACGCATTCACCAGTTGTTGCTCGGTCACGTTTGGGTCGTGACAGTAGAGTGCTTGAACCATGAACCTTTTGACGAAATCATTCGGATGTTCATTATCCCACTGGTACATTCTTCCGAGGTCTGAGAAAGTACCTTGTTCAGACACGAAGAAGTATTTCTTGTAAAACGCAGTGACCATGCTACTCCAGTTGGGAATGTTGTTCGGTGGGATGTTGTTGTACCATGTATACGCCCTTCCAGTAAGTGATTTTGAGAATTCCCTTAAACGAAGAACGTGATTATATTCATGTTCACCTAGGGATTCCAGGAAACGGGAGACATGCTCATGTGCACTCCCGGTACCATCATACAGGGTGAATTGAGGAGAAGAGTACCCCCTTGGGAGAGGGATTCTCTGCATTTCGGATGGGTAAGGGGGTTGGTGATGATGCACGTCTAATTCATCATTCTTGATTCGGTTGCGGAGAAGTTGTTCCAGATCTTCTCGCGTGACGAAGTTGGGCGGCTGATTTCTTTCCAACGGGATTCTAGCGCGAGTTTCCTCATCCGTGGAGGCGTGCTCCGCCGAGGTGCTGGCGTCGGGGTTGTTGGAGACGTTCCTAAGCGGCTCTGGAGGACGCGACTCACGTGGTAGTCGCTCTGTCAGGGTCTTGAGAAATACGAGTACCTCCTTCTGCGTTGAAACCATATCCGTCTGGGCTCTGGCGAGCATCTCCTGTCGTTCCATCAAATCAGCGATGGTGACATAAGGACGACTTCCTCTGGTCCCTCCGGTCTCTCATCCCGTAGGCGGGGTAGTTGGAACCTTAGTTGTGGTCGGAGGCGCCATGCTAGACGAAGCATTAGGGGCCGCAGCGGCGGCTCTGGCCCTGGTGACTGGTGGAGTGACACCCGAAGAGATATTTTCATTGTCGTGATTAGAGGGTTGTGCAGAGACACTAGAGGAGGCAGCGGTTCTGGCCCTAGTGATTGGCGGTGTTACGCTTGAGGGAGTGCATTCGATGTTACTGTAGTCAGTAGGTGATGCAACAACGTTATTGGGAGAGACGCTAACATCAGGGATGTGTTCTGTGATGGTATTTCTCGGCAGACGCTCCGGACCTGAGTTCCACCATGTTGGGATTTGACGTTCGGGAAACGAAATCAAGTGTCGGAGTTGGTATTGTAACCGATAGATCAATCCTCCCGCTGTGGTCGCCAATTGTTTATGGGTAAAAATAGTTTCCGCCGATTTTGGTAAATTCGGTAGGTGAGTGAGAAAGTGGTTTAAACCCTAAACAAATGTGCTGCACGTGAGCACTTTCTAGATTCAAGAGATCAATCTGTACAAGTCCGGCCTAAACCAAGAAATGGCCGTTCCAAACTTGCTTCGGTCACAAAGTGGAGGAGAAGGGTTGATTTGGGGAGGGAAGCAAAGAAAGGTGTTGAGACCAGAATAATTCTAGGAGAGTAGTGTCTCGACTTGTATCAGAAAGTGAAAGCTTCGGAAGCTTGCAAGAGATGAAAGCTTTTTTGGAGAGCTTGCAAAGTTGCCTTTTCTGAGAGTGTTGTGTTTTTCTCCTGACCGAGACCTGTTGTCTGGTGGAAATAGGTAAGACCTATTTATACAAGTCGAGATTGAAACGTACCCTGGCCTCATGAAGGAAGAGAGTAAAGTGTGAAATAATGGGAGGAGGTGGTAACCGCATGGTGTTTATTGGTGAAAACGTTTTCACCATTATTTCCTCATTTATTTGACCTCTTTATTCCTATTCACGCTTTCTTAATGTGAGCGTAGTGTACGCTGCATGCTGTGACCGCCAAACCAAGACCCTGGAAAGCATCCCCCAGTTTTTGTTGATGTCTCGAGTGTTGGTTGCACCTTGAGTGCAAGTGGCGCGTGTGGCATGTGCCAATGACATGTGAGGAATGCCTTTGTTGCGGGTTGCACCTTGAGTGCAAGTGGCAATGCCAGAGCTGCTAGTGGCGTGTGTGGCATGTGCCAATGGCATGTGCGGAATTCCATGGTGGTAGGTTGCACGTTGAGTGTAAGTGGCAATGCCATAGCTGCTAGTGGTGTGTGTGGCATGTGCCAATGGCATGTGTGGAATGCCTTGGTGGTAGGTTGCACGGTTTGAAAGTTAGGCTACCAGCGTGGGTTTTGGCATGTGCCAATGGCATGTACGGCCAAGTTGGCCTAGGTTGCACGGCTTGCAAGTTAGGCTACCAGCGTGCGTGTTTGGCATGTATCAATGGCACGCACGGCCATTAGAGCCACGGCTAGGTAATGAAAGCTACCAGCGAACGTGTTGGCATGTGCCAATGGCATGCTCGGCCATTAGGGCCACGTCCTGGTAAGAAAAGCTACCAGCGATGCGTGTTGGCATGTGCCAATGGAATGCGTGGCCATTAGGGTCACGGCCTGGTAAGAAAAGCTACCAGCGATGCGTGTTGGCATGTGTCAATGGCACGCACGGCCATTAGGGCCACGACTTGGTAAGAAAAGCTACCAGCGATGCGTGTTGGCATGTGCCAATGGCATGCGTGGCCAAGCTACCAGCGATGCGTGTTGGCATGTGCCAATGGCATGCGTACCAATTTGGGTCACGGCCTGGTAAGGAAAGATACCAGCGATGCGTGTTGGCATGTGCCAATGGCATGCATGACCAATTTAGCATAGGTTGCACGGTTTGCAAGCCTAGGCGCGGGCGCCATTTTGGCATGGCGTGGCTAGGGCCAAGGTAAGGGTGCTTGGATTGGCGTGGTGTGACTAGCGTAGCTAGGGCCAAGGCAGAGTGTGTTTGGCATGGCGCGACTAGCTTGGGCTAGGTGTGGCTGGCGTGATTTGCCATTGGCACTGAGGTGCGGCTAGCATGGTTGGCATGCTTTGGCGCGTTTGGTGTGACTAGCATAGCTAGGGCCAAGGCAGAGTGTGTTTGGCATGGCGCGGCTAGCTTGGGCTAGGTGTGGATGGAATGATTTGACATTGGCACGGAGGTGCGGCTAGCATGGTTGGCATGCTTTGGCGCGTTTGGTGTGACTAGCATAGCTAGGGCCAAGGCATAGTGCATTTGGCATGGCGCGGCTAGCTTGGGCTAGGTGTGGCTGGCATGATTTGCCATTGGCACGGAGGTGCAGCTAGCATGGTTGGCATGCTTTGGCGCCTTTGGTGTGACTAGCATAGCTAGGGCCAAGGCAGAGTGCGTTTGGCATGGCGCGGCTAGCTTGGGCTAGGTGTGGCTAGCATGATTTGCCATTGGCACGGAGGTGCGGCTAGCATGGTTGGCATGCTTTGGCGCGTTTGGTGTGACTAGCATAGCTAGGGCCAAGGCAGAGTGCGTTTGGCATGGCGCTGCTAGCTTGGGCTAGGTGTGGCTGACATGATTTGCCATTGGAACGGAGGTGCGGCTAGCATGGTTGGCATGCTTTGGCGCGTTTGGTGTGACTAGCATATCTAGGGCCAAGGCAGAGTGCGTTTGGCATGGCGCGGCTAGCTTGGGCTAGGTGTGGCTGGTATGATTTGCCATTGGCACGGAGGTGAATTAGGGTTTTGCTCGTTGTAACCCTAATTTGAAAAAATACCCCCTATTAATTACTGACTACATGTATTAAATATTCTAATAAATGTGTCACCGGTGACATTAGGTTATTTGGGGTTTTACGATTTTACCCTTTGTTTAAAAACCACCATTAACACCTGGATCCTCCTTAATTATGAAGAATTTAGTTTCTGTCCAGGTTGTACCATTTCTTATGTTGAGAATGATGAACCGTAAGCATCCCTGGAGATTCCCTCGTGGTCTCTGACTGAGATAGGAGCATTAGTTGCTTCTTGTCGGGTGATGCCAGTGGCTCTGAGGGTTTTCAAAGGGATGATGTTAACAGCAGTGCCAACGTCGACCAATGCTCGATTGAATTCATTTCCTTTGAGATAGACCATGGTGAGAAGTCCCCAGTCGTACATCTCCTTGTCTGTTACTGGCGGTTCAGAGAGTGTCTCCTGAATTGTTAGTCGTTTGCCTGACACGATGTGGTTTAGTGCATCAAACATATCATCTCTTTGGGCCTTTGACAAGTACAACAACTCGCAGACATACTCAATTAAGGATTGAACTGCTTCCTTGACCGGCTGCTTGGAGGATGCGAATATTCTGATTGGCAGAGGATTTCTGTGTACTCCTTCAGTCCTCAGTTCCCCTGAGTCAGCCTTTTCTTTGAATATACGCTTCAAGGTTCTGCAATCACTTGTCGGATGACTGACATACCTATGGAAATGGCAGTAGCGTGCATTTTCCATATGTTCCTCAATTGGTTCCTTTTTGACATGAGGTAATTTGATCGCCCCGTCTTGGATCTAGACTTCCAATAGTTCGATCACTTCTTCAATAGAAAAGGGGAAGTCAGGTGCATCTTGATCGTTCTGTTGATGTTGAGTAGGCGATTGTGCATTCCTGGCTTGACCATCTTTCCTTTGCGCTTTTGAGGGATTAGACCCTGGAGGAGCATTATTATGTGGCTGTGCTTCAGCTTTTATTTTCCTCCCTTCAGCAACATTCATGGAATTTTCGACACTGTACTGCTTGTTGATTAGTCATCTAGCAGTGTTGCTTCGAGTGTCTTTCGATTCCTCTACTTTGACGGTTTTCGTTCTTTCTAGCAAGGCAGGAGCTGTAGTTGCTGATCGCTTGGCCGCTTCATGAAGTTTTGAGAAGGTTTGAAAACGAAGATTTTCCAGCAAAGCTCTGTAGACTGGGATTATCCCATTAATGCATAAATCCACCAGTTGTTGTTCAGTAACATTGGGATCATGGCAATCCAAGGCTTGAACCCTGAACCTCTTCACGTAATCATTCGGATTTTCAGCATTCTTCTGAGCCATCCTTCCTAAGTCGGAAAGAGTAACTTGCTCAGAAACAAAGAAGTACTTCCTATAGAAAGCATTAATCATTTCTCCCCAATTATCTATGCTTCCTGGTGCGATGTTGTTGTACCAAGTATATGCTCGACCCGTCAGGGATTTTGAAAACTCCTTCAAACGGACGACTGGGTTGTGTTCATACTCTCTTAATGCTTCCAGGAATCGAGAAACATGTTCTTGAGCATTCCCCGTTCCATTGTAGAGTGTGAAAGTTGGAGAAATATAACCCTTTGGAAGAGGGATTCTTTGCATAGCAGCAGGATATGGAGGCTGATGACGATGAACTGATGGTGCATGGCCCTTTCCCCGGCTCTCCATAAAACGTTCCAGATCTTCACGAGTGATGAAACTAGCGGAGTTCAGTTCGCAGCCTTTGCGGGTTTCGTCATCGTCAGGGACAGGAATAACTTCTGGATCTAGAGCTGGAGATGTTTCCTTGTCTTTTCCTTTCTCCCGAGGTTTGTCTGACATCTTGTCAGTGAGAGTTTTGAGATGGTTACATAATTCCTTCTGAGTAGCAGCCATATCAGTTTGATTTTTAGCGAGCACTTCCCGAATCTTCATGAGATCAGCGATGGTGGGTGGATTTTCTCTGAGTTCCTCAGGATGTCGACCAAAGAGAGGATGATTTTCGATATTAGTGTGAGGAGGAGTAGTGATGAGTGCCAAATAGTGCATATTTATACACCTTTTTATTGGCATTTTACTCATCTTTTGCGCTTAGAAATCAGATATTATCCCAGATTCTGTGTTTTCCTTGTTTTCAAGAATAAATATTTGTATTAATTAATTTTGTGTTTTTAGGTAATAAATAAAGCTCGGAGAAACTGAGGAGCCCAAAGAGCGAAGAATTGGAGTCGAGCATCTATGGA
Organism: Papaver armeniacum; assembly: GCA_023531295.1. Classification (NCBI taxonomy): domain Eukaryota; kingdom Viridiplantae; phylum Streptophyta; class Magnoliopsida; order Ranunculales; family Papaveraceae; genus Papaver; species Papaver armeniacum. The sequence goes on from JAJJWW010012478.1 coordinate 197,796, forward strand.
GCAGAAAGCCAAAGCCCGCGCGCGCAACAGTTGCAACCCAACGAGTAGCAACTCATCTACAAGACATGGGCTCGAGCTATCCATCTCCGACCCACGACCCGGATCCAAGCCCATCCAACCTGAGCCGTTGAGATCACACCTTGCTACATCCTACGGTCGCTGCCTCCACGAGCATCGGAGTTCGCTGCTCCCGTGCAATACCAGATCACTCCAAATCATGCTGAGCCGTTGAGATTTCTTCTCCTAGATCTGACGCTCGCTCCATCAGTCTCATCAAAGCTTGCTATCCTTGCTCCACAACAAAACGCCCTAACCCTATACACCCCATCGACCTAATCCATTCCCTTATTTATCTTCTCTTTCTTCTCCGACCAACTCCACAAAGAACCCATTCCTCCACCTCCTTCCTTCTCCCTGACAGAGCCACCTTCGCCACCACCCTATCTCCTGTCACACCATCATCCTAACAACTATCATCAGTACCATCTTCGCCACCCTTGTTTCACCCTTCTCCATCCATAGCTTCTAGGTTATGGTAGAAGCTAGGATTGAGACGATTGAAGCTAGGGTTTTTCACCAAACCTCATGCATGGTCAATTAAGAGGTCTGAGAGCCGCACAAGTTAGGGAGAACACGATTCAGAGTATGGGTACTTTGTCTTTTCATTTAATTTCTGTTTTAAAATTAGGGTTTGAAGTTTTGGGAAACTGCATGTATAAATAGAATGAGGGGTTTGTGAAAGAAACTCATGCCTGGGCTAGCCAGTGCGTCATTTAGGTTTAATTTTGTAGTTTATTTGTTACTTTGATGTTTTAATTACTTTGGCTAGGGTTGAGATGAAACCCAAAAATCTGTTGCTAAGAGTTGTTCATAATTTGGAATTGTTCTTGATTGTGCTTTAATGCTTAGGATACATTTAATCTTAACACCTCAGTATGTTACTTTCACAGTGTATGTCATGCATCCACTGTAGTCAGACTATTTCCATGTTGTGTGTGTTGCAATTCATACCTCATTGCCTGTGATTGATCCTCAGACTAGTTGTGCCCTGAGAAGACAGCTAGTACTTGGGAGAGATACTCTAATTGCGATTAAATATCCATCTTAGGGTAAGTTTGATCATCTAAGTAGTGGAAACTGATTTGTGATTAGTTGTACTATGATAAGACAACTAATACTAGGAATTAGTTAATCACTTTAGTTGATAGTAAGCCACCCATTGAGACCCTGGATGAATGGTAGAATTGCCATTACAAGGGACAAGAACTTTAGCAAACATTGAACGACTTAGGCGAGATTAGGAGGTGGATTCGACACCCTAGTCCTCTCTATCTTGTTACAATCTTCTTTTACCTTAGTTTAGTTTCACTACAATTCAGCCGTATCGGCACAAATCCTCTGTTGTCACATTGTCACTCTTGAAATCAGTTTAGAAAGCCATAAGATCACCTTAAGAGCACCACAAGTCTCGTGGTTCGACCCGTACTTGCCGCGTCTCCGATAGACGCCGTGCACTTGCGGTTATCACCGTAGGCCATAAAATATACACATTCCGAGGCCTACCAAGTTTTTGGCGCCGCTGCCGGGGACTTGGCGTGTGCCCTGTGATTATTGGCTTTTCTTTACTGCTTTTTCACCCTGTACATATTCATTTTGCAATATTGTTTTTGGTCTCTTCTTAGTATAACTTAGCTTAACCACTGTCTTTATTTTGCATTTTTGCACTTGTTATTCTATTTGTTATTACATCAATGCATCTGTAATTTTCCTTTTGTGAACTTAGCGTAACTTGTAGTGTAGTTTGTAGCATCATAACCCTGTAGTAGTGTAACTCAGTTCGACTTTTTTACATTTTTTTTCACCTGTTATTGCATCATACATCTGCTAGTTTTCCTTTTCTTGTTTAACTTAGCTGTAACTTGTTATAATCTTTGCATCTCATCTGTAGCTGTAGCTGGTAGCTCTCATCTTAGTTAATTGATCTCACAAATCATAGCATCTGCATCTTAGTGTCACTTGTAAATCTTTTTCCCTGTCAGTCCAAATAAGCATAACAATTGTTGTCTTTCCCCTGTGTCAGCACTATTATCTTGTGGCTCATTTCTTGGAACTGAGATTGCTCTGTTGAGATTGACAGGTACCTGCCATGCTGCTGAGCTGCTGAGTAAGGCCAAGGAACCTGAGTTCACAAGCCCTGAGCAAACTGCAATTCAGGTAAGTGGCTTCTTGGTAGTCAATTTGTAAGCATGATAGCTGAGTATGTTTGAGAACCATGTTAGCTAAGTATGTTTAAGTGATCTGTGCTTCCTTGACCTGAGAACCCTTGGCCTTGACAAGGCTTGTGATCAACTCCAGCCCCTGCTGCTGTGAGTTTGAGCCACAACAAGTACAAACATCTGCCATGTATTGCTCTGTACCCTGTATTGTATGCTCTGTGCCCTGTATTGCCCTGTGAATGTGCCATGTATGCCCTGTAAACCCCCCTGATGTGGGTCTGTGCTGACAAGGCTTACCTTGCAACTGACCTGTGCAACCCTCCAGCCCCCTGAAGCTGAGAGGCTGTGTTGCAACTTGGTTAACTAAGTGCTGCATTACCCTTTTTGACATCAGCCAAACCTGCCATCCTTGTGTGCTCTATGCTTAGTCTCAATTGAGTGCTGTGTGCTTGTGTGTAACTTGAGTGTGTCTTCACCTGTGCTAGGTAGTGCTCATGCCCTGAGCCATGTTACTATCTGCAATCTGTGCATAGACCATCTGAGCTGCCATTCTCCAGCCCTCTGCAGCTGTGAGTTGAAGCTACAACTGGGATAACAAATTAGATGCAAACCTTGTTGAGCCAAGTATTGACAGACCCCTTGCATAACCTGATCACTTGCTAGGCCATCTGACCTGCAATTTCTGTGTTGTTGCTTGCCTGCAATGTGCTCTGCCAGTGTTGTTTTTGAGACTCAGTGTCTCCCTAGGTTGATTTTTATAATCTACCCTGTGCTTTGTGTTGCTGTGTGTTGAGCATAACCCATTTTACATACCTTGCTTTGCCTTGGCTGATTGCAAGCCTTATTTTGTGCTTAACCCGTGATGACTTGCTAAGTCGTGTCTTTGGGAGTGCACCTTGACCTTGAGCCGCATCAATTTCTCGTGAGTTTGTATCCCCTGTCTTTGTGTGCTCTGTGTGTTTTGAGCACATAAACCCTGCCAAGCTAAGCTTAACAACTGAAGCCCAACCACTGGGCCTGCACTCTGCACAACCGGAGCCCATAATCATAGCTGGGTTGATTGACCCCAAGGCTGGGCTCTGCACAAACTAAGTTTTGCATAACCTGGGCTTAACCTGTGCAATAGACTAAGCCCCATCACCTGGACTGATCACAACCTACACTTTCAACTGGGCTGAGAACCACTAAGAACCGGGCTCGCACGAAACCGAGCTTGTCCACTAGGCTTTGCACAACCACATAAGCCACACTGCTGGGCTTAAACGAAACTGAGCCCACAGTTCCACTAGGCTTTACACAAACCTGGGCTGTTCTGTTTTCACAAATCCTGGGCTTCAAACAACAAATCCCAAACAAACCAAAACTCACTAAAACCAAATTGATCCCCAGACAACTGGGGCTTCCCACATAAACCAAAGCTCCCAACAAAACCAAATGAAACCCATTTAAACCAAACAAAACCCACATAAACCAAACTAGACTTTGAGTTCAATTTGAGTTGATAAATCATGTCAGGATTTTGGTCTGCATCCGGGGATGGAAACAAATCCCTTAGAGAGCGTGCTTACGGGCACGCTTCACAGGATGAACTCCCCACATACCATAGTGATTTTAGGGAATTTTATGAGCCTTCTCAGGGCCCTGACCTCACATACCCTAATCACTATGAGCACATGCATCATCCACCACAGGTTGAAAATGAACACTTTCCTCATACCCAGTCATCACTTCTAGATCAATTAGAAGCTCAAGTTTTTGCTTTAGAAAGGCAATTTGTCAAATCTAATTCCTCTAGGCAATATGAAATGCATGCTTGCACCTTATGTGGTGGCTTAGACCACCCTGCTGAGTACTGTTATATTTTGCATGATTTTAGGAAGTCTAGGGAAAACCATGATTATCCAATGTACGAAGTGTCTAGAAGTGACCATCTTTGGCAACTATTGGGACCATAATCAACCTGCACACATGCATCATTCACCACAGTGGGGAGATGAACAATTTTATACTCCCCAACTCCTAGTTTGCAATCAATAATGGAAACACTCATGGAGCAAAATGCTAGGCTTGAAATGAATGCAATGCATGACCATCCATATAGAAACATGTCTGAATTTCCCTTCTCTAGTGAACCTCATGCACAACCATACAGTGATTATCCATATGAGGAATGCATACCCACTAGTGAAGACTCTCCTTCAATAGAACAACTCAAGATGATTCTTCAAAGGAACCTGATTGAGTTACAAAATGATAGGATTGAAAATAGTGTTTCTAGTCTTACTCATGCAACTAACATTGAATATGAACCTAATCCAGAGGTAGATGAGTACACTAAAAATACTACAATTTTGAATGGGGAGATGAATTCTTGCTATGATGATGATGATGATGAATATGAAGAGCATGTGTATTTTGAAAATGTAGTAGAATCTTTAGGTTCAGAGACATTAAGTGTCTCTCCTGTGAACCCTATGAATGATGCTTCTTCTGATATTCATGCATGTAATGTTGATGTGGAACCTGTGCAATTATCCTGTGAAAATGAACATGATTTACCTTCTTCTGACTTTAGGAAAGTGTGTGATGGTGCAAATGATTTTATACATGCAAACAACTTAGATGTACATAACCTCTCTCCTGAGTCACAAATTGAAACTCCTCCACCAAACCTAGGTGTAGTTTGTAACAAAATTGCAAAACCAACTTTTCTGAAAATGCCTAACTTAGGCCTAGAGCTTTGTGCTTCCCAGTCCTCTTGGACTATTTTGCATCAAAGTATAACACTCTTAAGGAGCCACAGTTGGAATGTGTATGTTCCACTTTGTTCTTAGCAATACTCATTTTGAGTTAGACCTTTTGCATGATGTACCTTTAAAATTGAAAGATTTTGTGCTCCCAAACACACCCGTTCACAAGTTTAGGTTTGGGGGAAGCTCATTCACATCTGCAGTATTACTTGCACTCTCATGTTATATCTGTGTAAGGCTGTTGATGTTTGTATATATTTTCTATTGGGTTGATCCTCAACTCTTTAGATTGTTAGTTTATGGTGAATTTTCATTGTATATATCCAGTAGGACTTGTTAAATTTTCTTTTCTTGAATCGGTTGAGTCTTCATGCGCATATATTATGCTAATCCGATATGATCTCCGTTGAGAATGTTGGATTCTAGCCTTGACTAAAGAAGCTCAACCTTGCTCCCGCCGACATACCGGTAATCTCTTCCCTTTTCTCTTATCAACATAGTTCTCTTGGTATGTGATTGTTTAAAATTTTCCTATCTGTCGACACATTGAGGATAATGTTTGATTTAGGTTTGGGGGTGCATTTGCATTTAGAGTTTTTAGTCTTTTATTTTATCTTTTAATTTTACAAAAAAAAAAAAAAATTTCAAAAACCCTTTTTGTAAAAACCTCCAACTTTTAGAGATTTTAGAGTCACTAGCATGCTTCTAGCTATGTTTACATAGAGATTGACCGAAATAACAGAACTTGGAAGTACCTAGGAGAACACAATCGGGTTTCTTAGTTGATTAGAGCATTAAAGTTGGATTTAACCATACCGGAGGGCTTAATTAGGTCTTTGTTTAGATATTCGGTAGTAGAATTGTGATCACCCATAGTGGAGACTACCCATTTTACATCAAGTGAGGCACCAACCTTCAAATTTTTGCAACTTTCTAGAAAAGCTGTTAGAGTGTGTGTCACCGTACATCAATTCCGGGTAGGAATGGTGAGCTACCCAACTTCGCACCATTTTCAACACTACTTTTGATCTCTTGAGTGCTAGTTTTTGTCAATCATGAGGGTGACGTCTAAAGATGAAAACTTCTTCTAAATACCGATTTGCAGTTAGCATCACTCTCTCTCTCTCTCAATCAGCAAGACCCATAGAAACACATCATCGTCAACAAACGGAGCAGCATCAGAATATTGAAAGAAAAATTGATATAGTCCAAGGTTTATGTGCAACAAAGAAAAGAAAAATAGGATGAGAATTAATAAAATTTATAAAATCAAGACAATACAAGTGTGGAAAAATTGAGTGATAAAGTCCTTTGTCCATGGAGTTAGTTGTTTCATTATTTGTATTTTTATTTTCACTTATTGTAATGTAAAAAAAAAAAAAAAAAAATCAAAAAATCAAAAAATAAATAAAAAAATAAAATATTATAGTTTATTTTTGCTACCACCATGGTAAAGAAGAATTTAAAAAGAAAAATCCAAACAACAAGGAATTTGAGTAGAAAAGTTAAAAATTGTCTAGTTTTGTGAAGTTTAAAAGTTCGTCATCAACATTTGAAGACCGAAGACCGAAGATTGAAGACGTTTCTATGGTTCTTATGAGAGAGTGATATTAATTGCCGATCGGGTGAGAAGTGAGTGAGTACTCCCACCCCTTGCTAATGGTTGATTTCCTTTCTTAGAGATCATCGAAAAAGATTCTTTTTGTCCACACTTCGTGGAGTCTCCAGATTTTATTTCGGAAGGTTATCCTTCTTACCTACAACGTGTGCAGGATTTCTCTCTTTATTCCCGCCTCGCACACATGAGAGACTAAAAATCGATCTTTTTGAGTGCAATTATCATAAAACCCTAATGGTGAGGCGAAGTTGAGACTTATGATCACAATCGAATCCGAATTCTTTCATATGGTATGGTTACTTCTCGCTCAAGCACTTAAGGATGAGAATGTGTTCTTCGATAGTTCTAACTTCTTGTTACTAGCATGCGAAACTCTATGTCCTCATAGCTCCTTGGATGCTTGAGACTCTTTTACACTCGAAGTTGGAGAAGGTTTTGTGGGTACACCTGGTAAACCCTCACGAGACTACAACTCGTCCACTAGGGACACCTAGGGGTTTAAAGGCTTAGTGCATACGCTAAATGCATTCGAGAGACCTGCGACGGGGGGTATAGTTAGGATTTCTTATTTTCTGTTTCACTTGAGGACAAGTAAAATTCAGGTTTGGGGGTATTTGATGAGTGCCAAATAGTGCATATTTATACACCTTTTTATTGGCATTTTACTCATCTTTTGCGCTTAGAAATCGATATTATCCCCATTCTCGTGTTTTCCTTGTTTTCAAGAATAAATATTTGTATTAATTAATTTTGTGTTTTTAGGTAATAAATAAAGCTCGGAGAAACTGAGGAGCAAAAAGAGCGAAGAATTGGAGTCGAGCATCTATGGAGCAGAAAGCCAAAGCCCGCGCGCGCAACAGTTGCAACCCAACGAGTAGCAACTCATCTACAAGACATGGGCTCGAGCTATCCATCTCCGACCCACGACCCGGTGATGCGTGTCGTAGGTGCAATCAAATTAATCAATGTTTCCACTCAATTAAAAATAATATAATGGAAGTCAAGTTCGTTCCCACGAGGAGCAAGAGATCTTAGTTGTAAAAGTTGTCACGAAAGGGGGGTGTAAAAAGCAAAAGAAAATAAACAAAGCAATTAAAAGATAAAGTTGAAAGCAATAAGAGAGACAAGATCAAGGAATCCTTCTTCGTTGCAAAACAATGAATCAAGTTATGTTCTTTTCTACTTGTTATTAGTCACAAATTATCACCAACCGTAGGTAAAGCAGCTAGCTCAGTGCTAAACCCCTAAATCCCTTGTATCACCTAGGACACGGAAGTTCTCGACTACCGGATTCTATTTACCAAACCACCTAGTAGTAGCTCACTCTAGATGTAATTTAAATAAACGCATTAAGATTTATGAACTTATTAGGTTAATATTAGTAGTTAGACTCTTAGATCAAGGTCTACTTGCTAACGTTGTTTCTACACACAATTGCTCCACGGAATCCCTCCGCAAGGTCTCGTGTTTGCTACTTATGTAAAAAGTCAAGAAACGATTACTTATCTCCTAACTTTCACTAGCTTTAGATCAAATTAACAAATCAATTTAGCGTGCACTCCAAACAATCTATCAATCAATCATGAATGTCTTTAAGATCATTCCTATTAGTAAAAACAAACGATAATTATGTGAAAAACTTCAAGATAGAATTTGAAAACAAAAACTTAAATCATATGTTAAGAACTAGGAATTCATCCTCAATCAATAAAATTAGCTACTCATGTTAAAGAGTTCACACAAAGAATAAGAAAAGAAAAGAATTGTTGTGTGTGTAGAGATGTGTGTAGAGGTGTGTAGAAGTTGTAGAAAACTTCTCTATTTATAGGCTTCAATATTCTCCAAATCTTCCAAGGAATAGAATCCTTTTTCTTTTGCAATTCAATTTCCAAATCCAAGCTTTTCTCAACTCTTCCACCTTCTCTTTCCAAATTTGAGTCCAATTCTCCATCCAATTCCAAGCTCAAGTCTTCACACCCATGAGAGAAGTCCATAGAAAATTCTGGAATTTTTGCTCGCCGGAAAACTGGGATTATGGACGGAATTGTCGCCGCCGGCAACATGAAATTCACTGCCGGTCACTGGAATCTTTGGCGGAATATTCCGTCAGTCTACCGTTAGGACTAACGGTCAAACAGGTCAACCGTCAGTCAACTGTTAGTCAAAGGTCAAGGAGGAAGAGTGAGTCAGACTACGAGTCAGCATCTTACTCGGCTGACTGATCTAACTGGGGTGAGTTGGATCGGCTGGATCGGTCATCGCCGAGTTGAATCGCCGGAGTGGAGAACCGGCCAGAGTTCTGTTTGTTTTCTGGCATTTCCCAGGCCGAGTTCAGGCCAATTTTTGGGTCTTCACCTGTTAAGAAACCTAACACATTCATCTATCAATTCAATTCACAGCTTCATCAATTTCACACACCATTCCACTGTTGCTTCTTAGGTTGAGCTCAACACTTTACAGCATCATCTCTGAGTCACAGTTCACCAGCAATTCAGCCTCATCTGCTACTGCAAGTGATATCAACAGCGGCAGTAACTCCTTCTCTGCTTGCATTTCTGCATTGCACAAGCTTCACTTCAACCCTTGCACAGTTGCTGCTTTAACATCTTTTCAGCCTCAACACCACTGCTTTCACTTCCACAACAACAGCTACCACAGCACCAGAACCCATCTCATGATTTAATCCATCTCTGACCTTCTTGTCTTCCCTTCTTGTCTGCAACATCAATTACACAGACCATTTGATTCCATCTCAAAAATAGCAGCAACTTCTTCCATATTGATTCACAGACCCAATCTCCCTGAGCTTTAACTCCCCTGGTCTGGTAGTTTTGCAATAAACACCAATTCAGGCTATTTCATCCTCCTTCTCAATCTTAGTTTGAACAGCAACTCCAGCCACAAAACCCATCTCTTCTCTGTCTAATCCCATAAACAAGTCGAGCCTATCTTGTATTATCTGTTGCCTTGTCTGACCCATTGTTGAACTCATAACCCTGATTTCATCTCAAGACCAGCAACAAATCGAACCCATTTTTCCCTGCAATCTCTCCCTGAATCTTCATCTCCTTCTTCTCGATTCACTGCAACATCAAACCCTAACATCAATTTATCACCAGAACCCCATTCAACAACCACCTAATCTTGTCCGCAATCTCATACTTGGTCCAATTTCTCTTCTTCTTGTTCTCGATCTGTGCTGTGTTCTTCCTCTGAAAATCTTCTCTGTGATTCGAACCACCTCTTGAATCCATTGATTCCAATTTCCCCCATGATTTCATCACAGATCCCTTAAGCAGCACCACCAACTTCTTACATTCTTCAGTTTCATCCTTCGATTTTATTAGCAGCAGCAGACGCTGTTTTTAACTCTCGGTTTCTCGATTCGACGGAAATCCTCTCGATCTTCCATTAATGGATTCCAATATCGGTTTGTTTCTATTTCAGGAGAATGATGATTGAGAAGTAAAAATGAAAGAGAAAAACATTTCTCTGAATTCTAGGGTTATAGGTTGGGCGGTTATTGGCAGTCGGTGGATTTTGATAAGGGATAACCAAATTGGTAGCCCCTTAACCACAACTTCAGCTGTCTTTAGTGCTCTTGCAAAATTGTTGCCCCTTAACCTCAAGAGGGCTCCATATATCAATCGCCTGTTAAATGACCTTTTTGCCCTTTTCGCTCAAATTGGGTGATTTCTTCTTCTTTTCCTCCGTGCGACTCCAAAGTAGCTATAACACTCAAAACAAGCGTAAAATACGTAATTTACACGAAAAATAGCAAAGAAAGCATAAACTACTAGATAGTAAATACGGTGTATTCTACACCTATCAAATTCCCCCACACTTAGACTTTGCTAGTCCTCGAGCAAATCAAACTAAAAACTCACAATTTCAAAGCGTTCAAGCGTCACAAGCATCCAAAGAGTTATGAGGACATAGAGTTTCTGCATGCTAGTAATAAGAAGTTAGAAATACTAAAGAACATATTCTCATTCTTAAATGTTGAGTGAGAAATAACCACACCACAATGAGAGAGCGCGTGTTTGAGAAACGATCAATAAGCATTTCGCCTCGACTTCTGCCTCACCAAAAAGGATTTTATGATAATTGCACTCAAAAAGACGGCTTTTTTATAGGTCTCACATGTGTGCAGGTAGGAATGAAGAGAGAATTCCTGCAACACGTTGAATGGTGGGAAGGACAACTTCCGAAATATTTTTAAAAACCCACATCTTTTAATATTTTGAAAAACCATTTTTCTGACGATCTCTACGAAAGGAAATCAACCATTATTATCGAGGATGAGATTACTTACTCACCTTCAAATCCGATCGCCAATTATGATAACACCACTCTCACGGCATTCAATAGAAACGTCTTCCGCTCCTTGTCTTGATCTTCATGGTCTTCGGTTTCAACTATTGATGATAAACCCTCGAATTTCATAAATCCTTGACAATTTTTAACTCTTGTACCTTAAAAATCCTTGTCGCTTGAAACTTTCTTATAAATTTTCCTTCCCCACGGCTCATTAAATAAAAATAAGAACAAATATTTCTCTTGTTTTTTTTTTTTTTTTTTTTTTTTTTTTTCTTTCCTTTTCTTTTTTTTTCAATTTTTTTTTTTTTTATAAACACAAGAGAAATTAAATACAAAATAAACCATGGCCGTGGAAGAAGTATTTTACCACTTGATTTTTCACAACTTGTATCGTCTTGAAATCATAAACTTCAAAAATTCTCACCTTTTAATTTTCTTTGCTTTTATGAATAAGTCTTCATACTTGAATATAAAATTACCTCATTGTATTGTAAGTCTTCAACATATATGTGAAATCCGCTCTTTATATGTTGCTTTACTTGAATATGAAATTTGCTCTTTTTCTCGTTCCGTTGCTTGTAAACCTTAAAATTTTCCAACTTTCCTTGTAGATTTTGATGTCGCTCCTTGTTGATGATGAATGTGTTTCTATGGATCCGTTGTTGTCGAGAGAGAGAATGGTGCTAACTGCAAATCGAACTACAAGAAGGAAGCTTTCATCCATAGACGTCACCCTCATGATTGACAAAATTAGCACTCAAGAGATCAAAGAGTAGTGCTTCTATTGGTGGGAGGTTGGGTAGCTCACCATTCTACCCGGAATTTACTTACGGTGACACACACTCAAAAGAAGCTCTTTAGTAGATGGAAGAATTTCTGGTCGGTGCCTCACATGATATGAATACGGGTAGTCTCCACTAATGATTGATCAGCAACTCTAATAATGCCCTTCTCCCTGCACCAAATTCGCATCACCGGCATGATTAAATCCATTATTTAACACTCAAACAAGCAAGAAATCCGAATGTAGTTCTCTAACATTTCCAAGTTCAATTATGTCGGTCAAAATCTCTATGTAAACATACCTAGAAGTATGCTAGTGACTCTAAAATCTTTAAAAGTTGAAGTTTTATGTAAAACTTTATTTTTTTTTTAAATTTTTAATTTTTTTTGTAATTTTTGTTTTAAAAACATGCTTAACCACTCCCCCACACTTAAACCTTACATTGTCCTCAATGTAATTGAATCCTCCTAGTAAAGTCAAGGTGGGAAATTTTAACATGATAAGAAACAAGAAAAAGAAATAACAAAAAGCAAAAGGATAAGAAATACAAAACCGATGGGTTGCCTCCCATTAAGCGCTTGTTTTAAAGTCGACGGCCCGACTTAGCTCTTGCATGATTCATTCCCCATATACTAACAATCTGAAAATTTGAGGATCAACCCATAATACCTGTTTTGCAAACAATAACTCCATACAAATGTTAGCACAAGAAAACAATAGTGAAATTATCGCTCGATAGAAATTTCCCCCACACTTATTCTTGTCCACACTCGGAAGTGTATAAAGAACATAGAATTTGGGAACTTCCATGTATTCCTCTTGGCAAACCTGCATAGTGTTAGCATCAAATGTTTCCAATGGTGGATATCTAGAAACAAAATCATCCAAAAATACTTTCGAAGCACATACATTCAAACCAATAAGAGGTAAAGGAGAAGAATCAATATGCAAAGGGTTAGACAAACCTTGCACAATTTCTTGTATTATAAAATCCTCTTCATCCTTAAAAAATTCAAGTGAATTACTTACCTCTTGTATATCGTGGTCCTCTATTAAACCTTGCAACCATTCTTCGTCGTTTTCTACCTTAACCAAAGTCTCGGCATCATTAAAATCATTGGCAAGTTCAATTGGGTCTTCCACAAAATCAATGAATGTGGTTTCATCCTCTAGCATCATCTCTTCAACATTCTCATCATCGGAATCGGGCCATTCTTCCCTCATATAATCTTCCTCGGTATAAATTGTAAGATCTTCTTGTGCGGGTGTTACACCGTTTACAACAATAGGTAAGTGATATCCAAACTCCTCCTTTTGAATAGGTGAAGGATCTTTATTATGATCCGGAGTTGGAATAACTTCCTCATTGTTGCAACGTTCATACACTTCCGCGGACTCATATCTTTCCCTAAGGAATTTTTTCCAAGCACTAAGTGCATCATCTTCAAGCTCTACCTTTTGAATAGGTTCTTGATCATTATTAAGATCAAGGCTCGAGTAAGCTACACTAGCGTCATCAAAAGTCTCCAAAGGTTGGTCCTTTTCAACACAATCATCTTCACTTTCGGACTCACCATAATAAGAATCTTCATCGGTTTCATAACCTTTATCCCGACGTCGTTTAAGTTCCATATGAATAGTCCTACTAATTTCTGCGACAAGCTCTTCCGAGTCTCCATCATCTTCCAATTTGTATAATTTCTGTGCAAGTTTCCTGACGTTCACACGCTTACCACTGTTGATAGAGTTTCTAGAATGTATCTCCTCTTTTGGAAAAAGTGAAGGAAAAACACGATGAAGAGGAGTATATTCCAAATTCTCTGTCTGCACATTACTAGAAAACAAATTGTTAGATGCATAGCTATCCTTCCATCCGTGTGTTTGTCCACTTACATACCCATCATAAGGTTGTTGATATGTATGAGAATATCCATAAGGTTCTGTAGAAAATTTATCATAGCCAAAATATTGGTTTTGATTGTATCCTAAGGATGGTTGGAAGTTGTCATAATGTTGAGGTTGAAAACCGTATTGATTGTTGTAATATGCTTGCTCTTGTCCACCGTACATGGAAAATCGGCACCTGAAATAAGATTCAGAAACCAAGTTAGATACGGAATAGAATCCAACAAAACAAGAATAAAGCAAAAAGAAAAATAAAAACAACTAAAATCATCCGCATTGCTCCAGAAAGAACGGCGCCAAAATTTGATGCGTGTCGTAGGTGCAATCAAATTAATCAATGTTTCCACTCAATTAAAAATAATATAATGGAAGTCAAGTTCGTTCCCACGAGGAGCAAGAGATCTTAGTTGTAAAAGTTGTCACGAAAGGGGGGGTGTAAAAAGCAAAAGAAAATAAACAAAGCAATTAAAAGATAAAGTTGAAAGCAATAAGAGAGACAAGATCAAGGAATCCTTCTTCGTTGCAAAACAATGAATCAAGTTATGTTCTTTTCTACTTGTTATTAGTCACAAATTATCACCAACCGTAGGTAAAGCAGCTAGCTCAGTGCTAAACCCCTAAATCCCTTGTATCACCGGACACGGAAGTTCTCGACTACCGGATTCTATTTACCAAACCACCTAGTAGTAGCTCACTCTAGATGTAATTTAAATAAACGCATTAAGATTTATGAACTTATTAGGTTAATATTAGTAGTTAGACTCTTAGATCAAGGTCTACTTGCTAACGTTGTTTCTACACACAATTGCTCCACGGAATCCCTCCGCAAGGTCTCGTGTTTGCTACTTATGTAAAAAGTCAAGAAACGATTACTTATCTCCTAACTTTCACTAGCTTTAGATCAAATTAACAAATCAATTTAGCGTGCACTCCAAACAATCTATCAATCAATCATGAATGTCTTTAAGATCATTCCTATTAGTAAAAACAAACGATAATTATGTGAAAAACTTCAAGATAGAATTTGAAAACAAAAACTTAAATCATATGTTAAGAACTAGGAATTCATCCTCAATCAATAAAATTAGCTACTCATGTTAAAGAGTTCACACAAAGAATAAGAAAAGAAAAGAATTGTTGTGTGTGTAGAGATGTGTGTAGAGGTGTGTAGAAGTTGTAGAAAACTTCTCTATTTATAGGCTTCAATATTCTCCAAATCTTCCAAGGAATATAATCCTTTTTCTTTTGCAATTCAATTTCCAAATCCAAGCTTTTCTCAACTCTTCCACCTTCTCTTTCCAAATTTGAGTCCAATTCTCCATCCAATTCCAAGCCCAAGTCTTCACACCCATGAGAGAAGTCCATAGAAAATTCTGGAATTTTTGCTCGCCGGAAAACTGGGATTATGGCCGGAATTGTCGCCGCCGGCAACCTGAAATTCATTGCCGGTCACTGGAATCTTTGGCGGAATATTCCGTCAGTCTACCGTTAGGACTAACGGTCAAACAGGTCAACCGTCAGTCAACTGTTAGTCAAAGGTCAAGGAGGAAGAGTGAGTCAGACTACGAGTCAGCATGTTACTCGGTGATCGATCTAATCGGGGTGAGTTGGATCGGTTTGGATCGGTCATCGCCGAGTTGAATCGCGGAGTGGAGAACCGCCGAGTTCGTTTGTTTTCTCGGCATTTCCCAGCCGAGTTCAGGCCAATTTTTGGGTCTTCACCTGTTAAGAAACCTAACACATTCATCTATCAATTCAATTCACAGCTTCATCAATTTCACACACCATTCCCCTGTTGCTTCTTAGGTTGAGCTCAACACTTTACAGCATCATCTCTGAGTCACAATTCACCAGCAATTCAGCCTCATCTGCTACTGCAAGTGATATCAACAGCGGCAGTAACTCCTTCTCTGCTTGCATTTCTGCATTGCACAAGCTTCACTTCAACCCTTGCACAGTTGCTGCTTCAACATCTTTTCAGCCTCAACACCACTGCTTTCACTTCCACAACAACAGCTACCACAGCACCAGAACCCATCTCATGATTTAATCCATCTCTGACCTTCTTGTCTTCCCTTCTTGTCTGCAACATCAATTACACAGACCATTTGATTCCATCTCAAAAATAGCAGCAACTTCTTCCATATTGATTCACAGACCCAATCTCCCTGAGCTTTAACTCCCCTGGTCTGGTAGTTTTGCAATAAACACCAATTCAGGCTATTTCATCCTCCTTCTCAATCTTAGTTTGAACAGCAACTCCAGCCACAAAACCCATCTCTTCTCTGTCTAATCCCATAAACAAGTCGAGACTATCTTGTATTATATGTTGCCTTGTCTGACCCATTGTTGAACTCATAACCCTGATTTCATCTCAAGACCAGCAACAAATCGAACCCATTTTTCCCTCGCAATCTCTCCTGAATCTTCATCTCCTTCTTCTCGATTCACCGCAACATCAAACCCTAACATCAATTTATCACCAGAACCCCATTCAACAACCACCTAATCTTGGCCGCAATCTCATACTTGGTCCAATTTCTCTTCTTCTTGTTCTCGATCTGTGCTGTGTTCTTCCTCTGAAAATCTTCTCTGTGATTCGAACCACCTCTTGAATCCATTGATTCCAATTTCCCCCATGATTTCATCACAGATCCCTTAAGCAGCACCACCAACTTCTTACATTCTTCAGTTTCATCCTTCGATTTTATTAGCAGCAGCAGACGCTGTTTTTAACTCTCGGTTTCTCGATTCGACGGAAATCCTCTCGATCTTCCATTAATGGATTCCAATATCGGTTTGTTTCTATTTCAGGAGAATGATGATTGAGAAGTAAAAATGAAAGAGAAAAACATTTCTCTGAATTCTAGGGTTATAGGTTGGGCGGTTATTGGCAGTCGGTGGATTTTGATAAGGGATAACCAAATTGGTAGCCCCTTAACCACAACTTCAGCTGTCTTTAGTGCTCTTGCAAAAGAGTTGCCCCTTAACCTCAAGAGGGCTCCATATATCAATCGCCTGTTAAATGACCTTTTTGCCCTTTTCGCTCAAATTGGGTGATTTCTTCTTCTTTTCCTCCGTGCGACTCCAAAGTAGCTATAACACTCAAAACAAGCGTAAAATACGTAATTTACACGAAAAATAGCAAAGAAAGCATAAACTACTAGATAGTAAATACGGTGTATTCTACACCTATCACCCGGATCCAAGCCCATCCAACCTGAGCCTTTGAGATCACACCTGGCTACATCCTACGGTCGCTGCCTCCACGCGCATCGGAGTTCGCTGCTCCCGTGCAATACCAGATCACTCCAAATCATGCTGAGCCGTTGAGATTTCTTCTCCTAGATCTGACGCTCGCTCCATCAGTCTCATCAAAGCTTGCTATCCTTGCTCCACAACAAAACGCCCTAACCCTATACACCCCATCGACCTAATCCATTCCCTTCTTCATCTTCTCTTTCTTCTCCGACCAACTCCACAGAGAACCCATTCCTCCACCTCCTTCCCTCTCCCTGACAGAGCCACCTTCGCCACCACCCTATCTCATGTCACACCATCATCCTAACAACTATCATCAGTACCATCTTCGCCACCCTTGTTTCACCCTTCTCCATCCATAGCTTCTAGGTTATGGTAGAAGCTAGGATTGAGATGATTGAAGCTAGGGTTTTTCACCAAACCTCATGCATGGTCAATTAAGAGGTCTGAGAGCCGCACAATTTAGGGAGAACACGATTCAGAGTATGGGTACTTTGTCTTTTCATTTAATTTCTGTTTTAAAATTAGGGTTTGAAGTTTTGGGAAACTGCATGTATAAATAGAATGAGGGGTTTGTGAAAGAAACTCATGCCTGGGCTAGCCAGTGCGTCATTTAGGTTTAATTTTGTAGTTTATTTGTTACTTTGATGTTTTAATTACTTTGGCTAGGGTTGAGATGAAACCCAAAAATCTGTTGCTAAGAGTTGTTCATAATTTGGAATTGTTCTTGATTGTGCTTTAATGCTTAGGATACATTTAATCTTAACACCTCAGTATGTTACTTTCACAGTGTATGTCATGCATCCACTGTAGTCAGACTATTTCCATGTTGTGTGTGTTGCAATTCATACCTCATTGCCCGTGATTGATCCTCGGACTAGTTGTGCCCGAGAAGACAGCTAGTACTTGGGAGAGATACTCTAATTGCGATTAAATATCCATCTTAGGGTAAGTTTGATCATCTAAGTAGTGGAAACTGATTTGTGATTAGTTGTACTATGATAAGACAGCTAATACTATGAATTAGTTAATCACTTTAGTTGATAGTAAGCCACCCATTGAGACCCTGGATGAATGGTAGAATTGCCATTACAAGGGACAAGAACTTTAGCAAACATTGAACTGACTTAGATGAGATTAGGAGGTGGATTCGACACCCTAGTCCTCTCTATCTTGTTACAATCTTCTTTTACCTTAGTTTAGTTTCACTACAATTCAGCCGTATCGGCACAAATCCTCTGTTGTCACATTGTCACTCTTGAAATCAGTTTAGAAAGCCATAAGATCACCTTAAGAGCACCACAAGTCTCTGTGGTTCGACCCGTACTTGCCGCGTCTCCGATAGACGCCGTGCACTTGCGGTTATCACCGTAGGCCATAAAATATACACATTCCGAGGCCTACCAAGTAGCGTCACCACCATTGTTGGAAGCAGGAACGGTTTCTGGATTACCACCGTTGTTTCTAGTGCTAGCATTGTTTGGGTTGGGATTGGTAACTGAACCTGACCTAAGATCAACCATTTTGTGAAAATGAGAGATTGCAACCGAGAGATTAATCTCCCACTGGGGTCGCTTAATATGTGGATGGGGAAAAAACGGTTTCTTTGGTTTTTGGGGAAATGAAGAGACGAGCGTGTTGAGACTCCTCGAACCGAGCAAACTGCTCAACCTCACACAGATGCACTGCAAAGGGAGTGCTTAGATTCGAGAGATAAATATGTAGGACTCCATCCTAAACCAAGTCAATGGCCGTTCCAGAGTCAATTCGGCCGCAAAGAGGGAGATGGGTTGATCTGTAGGAGGGAAGCTGAGAATTGTGTGGAATCAATGATGATCAAGGATTGTGGATGTGTTGAAGGTTTCTGCAATAATTGGTGAGCTGTTGAGTTCGAATAAGTTCAGATAGATTGATGAATTCTTGAGAGTAGTTACTCGAGAAATTCTGTGTGGACGATTGCTGATATCTAGTGATCATTCGTTGTCCTCAATCATGGATTCAGATACTTATTTATATTGTCAGAGTTGTGAACACCGTGATCCCTGTAAGTATGACGGTTTCATGAGTGGAAGAGTGGGCAAGTGGAAGATCGTGGTAAAGTCAATCCCATGTCGTGTGGAGACTTGACGGATCGTGCACCCACTACTTTGCTAACTCCTTCAACCGTTTACACAACTTACGCATATTTCTCGTCGTGGATCAAATCCACGTGTTGTAGGCCGCCAGAGACCAAAACCCTAGTTGTTATCCCCCAATTTGACGTGATTGATGTCTCACGAATCGTGGAGTCCGCATGATGACGTGTATTTAGTTTGTCGATTGTTGGTGATTAGACAATGAGTCTAGGTTTTGTTAAATCGAGCATGTTTGACAAATGCTCGGCGATTCATGAATGTTAATGTTGCTCATCTGAGCAAATACTGTAAATTCGACGAGTTATTGAATATTGATGAGTTACTGAATATATGTGGATTATTCGAGCAATTGAGCAAGTATTGATCGATTCGACGAAATACTGATAAATTACTGAATATTGATAGTTGGATCAATATTCGAGCAACTGAGCAAGTATTACTCAATTCGACGAATTACTGAATATCGATAATTTGACGAGCAATTGAGCAAGTATTGCTCAATTCGACAAAATAATGAATGTTGATGATTTGACGTACAATTGAGCAAGTATCGCTCAATTCGGAAAATTACTGAATGTTGATAATTTGTCGTGCAATTGAGCAATTCGACAAATTACTGATAAATTACCAAATATTGATAGCTGGATCAATATTTGAGCAACTGAGCAAGTATTGGTCGATTCGACGAAACATTTATTAGTGATGTGACCCAATAAAATATTAAAATATCAGTAAGCTACCAAATATTATATGATTAATTCAGATGTTGGTTGCTGAATCCATCATAAATTCATTAGTGTTTGAATCGTGCTCAGAGTGATGATTCGTGGAGTATTTATTCAAAACCCTAATTTCAGATCAAAGTTGATAATCACTGAAAATAGGTCATGAGTGATAGAGGGACCGACCACATGGGATGATGGGCGTCCATGTGGTGCCCGGTGCTCGAGTGAGCATGCACCAGGGTTCTCAGTTTGAGGATTGGTGAAAGAATGATGATTAAATGTTGGTTTCATCATTTACTAAAATATTGCTGGGTTCGGCATTAGGTGATAAAACCTAGGTATGAAAGATGGGGACCGACCAAGAGAGCATGGGACCGGCTCTTGGTGGTCACGTGACCCGTTGTTGGCCGTTTGAGCAATCCCCAGGTTGGTTGGAGATAGTTTGGGCCCAATACGAGCAATTGAGCAAATTAGGTCAGAATTATGAAAACGTGTGGGACCGGCTTTGTGCAAGACCTAAGGATGACTCTGGCCGGTCATGAAGGCATGCACGTGTTGCCGTGGTGCCCGTGTCTCCGTACTGAGAGTTTCAGTACTTTCTGATGTGCGTTCGAGCAATGTTGTGAATTTTCAGAAGAGTTTCATCTTGACTGAAATTCTTGATTTTTGTTGGAATGAGCATGTATGCTTAATTGATCAATATTTTGTAAATATTAAAATAAGTGTATTTTAACATTTAAAATTGTCGTGAGAGGCTAGCCGGTCGTGTGACCTGTTGGCTTTTGGTTTTTCATGATTTGAGCAAAATTTGAGAAGTTATGACGAAATCATGATTTTTGCTCAAACCAAGGAGTTTCATGAATTTAGGAAAATAATAATTATAAAAGACTAGGGATTGTAAGGTGTGGGACTGGCCATGGCTAGGGCATGGCCGGTCGGCTATGTTGCCCGGTCCCGCACACCTTTCCCTATTTTATAATATTATTTTTCATGAATCCTTGAAGTTATGGAGAATCCTTGGAGTTATGGAGAATCCATGAGTTTTTGTTGAAACAAAGGAGTTTCATGAGATTAGGGAATAATAATTATAAAAGCTAAGGATTGTGAGGTGTGGGACCGACCACGGCTTGGGCATGGCCGGACGGCTAGGTTTCCCGGTCCCGCACACCTTTCCTTATTTTATAACATTATTTCATGAATCCATGAGGTTATGGAGGATTCATGAGTTTTTGCAAAAACAAGGAAAGTTGCTAAAACCAAGGAGTTTTCATGAGTTCATGAAATAACAAAAAATAAGGAAAACAATGGAAGAGGCATGGACCGACCATGGATAGGGCATGGCCGGCCGGCCGGTGGGCCCGGCCCTGGGCGCCTCTTATTATTTTATTAATATTTATTGTTTTCTCCTGTTTTGTGTAGGATTCGTCATTGTTTCATATTTTTTGGATGCTCGTTCGTGCATCCGGGTGCTCAGTCGTGCATCATTGTCGAATACACTTGCACCATTTTTGTGGGGCTTACTCAGTGATGATCCAGATGCCCGGTTATTGAGTATTTATTACTAATTTATGAAATTCAGTGGAGAATAATTCATGAAAGTGAGTAATAAAAATGAATAGTTGTTTATTATTAATTCATAGGATCAGCTGTGGATTCGACTATGAATTCAAAATAATAAAGCAAGCATTACCATCCTATGGGATCGTGGATGCGACCATAAAATCGGAGTAATTAAAATTATCTATCACCATTTCATGAGATCAACTGTGGATTCGATCATGAAATCGGAATAATGAGATAATGTAGTATTTTATTGCCATTCTATAAGATCAAGCCGTGGATTCGATCATGGAATCAGAGCAATTGTTATTGCCATTCCATGGGATCAGGCCGTGGATTCGACCATGGAATAGGAGCAATAATAGATTATTCTGGGAATCCAGTGGTGAATGTCGCGGCAGAATTAATCTATTGCAGAAAAGATATTAGCCAGTTTAAGCGTCACATCTATTCTGAATGGTGCATAGTCAGGGAGTCACGGTGTTGTTTACGACTGAAGGCGTTAGTGCTCTCAATCTACGGAGAACCGCTTTGAATCTATACACGGTCTCTCCACATAGTCAGGGAACGGTGAGTGTCACCGACGTCCTGAAGGCGTCCGCCGCCCAACTATTCTTCTATGTGGAGGTGGGTCTCTCTCCTGCAGTCAGGGAACAGTGAGTGTCACCGACGTCCTGAAGGCGTTAAGCTCTCAATCTACGGAGAACCTCCCAAATACGTTATTCTGCATAGAGGTTCCGACGAAATGCCAGGGATCGAACGCTCAGCTAGTGGAGGCTTTTCGAAAACATTTTCATCATGGCTTCGTAAAATATGAATCATTGCATGCCTGAAAGCCGTGTCAAAAACATGCCTCATGATTTTACGGTTTTAACCTTTGTTGAAAATCCACCATCTACACATGCACGAACTGATGAATGGAGAGAAACTCATCTTGCCAGAAGACATTATATTTGGGAGTCGTCACAGGTTTTCATTCTGAGAGCAAGAAGGGAAGGCTTTTATCCGGTGCAAAGACGTTGTAATCAAGAATAACGGGTAGCAATTCATGTGGAGCTGTCAGTGGGCGACGGAATGGGACTCCCTGATCGAATCCCATATGTCGAGCAGCCCTGTCAATATTGTAAGAGACTACTCCACAAGATCCTCTGAAAAAAGATGGCACATACCTAGGTATGCAGCTTCGCAAGAACACAGTTTGTCCAATGCTCATATTCCTGTCAGCAGAATGCAATATCACGTTCGGTGCGAAAGCAAAAGTGTCTGGTTGAACTATGGAGGCATGGACCGGAGCCCAAGGACGAAAGTTAACTGCATGCGCGTTGTCAAGAAAATCAATGAGCTTTGAGCCAGGTCTTGGACGCCTCTCCAACCAACGGAGTATCCTATAACCGCCATATGTATCAGGAAATGAGTTTTTCGGGTTAGGAGCGTAATTTTTGAAATGCTCCCACAACCATGCTTGGAGAAAGGCGACATGGATATACGAGTCTACTTTCATATACCCATTAGAGACGTACATGTCTGCTACTAAGTGATCCAAATGGGTGTACAAAGAGCCAAGAAACAAACTTCTGATGGGAAGAGCAACGCCTTTCGCTAGTTTGATAGCAAATTTGATGAGCTTCTGCCTTATCTCCTTCTTGCCAGAGCCATCATCAAAAATGTCTCTGGATAGCCACAGAAATAAAAATGCAGCAACATGGAGTGTATCATCCAGCACTTGATCCGACTCCGGCTCATCAGGGAACCACTCAGACACCCACCAGTTATAGAAGCAATTTTCCTCATAATTCTTTCGAACATATCATGTTGCTTTCGTGACCTAAGTGTCATGTATTTCTTCTTCTTCCTCAGACAAGACAACGTCAAGTTTCCCAATTATTGGAAGACTTAACAGAACGGCTACGCTTTCCAAGGAAATAGTCATCTCACCCTATCTACATATAGCCGTGTGAGTTTTTGGACACCATCTGGAGATGAAAGTAATCAAGCCTGCAACGTCTTTCCTGATTTGAAGTGTTGCAGAAGCCATGAAACCATTCACGATTTGCGCCCCAGTCAGATTAGCTCTTACATGGTCTCGACTCATCATGAACTTCATCCATTTGTCATAAGAGCGCAATGGACTATTACAGATTTTGAAGTTTATGGGAGAAGCCAAGATACTCTTTCTTCTGAAGGAAAAACCTCATTATACACCATGGATAGAATGATTGGACTTCTCCATCATTCTCTAAATCTGTCAGAAGAGTTGCCACAAATTTGGGATGGGTCCTTCAAACCGTAGCAGACTTCGTAAAAAACTCATCATCTGTGTTCAGCTTGGAGTTGTTAGCACTTCTCGATGCGGCGGAAGAACTGCTTTCAGGTGACATCTTAACAAAATTCCATATGCTTTTAAAGTAACTACAACGAAGCAAAATAGAAAAGTTACTACTTTGGAGAAAACTGTGCATGAAGGTTTTGCCAGAATCAAGTACGATGATCAAAAATCCACGGCAAGTTTTCTATGGGAAACTTTGTTTGGCCATAAGTCGTAGCACGCATAGCCAAAAGGAGCACACATAGTTATAGGTGTCTAAAACACCTTGATATTTATCTATTGTTTATGCTTTGTTTGCTTAGTTTTCTTGTAAAACATGTATCTTATGATTGTTTTTGAATGTTTAGGTACTTTGGAGTCATTTGGAACAAAAGAAGAAGAAACAAGGAAAAAGTATCATTTCATATGCAACTACTGTTGGAGGCGAATTATTTCTCACTATTTGCTTTTATTTCTTCATCTCTGGCTGGAAAGCATGTCAGCTTTAGTGATGCAAATTTTGTCTGAAAAGCATAACAGCTTTAGTGATGTATAGAATCGAAGGAAAGAAGTGGATCTGAGAAATAAAAGACTGTTGTTGATGATGAAAGAATTAACGCGGCTAAAGCTCAGTGGAGGCCAAGAACATTGTCAGCAAAACTGGAATTTGAAGGTCAGAGAAATGCAAGGAACTGGACATGGAGTGAAGTCCAAGTGTTGGTGTGGCAGTAGTGGGTGCTGGGCCTGATGGATATTGTCGTGGGGTTAATACAGGCAGTAGCTTGGCTAACTTGCACAGCCGCTGGAAGAAAAGAAATGAAACTTAGGTTTCATGGATGCCCCAAATTCGTGAAGAGAAGATAGATTAGGTTCATTTCCTTGTCACCAGTTTGTGAGCAGAGAAAGAGATGGGGTCTCTGTTGCCATTGATCTAGCCATGACCGGTGGGTTTATTTTCGCAGAATGGAGATAGGGGTTTAGAGAAGTCAAGACATACATGGAATGGCAGGGTCAGATGTGTGGCTCAGGCGAGATTTTGAGCTGAAATTCAGGTGGAAAGAAGCTGTTAAAGACATGGCTTTTGTTGAATGTTTGTGTGAATCTGTGGCTCGAATTAGTGTGGTGGTTGTAGTTCAAGATTGAAGGTTGATTTGGGTTCAAAATAATGAACATCTAGTGGAGTTTCAAGACTAGTTTGAACCATGGAAGAAGATAATGGTGTTGTTGGTTGATAATTGGGACCAAATGTGAAGATATATGGATTCTGTTGCTCTTCGAAATGATGGGTTGAATGGGTTTACTGTGAATTCAAATTGCAGGGACAATTTAAGAAGGGAAGTGGCTAAGAACATCACAACATACACATCTCCTACACTACCAGGATTCTGCACACATCATGTTTGATAAAAGGCCTCAGTGAACTTTTCTTCGCTACTTCAAGTTCTTTGCAAGGGTTATTCTGCAATTGTTTGAATGGGTATTTTCAATGATGCTGGTGGATTATACTACAGGGATATGAACTGGATTTGTATGGATGGCAGCAGAGTGAAGATAACAATAGGAGGTAGATATGATGGCAGTCTAAGGCGTGTATTGCTGGGATGATTTGCGGTTGTGTTTGAGGACTCAGGGCGTACTTTAGAAGCCTGAGATGAACAAGGATTTGGAGTTGGCGGTACAATTTTTTATGGAGCTGTTGTTCAAACTTGTGGTAGTCGATGGATTTTACTGAAACTTAGTTGAGAAGAAAACAAGATAGACAAGGATAAGGAGGTTTATGGCACATATATCATGGATTTGTATATGGGAGCAAAGTTACTGGAATTTCGTGGAGTTTGGGTTGAGTATTGGGCTGTATTTCAGCCGGCAAAATAATGAGGAAACTGAACTGATGTTGCTAGTTAGCCATGGTTCATGGCAGAGGTGGTTTAGCTTAACTTCGGTGGGGGTTCCGAGCTTACTTTGAAGCCGGTAGGTCAGTGAAATAAGGTGACTCTCTGTAGCTGGTTGCCGCGAGCTTATGGGGCTGTGTGTGGAGGGTACTGGCGCTGACTAATGGGTGTTGCAATTTGTGGATTCTTCAGAATCGGATGTTCTTTGTCAAGTACAAGTGAGAATATGGTGAGATGGAATAAAGCATAGATGTATGCTAGGATGGGCAGTGAAGATATGAAGCTTGTGTATCTGTTATTTGTTGCTTCTGAGGGTAGGTGCAGCTGGTAGTTAAGATGCAAGGGAACTGAAATGGGTAGCGTAGCCGGAATGCAGTTGAAGCTCAGAATGGATGCAGTTGGTAGCCTAGGGCCAGAGTTGGATGAAGCTGCAAGAGATCTACAAATGAGGAGTTTTGCACAGTGTTAGATGGTTTTGAAATGATATGAACTGCAAAATGGTGGTGATGTTGGGTGTGCTCTGAGATTTGTATGGACTGCATTTGGGGTTTGGCTCTGTTACTGATGGTGATGTTGTTGGAACTGTGGGCTTTAGGAGGTTGTAGTTGAGCTATGTTATGGCACGTGAATGAGCAGAATAGAGTGTTGGTGGTTCTGGTGGATTCAGAATTGGAGCTGCTAATGAAGCAACATGATGAAGTTGCAGCTGAGAATAACAAGGGCTGGCATTGAAGCAGTTAAGCACATTGCTGGTGCAGAACAAGTTCAGGCCAGTGACCAAGTCACTCGGATCTGACTCGTTCTCAACTCAGCTTCTGATTCAGTGACGCCGTTAGTGACCTTCATTTTTAACCGCTGACTGTTAGCTTGAATAGTCACCTGAGATGCATTTGCCGGTCACCTGAGGTAGTTCGCCGGTTAACTTTCGGCCGAGTTCCGGTCACTTTCTGGGACCTCCGGCGACTACTTTTTGAGCATATTCTCTACATGAGTTTTTAACTTATATGGGCTAGGTGGATTTCTATCTATTGGACCCTTGAAGACTTGACCTAAAAAGAGACATAAAAGGGAAGTTTTTCTACAACTTGGGAACGTATTTTTTTTACTTGGAGTTTTGGGAGACATAGCCGCAGCTAGGGTTTGCTTTCGTTTTTATCTTTGTTCTTCTTTTCCAATTATTATTATGATGATGAACTCCATACTTATGAGTAACTAAAACTATTTTTGATTAAGGGTGATTTCAAAGCCCGAAATATGAACCTATAATTGATATGCAATAGATCGTTTTCTCGCAAGTTTAGTTATTGTTTGAGTTCTACCATGCTAATAGTGCTTATGGATTGTTCCTTAATTGTTTAAGTTCGAAATTAAATAGTTATGTCACAATCTTATTGCTAGTTTAGATTTTCTTCGACCTGTAATTGTCTAGAGAATTAAACACAAGTAGTAATATGTGGGTATTGATGATGGGATTTTGTTAAATGCCCATATGTAGAAATTGACACTAGTAGGTGATTCATACTTTTGAATTCATCACTAGGATCAACCTTATAACACAAAACTTAGAGCATTTGTTCAAGTCACACCTAGGGAGCGTACTTCTAGGAAACTTGTCAAGTAGAATCCGGTAGTCGAGCGCTTCCGTATCCGGTGAACTTAGGGGATAATAACAGGATAGTTGAGCGTACTAATTATTCTAGGGTTGTTGGTAACAAGATAATGCGAAGAACGTGCTATATATCGGTTTGGTTTATGTTTCGTGGTCGAGAATGATTCCTTAATTAATTCCATCTCATAATTGAATACAGCTTTACAATTTTCAGAATTTTTGAATCACAAAAATCATCTTTGCTAAGAGTATTTGCATAACAACTATTACTTCATACCTCCCTTGGGACGATCCTGCTTCCATTATACTACTTGCTAGTGTAAAAAGAAGTAGAAATTATTATTTGCGAGTTGACACCTCATCAAAATTGGCGCCGCTGCCGGGGAGGCAGTGGCAAGTTTAGTTGTTATTTTTATTCTTAGTTGTTACTTTTGTTTTATTTTCAATTTCAGTTTACTTATTCAACCTCTTAGAATCTGATTTTCAGGTACTATTTCTTTGGTGAATGCGTGGATAGGGAAGACCAAGTCCAATTGGTATACGTCTTCGTTCGGGCACTTTACTTAAAGACTTCATTCGAGCAGTGAACACTCCACTTCCTCCTAGTTCTTCACCTAACAAATTCTCGGATTCGGACAAAGAGGAAGATAACACAATGGGAGATCGAACACATGCTCCAAGAACACTGAAGGAGCTCACTTCTCCAAACATTGACCAGCAGCCTTTATGTATTCAGCTAAATGGAACCATTGAGTTGAAGCTGCAATTGATTCACTTGCTGCCCAAATTCAGAGGTTTAGCTGGAGAGGATCCTAATCGTCACTTACAACAATTTCATCATGTTGTGACTAGTTTGAAGCAAGCAACTGCAGATGTCGATATGGCTATGATGACAGCTTTTCCTTTCTCCCTTATAGATCTTTGCAGGAGAGTGGTTATTTTGCTTACCTCCGGGATTATAACCACATGGAATGGGATGAAGAAGTTATTCCTTGAGAAGTATTTTCCGGCATCAAAAGCAATTTGTGATTCGCAAGGAGATTTGTGGTATTAGACAAGTATCGGGGGAGACTCTCTATGAGTATTGGGAGCGCTACAAGAAGCTTTTAGCTAGCTGTCCACACCACCAAATCAGCGATCAACTCATTATTCAATACTTCTACGAGGGGATGCTTTCTAATGATAGAAATTTGATCGATGCCGCAAGTGGTGGTGCACTCACCAACAAAACCATTGTTGAAGCTACAAGCTTGTTAGAGAATATGGCTGCAAACACTCAACAATTCTACACTAGGGGTGATCAAATGGTAAGGAAAGTGAATGAAGTTGGTGATTCTCCACACATGGAACAGAGGATGGGTAACATGGAGAGGATGATGCAACAAATAGCAGCAGCCGTCATACCATCATCACACACCGAAGATGTTTAGCAAGCAAGTGCTATGTACCAAAATCAGCAAAGGCCGGGGTATGATCCGTACTCCAACACATATAATCCAGGTTGGCGTGATCATCCCAATTTCAGCTACGCCAACAAGCAAGCTGCAGCAAATCCTACTTTCAATCAACAAGGAGGGTACCAATTCATGCAAAGACCACAACAAGAAACACAAGGTACAAGTATGGATGACAAGTTTACTTTTATAATGCAAAGTATGCAAGAGATTTCAAAGACAATGCAAGGGTTCAATCAATTCCAGCAGAAATCCGAGATGGCTATGAGAGATGTGCAAAACCAAGTTAGTCAATTGGCTAATGATATGAATCAACTCAAGGCACAAGGATCTGGAAAACTCCCTTCGCAATCACTGAATCATAAAGATAATGCCAATGCTATTGAGCTGCGAAGTGGGAAGCAAGTAGAGAAACTGGAAACATCACCGGTGTCCCATGAACATGATTTGGAGAAAGAAGAGGGGGAAACAGCCCCTAAAAAGGCTGAACCGGTAACAAATTCTAACTCTAAAACTCATGTTTCTACTTATGCTACCCCTCCGCCTTTTCCTAGCAGGTTTGCAAAGTCGAACAAGGAGACATTGTACCAAAAGATTTGGGAGATCTTTAAGAAGATTGAAGTGAACATTCCACTCATTGAGGCGATAAGGCAGGTTCCTCGCTATGCAAAGTTCTTGAAGGAATTGTGCACTAACAAGCACAAATTGACCGGTAATGAGGTAATGAGTGTGGGGGGAAATGCTTCGGCATATCTTCAAAAGAAACTTCCACCTAAGTTGAAAGATCCCGATAGTTTCACCATACCATGTACTATTGGTAAAATCAGGTTTGAACGTGCTTTGCTAGATTTAGGAGATCCATAAATGTTATGCCTGCTTCCATTTATGAATCCTTGAAACTTGGTCCTCTTAAGAATACCGGTATTGTTATACAACTTGCTGATAGATCTAATACTTACCCGAAAGGGGTTATTGAAGATGTTTTGGTGCAGGTTAATCAACTCATATTTCCGGCGGATTTCTATGTTCTTGACATGATGGATGAAGATTCACCATCGTCTACTCCCTTGCTATTGGGTAGACCATTCATGAGAACCGCTAGAACAAAGATAGATGTTTTTAAAGGCGCCTTAACTATGGAATTTGATGACGAAGTCATAAGTTTCAATATCTTTGAGGCTATGAGATATCCTAGTGATGTGCACTCCTGTTTTTCAATTGATATTATTGATTCTCTAGCTTAACAGATTTTTGAATTGAATTGTGAAGATGCTTTAGAAAACACCATAGTGGAAGGTTTAGGTTATGGAAAATACAAAGACCTTGAAAGTGAATTGTCTATTTGTGATGAGCTTAAAGAGGCTGTTTTAGCTCTTAACTCATTAAAAGAAGTTCCACAAAAGTATAATGCGTCTTATGTTTCTTTGCCGCTTACTAATGAGAAACTTTTACCATCGATTGTGCAGGCACCTATTCTTGAGTTGAAACCTCTCCCGGATCACCTCAAATACGTATATTTGGGTGATAAGGAAGAGTTGCCGGTGATCATTGCCAAAGGCCTTACCAAGGTGCAAAAGGAGAAACTTGTTCAAGTGCTAAGAGAGTACAAGTCTGCCATTGGGTGGACCATTGTCGATATGAAAGGAATTAGTCCTTCCACATGTATACACCGAATACTTCTTGAGGAGGGGGCAAAACCAACAAGAGAAGCTCAACGTCGCTTGAACCCTCCAATGATGGAAGTAGTCAAGAAAGAAATCCTGAAGTTGTTGGATGTCGGGGTTATCTATCCCATATCCGATAGCAAATGGGTGAGCCCGGTTCAAGTCGTTCCAAAGAAGTCCGGAATCACGGTGGTGAAAAACGAAGATAATGACTTGGTTCCAACTAGAATCTAGACCGCTTGGAGAGTTTGCATTGACTACCGAAAGCTCAACTCTACCACCCGAAAGGACCATTTTCCCTTACCATTCATTGATCAAATGCTGGAAAGGTTGGCTGGACACTCTCATTATTGCTTTCTTGACGGTTTTTCAGGTTATAACCAGATTGTAATAGCTCCGGAAGATTAAGAAAAGATGACGTTTACTTGTCCTTTTGGCACTTTTGCGTATATACGTATGCCATTTGGCTTATGCAATGCTCCAGCCACTTTCCAACGTTGTATGGTAAGTATATTTTCAGATTATGTGGAAAGCATCATAGAAGTGTTCATGGACGATTTTAGCGTGTATGGTGATTCTCTTGACAAGTGCTTAGATAACCTTACACTTATTCTTAAACGATGCGTAGAAACTAATCTTGTGCTTAATTGGGAAAAGTGTCACTTTATGGTGAATCATGGGATTGTACTAGGCCATGTTATATCCTCTAAGGGGTTAGAAGTGGACAAGGCTAAGATAGATTTGATTCGGAACTTACAATACCCCACAACAGTGAGGGAGGTTCGCTCTTTTCTTGGTCATGCAGGTTTTTATAGGAGATTCATCAAGGATTTCTCCAAGATTGCGATGCCCCTGTGTAGACTTTTGCAGAAAGATGTGGCCTTTGATTGTGACAAGGAATGCAAGGAAGCTTTTGACACCTTGAAAGAGTTGTTGACTACCGCACCAATCATAAAACCACCGGACTGGAACAAGCCATTTGAGTTAATGTGCGATGCAAGTGATTATGTCGTTGGAGCCGTGTTGGGACAGCGAGATGGTAAAGTTCCATATGCCATTTATTATGCTTCTAGAACTCTCAACGGTGCACAAATCAACTACTCCACTACTGAAAAGGAGCTCTTGGCCATAGTATTTGCACTAGAGAAGTTTAGATCTTACTTGGTGGGTACAAAGGTGGTGGTTTTCTCTGACCATGCTGTACTTCGATACTTGCTCACAAAGAAGGATGCTAAGCCAAGGCTCATAAGGTGGATTCTTCTTCTTCAAGAGTTCAACTTGCAAATCAAGGACAAGAAGGGCAGTGAGAATACTGTAGCGGATCATTTAAGCAGATTGGTTGTGTTCGAAGAAGCAATTCCTTTGCATGATAGCTTCCCGTATGAACAACTCTTTGCGGTTGTTGGCACAACTCCATGGTACGCTGATATTGTTAACTTCTTGGTGACGGGACAAGTACCTAGTTCCATGTCTACATTTCAGAAACACAAGCTCAAGAAGATTGCTAAGCAATATATATTGGATGAACCTTATTTGTGGAAGCATTGCTCCAATCAAATGATCCGCAGGTGCGTACTCGAATCCGAGTTCCAATCAATTCTGAATTTTTGTCACTCATATGCTTGTGGTGGCCATTTCGGAGCCAAGAGGACAGCCCTCAAGGTTCTCGAAAGTGGTTTTTATTGGCCTAAATTGTTTAAGGATGCATATCTATTTTGTAAGGCTTGTGATAGGTGTCAAAGGACAGGCAATCTAGGTGCTAGAAACCAAATGCCGCAAACCCCAATTATCGCTGTTGAGATTTTTGATGTTTGGGGTATCGATTTTATGGGGCCTTTTGTGAATTCAAATGGGAAATTTTATATACTTCTTGTTGTAGATTATGTTTCTAAGTGGGTGAAAGCTAAGGCCACCCCTACTAATGATTCTCAAGTTGTTTGTGAGTTTGTGAAGGAACATATCTTTTCTAGATTTGGTACACCTCGAGTGGTGATTAGTGATGGAGGGTCGCACTTCAAGAGATCCTTTCACGCTCTTCTAAAGAAGTATAATATTTCTCATAAAGTTGGCACACCGTACCTTCCACAAACGAGTGGTCAAGCAGAAATTTCCAACCGGGAGATTAAGTCCATCTTAGAGAAGACGGTGAACGTCACAAGGAAGGATTGGAGTTATAGACTTAATGACGCTTTGTGGGCGCATAGGACAGCTTACAAGACACCCATCGGTATGTCTCCTTTCAGGCTTGTTTATGGTAAACCTTGCCATCTTCCCGTCGAACTTGAACACAAAGCTTATTGGGCCATCAAGGTATGTAATATGGAATTGGATGCAGCTGGTGAACATAGGAAACTTCAAATCAATGAGTTAGAAGAGATACGTAATGATGCATATGAAAGTTCACGCATTTACAAAGAAAAGACCAAAGCTTTCCATGATAAAATGATTTCCCGGAAGAGTTTTGAAGTAGGGCAGAAAGTTCTTTTATTCCATTCTCGTCTTAAATTGTTTCCAAGTAAACTTAGGTCCAGATGGGTTGGACCATTTGTTGTTACTAATGTGTTTGTGCATGGTGCAGTTGAAATCATTAGTCCCAAAACAGGGCTGGTTTCCAAGGTCAACAACCATCGTTTGAAACCATACTATGAGCAATTTGTGACGGAGAATCAGGATATGGTCACATTGAGTGATCCACTCCCTCCGGAGGAGTAATTGGAGCGAAAGTCGGGTGATTTAATTTAAACCAAGCGCTAAGTGGGAGGAAACCCACCGGTTTTGTATCTTTATCTTTATCTTTTTATTTTTATTTTTAAGCATTTTATCTTCATTTTCTTGTTTTGCATATCATTTGCGGAATTTCCCACCTTGAACTTTACTTTGAATGACTAAATTTTACATTGAGGACAATGTAAAGTTTAAGTGTGGGGGAGCATTTATATGTTTTTAGAGTTTGTTGCCTTTAGTTAAATAGAAAAAAAAATTGCTTTATAAACTCCGAAATCTAGAAACTTGTGCCTTTAGGATGTCACTACCAATATAAGTGGATGGAACCATATTGATTTCAGGAGTTGAGGAACCCATTAACTAAAAGGACGGACAGAGCTCATGTGTTAGAAATAATATGATAGTTGTTACCATATCTTGGAATGTCACCATATCACCTTCTGTTTTTATTCTTGCAATCTTTTTGTTTATCTAAGTGATTTGGTGGGTCACTAACATCGAATTGTTATTACTGCTAGGATGAAATAAGAGTGATTGAGTTACAAAAAAAAAGAAAAAGAAAAAGAGACCAGACCAATTAGACCAATCGGAGTATATATGAAAAAAAAAATGATTGACACTTGGATATAGCAATATGTGTGTGTTCTCCCTGTCTCCGTCGCCTAAACAAGCGTGGAATGCAGGATCCACGGGAACTATCATGTAATCTGCTGACAAGAAGCATGCGCTTGGATCCAAAATATCTAATCATGTTGTCGATTCAAAAAGAAAAAAAAATGAAAAAAAAAAAAGTTATTATTATTATTGTTCAATAAAATCAACTGCTGGTTCCCTTGTATATGCCAGTTCAGTTGATCTAGAATTAAGATTGTCGACTGTTGGTTCCCTTGTATATGCCGGTGAGTTGATATTAGAATTCAGACCAGTATCTCAATCCATTAGGTCATAGGTTCATCTTGGCAGTGACCTTCAGACAGATATGGGAAACACCGATCACTTAAGTCAACATTCGCAAACATCTACCTTTATATCCATCTTCTTAATCTATTCATGTGTGATTGTGGTTAGTTAGATTCCGAGTATTGTGGTTTTTTCAACTTTCTGAGTAGAGCTTTGTTTATTTATGAATTGAATTTGCATCTAGGTACCTCCTCCTGTAGTCATTTTGGATTAGTTCATAGACTTTTCACAGGTAGTTGGAATTTGGAGTAAAAGGTTTTGTAGGCACACCTCTTGTAAACCTTCACGAGACTATAACTCATCCACTAGGGACACCTAGGGGTTCAAAGGCTTGTTATTTATGCTAAAATTAACCGTAGCCTCGATGACACGGAGTTGTATGTATGCTTTAGAATTATTTTATTTGATTTGCTCGAGGACTAGCAAAGTCTAAGTGTGGGGGAATTTGATAGGTGTCTAAAACACCTTGATATTTATCTATTGTTTATGCTTTCTTTGCTTAGTTTTCTTGTAAAACATGTATCTTATGATTTTTTTTGAGTGTTTAGGTACTTTGGAGTCATTTGGAACAAAAGAAGAAGAAACAAGGCAAAAGTATCATTTCATATGCAACTACTGTTGGAGGCGAATTATTTCTCACTATTTGCTTTTATTTCTTCATCTCTGGCTGAAAAGCATGTCAGCTT